>SCLH01000313.1:266497-302230 GCA_004367855.1 Oikopleura vanhoeffeni | reverse complement strand
GGTTTTCGAATGTTAAATTGCCTATTTTATATCGCGCAACTCGCGACAGTAATTGAATGGTATTTTTTATCGTGAAATAAGCTCATTCCGGACCAAAAAAAGAGAGGTTTTGGTTTAAGTCTGCCAAATATTAAAAAACATTTTCCGCCTACCCAGTTTTGCGCCATTTTTATCAAGAGGTATTATGCTTGCGCAAATCATGAAAACAATTGTATATTAAATATTCTTCAGATCTCCTTGAACCCATTTGGCTGAACTTGAAAAAAATACTTATAAAATTGTGGTTTATTCGTCTGAAGAGGTGCATTGTCAAGTTGACTAGCAAGATAGCCAGATTTTTCAACTTCAAGATCCACTTGGAATAAATGCCACCCCAGTAATATACTTTTATTAAGACTCTGGTCGAACTTCCAAAAATATGTAGGCAAAGAATTTCGAGAAAACATTGAAACGTTTTAATTAATTTTTTAAGGGGCCGGAGCCGTGGACTCAGCGCAGAAAAGGATTATTTGAGACTTGCATGTTTCGAATCACGCGCAAGTTTCTCGAGCCACTTCGAAATTCACACAGTGTCGAATCTTAACTTCGCATGGCGATATTTTTCAGTCTGCATTATTTCTGATGTGTTCCTTCTGCATAAACATTATCGAAATTTTAACAACGTATGTTGAAGTCAAATTCATGATGACTTCATATGGATTACCGACCCTCAGATTACAGAGCCTGAATATTTAAATAATACAAACAGCGCAAGATATTAGCACCCGATCAAAAACCCTGGATTTGCCAAAAATAGACCGATTTACATTGGTTCAGATTGAAAGGTCAACCAATCCAATGCTCAGATTTTGCATTTTTCAAATATTAGGAATCTGATCACTTGAGGGTCGTGTAATCCAGTATATTGATTAACGAACGCTGAGGACATTGCCAGGCCCAGGATAAATTCTCGGAGGAGAAAAACGTAGAATCTTTGAAGATGCAGCATTTCTTGGTTTGGGTAACGCTCTTGAAGACATCTGGGCTACATTGAAATTTTAAAAAACGCTCCGAGGACATCTGGGCCAAGATTGAAATTTTAAAAACGCTCGAGGACATTCTGGGGGCATTCAAATCTTATTAGCGATTTTTTTTAGCATCTTGAGCATATTAGGATTTCGAAGAAACTCCATTTTGTTTAAAATAACGGATGAAGAATGGATTTTCTGTTTTCAAGTTCACAAATTCTAGTATCCACTGGAAATATCATAAGACTTGAAGCTGGCGTTGTATACCTTCATCTTTTCAACATGTCTGCTCCATAGAGATTTCAATGAATGGATTTAAATGAAATAGATGAAATTGGATTGCCAGGACTCCTGGGACTTCTAGATTTGGCTAACGTTTTTTATGAAAACACTTAAAACTAGGCTTGTCACCTGTTAATTTTGTCGAGATAAAAAGTTCGGAACTTGGAATTTAAGCTTTCCATCGGTATATCCTTAGTCAACTGGTAGAACAAAAAAAGTTTAGGGCATTTCAAAATTTATTCCCTGGGTCTAAAATGACCAAAATCGTACGGACATGATTTAACCGGAAATTGACGACGAAATTTGTCTTGCTCATTGATATATTTCTGGAGAAGGCTCAATAAGTGTACACTGGGGCCCAAGATTTCTGTAAGTTTTTTCGAATGAAATTCAGCAGTATTAGGACATTTTTGGCCTATGTCATGTGGGATGAATAAATTTAAACAATCATAAATGAAAAAACCGTGGTTGTTTTGAAATGAAGTCATACTTGAAGAAGTCTTATTTTTGTTTAAGGGTAATCCCGTTCTCTTCAGGTTCTGCATTTATTATGTCATACAATCATGTCGTTAATGTTTTAATAAAAAGCACAAAACAACCCAAATAAGAAGAAAAAAATATTGAAATTTTTTGAATTTTTTCGTATTTTTCAAAATTAAGTTGTAAAATAACGTTGTTTCAGATTAACCCCGTAAAAATTCAAAAATCACAGGCCATTTTTTCTCGAAAACTTTCACGTGACCTTGAAAAATTCATATTTGAGTTGGGTCGACATGCCAAAAAAACGCCACTGTAAAGTTTCTATTTGTTTGGAACTAACTTTTGCGAATTATGTAGTAATTGCAAATTTTAACCTGGGAGGAGATAGATTTTGCGAAGGCGTAGATGTCCCAAAAAACGGTGGTTTGCATGTTCAGGAAAATATTAGCAACTTATCGAGAAAACGCCGCCTGAAAGTTTTTAAATAGTAATTATACAGCCCTTATTGTTTAAAATTTGGGTTTATTTCAAAATAAAAACCTAGGGAGGAGATAGATTTTCCCGTTTTGGCTTGAATCCTCTTGTGGGTCGCTTAGTTGAAGGAGGGGTGTGGGTCGATATAAAAAAGTTTTGGCATTATTTTTTTGTGCAAGTGAAGGCTAGTTCTACAAATTGGCTAATCTGAATTATTATCCTTTGACACTCTTTTGGCTGATTATTTCATGAGATATGTCAAATTAGGGCGACCGGTGAACCCTTAAGGGATAACTCCAAAATAAATAGGAGTTTAACAATATGTTAAAAAAATGTATAGTTTTCAAAATATGCAGAATTAGGCGTTGTCGACCGAATTGCGATTTATGAGTGGCACCGATTTTAAAGGTTCTCTGAAAGTCATTCCAAGATGACCCTCTTGGCGATAGAGGTATGTGTTAATAAGAAGAAAAAATGCCGCTTACATTATTTCGAAAAATGCTTAAAGATTACCATAAACGGTTTTTAACGCATTTTTTGTTAAATTGTTTTTTTTATATAATGTTTGTTATAAACTTAGGCTTAGGAATGTATTGTTCAATAATCCAGCAAAAATGGCGCCTGGATCCAGCTTGGAATAATATCATTTTTTACGGCCACTTCTAAATGCGATTAAAATTAAAAATATTAAAAAAGTTAATCAGAGAGAAGGTGTTTCGGTCATTCCATGAGTTCATTGAATCAAGGCGCACTCAAAGTAACCTCACACGCCGACGCAAAATTCGACAATATTGGCTTTTTTCGGCGATATTGGCCCTTTCGGCGATATTGGACGCTGGAAATATTTTAAGCTTAAAGCAGTTTAAGTTTTATTCGGCGAAATTGCAAAATTCGATAGAATTAGCAAGCATTAAAGGCCCCCCTGTAACTATACAGTATGAGGAAAATGAAGCAACACTGGCTATGGGCAACAGTGAGGGCAAATTAAGGGCAAAGGGGCTCATTTATGAGCAACCACTTTTAACCAAAAAGCTCGTGTGTCCATTTATTGTCCTCACCAACTGTATATCCCTTTATTTACACTTTCCTTAGAATGCGTAACCACTACTCATTTTAACTTTGTGGCTACGCCATTCTAAGCAAAGTGTGATAAAGGATATAATATACAGAATGTCAGATTGTAACCTTAGCGAGGGGGCACATCAAAGACATGATGATTTGCTCGCGTTCAAAAAAATTATTGCTGATGATGTTTTCATGTCCAATTTCCAATTGGTCGTGTTTTTATGCTGCGGGAAATATTGATTAGCTTTTGAATTCAACGACCTCAATTGGCAATGTAAAGTGTATACTGTTAAAATAATAAACAAACATATTTAAATACTTTGGAATGTCTTACTAAGGGTAGGAAATGCTAATTTGAGTTTAATTTACATTTCCGCACTCAACATACTTAAAATCTTCAGATGCGGTTTGGAAATTATGAAGCACGAAAAAAAATTCGATAAAAAAATGCGAAAAGTGTCAAAATCTAGTTTGAACGTATTTTGTTCGAATTTCAAAGTCAATTTTTCACAAAGCTGTTCCTCAGTGAAAATTATTGGATGGGCATTTTTTTGGAAATTTTTGGTTTTATGCGCCTATTAAAGTATTCTTTGCAACATGGCAAAAAAAATCTAACAAAAAAGTTATTGTCATTGTCCCACGCCTGTTCTGAATTAGCTTGTGTTTTTACTGGAATACACGAGTCACCATGCTCTATTGTATATTCTTGATGTTTCCAAAATGCAATAGAATTCACTTTATTAATTTGAAATTTTTTATGAAAAACAAACCTGAATCCAACGTGCATCAATTAAGCTTTGTACTTCTAATTTATTATTTTTCATTTTGTAGTTGAAATGAATAAAATTGAATTATTATATATTAATGTATTAGGGTGACACCTGCCTGGAGGCTGATTCAGAGAACTAAGAGTGGGGTTTCAAAAATCCGAGGATACCATAGATTGGATTACCATTCCTGTATGATTTTTTTGAGTAAAAGACATGAAATTTTTTTTGAAATTTTGTAAAAAAAATTTTCAAAATCCGAAGATTTTCGTATAACCGGAAATGAACCAATATGGTGTATTTAACAAAAAATTTTCAAAAATCTAGTGTTTGGCTAAAATATACATAATTCGAATGTCCTTATCTGAGTAGTTATCTCAAATCTCGACGGTGACACCCTAAAGTTTAGGGCCTAACCGTATAAATAATCAATAAGATGGCTCTGTTAGGGTGCACACGGTAGAATTCTAGGACCAGGGATCGGCATATTGAAAAAGTGCAAACTGGATCGTATCGTATCTAGGGGGGTGACCAAAAACTGGACCCGTAAAGTTCTAAAGGGCAACATAAAAACTGGATCGATTGTATCTAGTGGGTTGAAAAAAAATTGGATCGTTTCGTATCTAGGGGAGGGGGTTAAAATAAAAACTGGATTTCGTATCGTATTCCTTATTAACAAATATTTTTACGAACAAATTTTGTGAATTGAAGTTAAATATTAATTGGGATCATTTTATCGTATCTAGATACTAAACGATAATAAGATTCGTATCGTATCGTAGTAGGGTGATTAGAAACTGGATTTCGTATTCGTTATCTAGGAGTCGAAATTAAAACTGGATGTATCGTATCTAGAGCGGTTGACTTCAAAACTGGATTCGAAATCGTATCGTTATCGCAAAAAAACCGATCCGATCCGAAAAATACGATACGATCCAATTATGCCGATCCCTTTCTAGACTTATGAAACGATGGCTTTAACTCAGAACAGAACTAAGATTATTTGGAGTTTTGCTGGATTTTGGCTGCGGATTATAGTTTTTATGTTTAATATTGAATTGAACGAGGTAATTAGAGGCTGGAAAAAAAATAAGTTTTATAAGCTGTTTTCGGCTGACTTCAAGTGACTGACTTCCATTGGAATCTTTTGAAACTTTATCTAACCTTTCGTTCTGCGGAAATTTGGACTGATTGCATTGGAACTCATTCTGAAGTCAGTTGGTGATTGACTGCGAGTTATCCCCTCACATTCGCTATTTTTTAAATCATCCGAATCTGTCGCCGAGGAATGTTAATCCAGTGATATGTAGTTAATTTTTCAAAAACATAAAGTTCGAGAAATATCAGCTTACTAGATATAAAATGTTCAGGCAAAACTTATTTCTGGTTTGGAATTATATCCTTTACCGATTTCATAAATAATATGATCAATACAGTATTTTTTTCTTTCGAAATGGACCAATTTTTTTTTCAGAATTTCCAGAAATGTTTGTTTTCAAAATTTTATTTGCACAAGGGGTTAGCAGGATTTTATTCTTGGCAACGGCGCCCTTAATGTTCTTAAAAATTAAAGTTAATGGAGTTTTGTAGATCAAATTCGACGTTAGTGCTTAAATTCGCGTTTTAAAAAGTCAGTTTTGACCACTGATGGCCAAAAACTGTTTTTGTCGTGCCCGGAATCGTTTTTTTTGGGTCAACAACCCCGTGAGGTCAAAGAATTTGTAGTCAGAATACTGTAGTTCTCTCGTTAGTTTTCCTCGTGCGCTCCCTTAATCATTTTTACTTCAATGAAATCGAGGTAAAGATTATTATCAAACCAGAAATTTTTACTTGGCTGAACATTGTTTTAATCTAGTTTTATAGTGATATTATGCAGCAAGTATGCAGCATACTGGTTTGCTAGTAAAATTTCAAAACCATAAAATGAACATTTTTTTTGTGAATTATGCACCAAAACACTGATAAGTATATATGATCAAGCGGACCTCAGAGTACAATCCTTAACTATTTGAATGATAAAACAACGCAGACTATAGCACCGAATCAAAACCATTGATTGCGGATGGGCCGATTTCATTGGTCCGCGATTAATGGAAAGGATAACCAATCAAATTGCCCAGGATTTCGCATTTTCATGAATAGTTGGATTTTACTCTGAGGTCCGTTGATCCATATATATTCTAGGATGATGGCTACTTGTTAATTAAGCTTGTTAAGCAAGCTAATCAAGGGGAATTCGGGTTTTATTTGAAATACTGTGTCCGAGATTAATAACGATCAGTTTCCCCATCAGATAACTTACTTGAATTATACAACAAACGCTCAAACAATTTGAGAATTATAAAAAAGTAATTTATGACGATTCGGGAGTATTTTATTCCATATTCATGTAAATTTTACAGGATAAAAAACTGATATTCGAAACATGGGAAATCTACAGAGATATCTGTACTACAGATTTGTAGAGGCGATATCTGTATGAGAACTTTTTCAAATTGGAAGAAAGTGTTAAATTAAAAAGAAATAAGTCTACGTAACTTGGACATCTAGAGAAAAGAAGTAATATTTTGGAGAAAGTGTTAAATTCAACTCTTTACTTCGATTGTTGTTAGCAGTTCAGTTTTGTGTCAAAATTAGCAAAGCATTTGAATTATTTTACTGTTCAGATCTGGCCGCTATGGTCCTTTAAAGTAGGCTTCCATGGTTATCTGAATCGGCGGTAAAAATGTTGTTAAGGTTTTCGCTTAAGATGCCTTAAAATGACTCCGAAATTGTCCGATCTTGAGCTTGAAATTGTCGTGGTTTCAGTTTACTAGACTTTGCATCTCGTAGGATTTTCTAATTTTTTCGATTTAAAACAGACAAGAGTTAGTATGAGAATGCCTGGTTCACCGTTAGTGTTCCGTCACGTGTTATTTAATTATTCAAAATTTGAGAATTTTGTTAGATGATAACAGGTTTATGGTTGCAGATACTGGATTGTGCCTTATGAGCAGTATTGATTGATCGTGTAGGCAGTCTTTGTTATTCAGCATCTCACAAATAAGTTGTATGGGTTCAAAATTTAAAATTTGAATGCCATTGAGAAGACGTTTAAAAAAATAACATATAGGTAGATGTAATAATATTAATTAAAAGTGGGTATTAACAATTGTTTATTTTTCTTAACTCTTCCTGTTGAGGTTTTTTAGCAAGAACAAAATTTGATGTATTTGGAATCAACCTCAGGACATGGTGTTAGGGAGATTACTCTTTTGGAATTTTTGGTCTAATTGATATCTTTTGGACCTATACAAAACAATAACGAAATTCGATTTAATAATTATCAGAATGTTCGGAAAAGCAATTTTTGTTTTGAAAAAGATTAGCAAATAAGAATTCTCAGTCAATACTATCTCATTACATAAAGAAATTTACAATTTAAAAGTTTTCTAAGAAATGATTTTGAAAAATTAAAAAAAAAGTTTACAGATGCGTCAGTTAAACAAAATCACAAATATTTCTACTTTTTCAAATCCCAGGAATTATCCCCACTCATGCGACATGCATCGGATATCCCCAAAAATATTGTCTGACACGAAATCGTGTTTGCAATAACTCTGGAAAACACATTTAGCCATACTGATTTTAACGGAAGAAGGAAATGAGCGTTCAATTGTTAAATCTCGAGATAAACTTCAGTGTATTATATAATTCGTTGCCTATGTTTATTTATAGCCGATATTTGTTCGAATTTTGACAAAAATTAATCAAAATTTATTTGCGTGAATTTCTTTAATTTTTTATTCATTACAAATTTGTAATTTACAATCGATATTTTTCAGGCAATTATCGATACTATTTTGCGTTTTCGGATAAAGAAAATAATTTCTGAATAGGTTGAAGCAGTTGTTGAGAATTTTTCGGCGTTTGTTCACCGATTACTTTTATGAAATGTTGCTATGCTAACGAAGTGGTTCATTAATTTTATGCATTTTGACATGTTCGACGGACATTGTCCAAAACTTAATTTGATTGAAATACCAGTATTAGTTCGTACAGTGATGAAGCACTGTTCATTGAACAGTGTCCGATCGAAAGTTTTTTTTCGAAATTTTTTGCGTTATCCTTTTTTCATCAACAAGAAATTCTTGACACATTTTTAAACTGGTGATAAGATATTTTAAAAGTTGAAAATAATTTCTCTTTTAATAGTCAAACTTATGACTCATAAGTCTTTTTGCAAATCATTAATTTTAAGACAAATATATTAAATATAATTTGAAGATTTTAGCACCAATTCGATTTTTCAATTCTTCTTCAGTAATAAAATAATTGTTGGAAGTCCAACTTGGAACAGATGGGTGAAAATACATTTTAATAAATTACCTTTGAATACAGTTGTTTATTTTGTACTCTGATTTGTTGAAAAATTTTTGATAAATATACATTGAAGACTGTGGGTTTCTAGAGATCAGCAACAAAAGTTAATAATGAATACAGTAAATACAGCGATTTTGGAGCTTATTTTTTATAACTTTATTATCTTCTTGGTTCTCGAGACAATTCATATTGACTCATTTTTTATTCATAAAATCTAACAAGAAAAACTGTATTATCATCAACTTTTTTGTTGCTTATGTCCAGAGTAACAGTGTTATATTTATGTTAGTTATCAACAAATACCTGAAAAGAGAATGAAAAGTCGAAAAAAGGTAAAAATATCAAATATTTGTTTATATATTGGTTTAAAGGGGGGGCCATAAGCTCCTGCAGATTTAGGTACATTTTTTCCAGAGCAAATAATTGAAAAGACAAAATAATGTTGAAAATTTATTTTATTTTTCGTCTTCAATAAAGGGTGGTCATGTTTCTTGCAAATTTACGTCTTCATATTTTTAATTTTTTTTAAACTATACAATGATTTCTGGGACAAATAATAAAAAACCACTTTTCACAGGTTACACCATCATTCTCAACTAAACCGACTTACAGATTTTTTTTAACCGACGATATTAATAAACTTCAGAGCATTGTCGGGTGTATATGCTTTTTTAATGTTTGCTTATTAAGATTTCCTTGAATATGAAAGTTTTTTCCAATGAAAAATGTCCAAATGGCAAAAGTGAAGAAAACTACACTTTTTTTTAGATAAAAATGACCTTACATACATTGCTGTTTGATTATTAAGAATAGTTCTTATATCTTATAGAAAGTGCGCCTTATACACGCTCACATTTTATTTGATTTTTACCAGCATAAAATTTTTAAATATTTAGGCAAATGGCGACTTATCGAGTGATCCACCGAGTCGTAAAAATTTCATCGATTTTTTTAAGAAATGAAAATCGGCGCGACAACTCATAGTTGGACAACGGGATATTTAATAGATACCAAACATTAATATGTGATTTCTGCTGATTTTTATGGAGAGTTCATAAAAAACCACTTAAATAAAAATTTGGACTTGATTTGCGGAAAATTTTCATAATTGCTAAAAAAGTCGACAAAAATGAGATATAAACATATTATGATTTTTTAAACAGCATTCAGAAAATATGTAGACATGCATGAAAAAGTTAAAGTGGCTATTTTTTTTAAATTTTTTCATAGATTCAAAAAAACGATCAGAATAAATTTTGGTGACAAAAAATGGGAAAATTTCAAATAGTTTGAATGTTTTTTTGGAATTTTACGATTCAAAAATCAAAAACTCGACTCAAATCTTCCTTAAAAATAAATAAAAATAATTTTTCAAGCTGAAACATATTTATATCGGTTCAGCTAACATATAAGCATAATTAAAATATTACTGAGCTTATTATTTTCGTAAGTTATAACGACTCCAGTCTGCTGGGTTATGGCACCCCAGACCTTTTTAAAAAAATTAATTTTTTTTTTCATAGGTGCATATAAGAAAAATTTTTGTAGTAATTAAATGCCCCTTAATTTTTTTTGTTCATATATTTTAACCCGCAATTTTTTTTTTAACCAGTTTTAAACACAACTTATTTTTTCCAAATAAATCTCATGACCAAAAATACCAATTTTGACTTACAAAATTTCTTATTAAATTCCTTTCTTATAATAATACGAATCTTTAATTTTCGATGTCCTTTGGTTTTTGTTCTTATATTTTCCACAAAATTCGAGTTATGCAAATGCTGTTTACTAACAATGCACCGGATAAATTTTGCTTGAACGGCTCCAATAACAAACGTAATATATTTTCTTCTATTAGTAATAACGTTTCTTGAAATATCCGCAAATAATTTGATATAAGAATTCTCACCGCCACCTTTTAAAATTGAGGTTTACGTAATATTTTTTTGTGTCACAATTTCTAAAGATTTATAAAAACATTGATGAGCTCAGCAAACCCGGGTTGATTGAGGGAGTTGCGGTGAGATAAAGAATCTTAGCCAACATAAAAAAAGTATAAACCAGGAGTACAAAAATAAAAACCTGTATAATAAAAATTGAAGAGGCCGGAGGTATCGAATCTTAGTCTTAAATTCAGTGTCAATTTGACACACAATCTTGAAAATCATAAGTTTCTCGAGAAGTGGTACGTGAAAATCCTAGTGACAGGACAATTTCAAGCCTTATGGACCATTAGTTATTTTGGTTTAAACGCTGGATTTATAAGGTCTGTTGGGCTTTAAAAATAGGCTCTGAAAGAAGCAGCCGAAATGTTTTTTCGAAAAATAAAGTTTGTTTAAATTTAACCACTGAAACTTCAAAATATCGGTTTGACGTAAGCAGACTTTCTGATCATAGTTACCGTGGCTTTCTTCTGAGCTTACATTGAATCACTTTTCTCGAAATTTCAGCCAAGTTTAACTTAAAACGTAAAAAAATAGTTTTATCATTTTGACTTATGTGTCCACTTGTGTCGCTTATGTGTCCAGGAGTGTATGTAAACAAAAAATTGAGATTTTTTAAAACGAGCTAAATAATAGTTCTACAGAATGGTTAATCTGACTAGTATCATAAAATCCCTGTATAGCTAATTTTTCTATCAAGAAAAAACAATTTCGGCTACCAGTACTACCTTGATAGATTTTACAACGGTTGTTAGAAAAACTAACAATCGGTATATTTTAGGAAGAGGTATGGTCAGCGGTCGCACAATTGGATCGGATCGAATCGGATCGGTAGGTACGAATACGATAAGAATAACAGAAATCATCCAACAATCCCCCGATCCAAATTTTTTCAAAAGCGACCGAATTCCGATCCCGATCCGATCCAATCTTTTCAACAGGCGACCGATCGATCCCATCCGATCAATTTTTTCGAAAGCGACCGATCGATCCCGATCCGATCCAATTTGTACGAAGCGATTGTAAGTTTATGGTTTAATTTGAAACATTTCAACACAAATATTTCAACTGCTTCTTGAGGGGTGGTAAACGCAAATATGGGCAAAAATGTTATACATGCATAATAAAACAGTATTATTAAAACTGGTCTTTCTTTTATAAGGACGCTTTTGAAAAATATTACCAGGGATCCATTAAAAAACACGTTATAACCTTATATTTACACACAATTATTTGAAGTTCGAACATTCTAGAAAGCAACAAAATAACAAATTTTGTAATATTATAAACAATTAAACATGGAATTGGGCGTTCCATGGATTTGTAATAAATCTAGGCTGTAAAATAATAATTTACTGTGATTTCTTCTACAAAGACAATGGAAAAATTTGAAAATCCTCTTTAAAAGCTGTGCGCCCTGTGCCGATATGCCATAGTTTTCAGTAGGTATTCAATATCTTAAATTTGAAAAAAAAGACGAAAATATATTCAAAATTTTTGAAAAAATACCTTTTTCTGTATTTTCGCGAGAAATGAATGGGAAACCCCTTATTCGATTGTATATCTCTCTTACCTTTCCTATTTGCTTAAGATAGCTGTCGCATTTTTAAGGCGAAACACAGGTTTTCAGCGTCGCCTCAATTGAAGTACTAGACAACAGCCGAACATATGTATTTCGTTTAGGGATAAAAATTGAACATCAATCTTGCCGTTCACAAAACAATCGAAAGCCTCTGATTAGCTGACCAATCAGGAACCCGACCTTTCAAAAGGGCACTATTTTCACTTCAAAGCTACTCTCCCTGATTTGAGATAGAGAAATTTATACTTTTATGACCAACAAGAACGTGGGCAGAACCCAAGTTCAGTTTGACTCCAAAAATTCATCCGGCGCTTAAATGAGCAAAAACTGTTTTTGCCTATTTTGAGTCCTGGAAAATTACTAACTCCGTCCTGATTGACGGCAGAAACCTAAAAATGGTATAGGTATACATCCTGAGATACGCGCGAAGCCCCTAGTCGACAATTTGCATGTTTGTGATCTCGGCTTTTGGAAACCGCGATTCAAATTCTCAGAAATTTCAAAATTTGAAAAAATCACACTAATATGTTCAAATCGCATGAAATAACTTTTTATGACAATGAAAATAAAAAGGACATCTGATCAACTTATTTAGCCATATTTTCAGAAAAACATTTTAAAACTTATCTGGAAAATTTCATGTCTGAGTCTTTAAATCGAACCAGACTCCCTTAACGACACGAGGACTGACTGCAATTTTTCAAAAAATCAAGTACGAAAAAATGTTGATGCAAAATTATTTTCTGATAGTAACTGATACTTTTTTGTAAAAGCACTTTTCGCTATGTTTCAAATTTAAAAAATGATTTAAAAACTGCTCGCCCCGCGCGCAGATTGCCATGAGTTCTACAGCAGGGGTCCTCATTTTTGAGTAAAATAAACGTACCCATGCAAAATTTCAGCCTTTTTAAAATATGTTCGCGTGGGCTAACAATGTGCGGAAATCGACTCTTCAGAAAACCGATCAATTCCGATCCGATCCCGATCATCCATTTTTTTTTGAGCACGATCCGATCAAAACATTTTGAGCGGGACCATCCGATCCCGATCCGATCCAAAAAATTGAGGCGACCGATCCGATCCCGATCCGATCAAAAAAAAAATTTGAGCGACCGATCGATCCCGATCCGAATCTTCCGTTCTTACCCTCTCACGGTTCCCTGGCCCCCAAAAAAATTTTCAGAGTGCCGACCCCTGGTACCTGGTAGCCGAACATGTGTTTTTTCTGATAGAAAAATTAGCTATGACAGGGATTTTATATACTAGTCAGATTAACCATTCTGTAGACTATTATTAGCTCTTTTAAAAAAGGCTCAATTTTTTTGTTTACATACACCGTGACACATAAGCGACACCAAGTGACAATAAGCTCAAAATGATACAAACTCATTTTTTCTACGTTTTAAGTTAAACTTGTCTGAAATTTCGAGACAAAAGTGATTTCAATGTAGCTCCAGAAGAAACCCACGCGTAACTATGATCAGAAAGTCTGCTTACGTCAAACAGATATTTTGAAGTTCAGTGGTTAAATTAAAACAAACTTTATTTCGAAAAACATTTCGGCTGCTATTTTCAGAAGCCTTTTTAAAGCCCAAGAAGACCTTATAAATCCAGCGTTTAAACCAAATAACTAATGGCATAAGGCTTAAATCATGTCCTGGTCACTAGGATTTTACGTACCACTTCTCGGAGAAACCATTATGATTTTCAAAGTTTGTTGCTGTCAAATTGACACTGAATTTATGACTAAGATTTGAGTACCTCCGGCCTCTTCAATTTTTATTATACAGGTTTTTATCTCTTTGTACTCCTGGTTTAACTTTTTTTATGTTGGTAAATTCTTTATCTCACCGCAACTCCCTCAATCACAACCCGGGTTTTGCTGAGCTCATCAATGTTTTTATAAATCTTTAGAAATTGTTGACACATAAAAAATATTACGCTAAACCTCAATTTATAGAAAGGTGGCGGTGGAATTCTTATATCAAATTATTTGCAGGATATTTCAAGAAATATTACTATAGAAGGAAAATATATTAGGTTTGTTATTGGAGCCGTTCAGAAATAAATTTATCCGGTGCATTTTAGTAAACAGCATTCTGCATAACTCGAATTTTGTGGACAAATATAAGACAAAAACGGGACAGTCGAAAATTAAAGATTGCGTATGTATTATAAGAAAGGAATTAGTAATAAGAAATTTTGTAAGTCAAAATTGGTATTTTTGGTCATGAGATTTATTTGGAAAAATAAGTTGCTGTTAAATGGTTCTAAAAAAAAAATTAAGCGGGCATTAGTATATAGAACATAAAAAAAATTAAGGGCATTAATTACTACAAAGAATTTTTCTTAATATGCACCTAGTAAAGAAAAAATTATCATTTTTTAAAAGGTGGTTGCCAAATAACCCAGCAGACTGTGATAAACGGGTGTTGTTTTCCACATCAGTGTTGTTAGTCTGTTACCAAATTACAGCTTGGCAATCAAAACGGACAAAACGGACAAAACACAAATNTTGCCTCTTCCAAGCCTTCATTTTTGGGCAGAAATGTTGATGAAGCCGCCCTGAATTCAAAATGTTGCCTCTTCCAAGCCTTCATATTCTGGGGGGGAAATTAATCGTGGTAGAAATGTCGACCAAGCCGCCTTTATCGATATTACCTGTGAAAAAAATTATTAATTTTTAAAATTTACAGTGATTAAACAAAATGTCAAATTAGACGTGTCTTATATTTAAATAGTTAAACTTTTAATTTTATTTTTATGATTTTCACTTAAAACCGAAATGGAAGTGAGTTTACTCATAACTTTTAGTTCATTTATTTTGACCCAACATAAACAATTTTAAATTTAGAACCGCGGAAAAATCATATTGAAACGTATTTGAATTGATACGGTTTATACCAGTTCAATCAAAATAAAGAATATAAAAATTATATATTAGACGACTATAAACCGGCTGAGTCCAAATAGGCAAGATGAATTTTTTAAGTAATAACAGGCAGTTTTTTACACAGAAAAATTTTAAATATAAAAAAGGGGGTTATAGGCAAGAAATGTTTCTCAAAGGCCATATAACTTTGTTAGCCACGTTGAGTTCAAAAATTATTAACTCAGGTCCAAAGCATTAATTGTTCAAAAGATATTATCTGCTTCAAAAAGCCCCTTAAAGTTTTCCTCTTGTACTTTGGGTTTTTGAAAATTTAAAAACAGATCTGTTGTTAAAAAATTTAGAAAATAATTTGAAACCTGAAACTAAGGTAATTTTCGAATTATGATCCGTAACCGCCGGATGTTACATTGACATTAGGCAGTCTTTTTGTTCAAATTATATCAATTTTCAAGCACAAAAACTCATTGAACAAATCGAACTCTTTTTCCCGTTGCTTCATAAATTGGATAATCTAATTTCGATTATGAAGTTTCATATTTATTTGTCTATCATGTTAAACCACCTGATTCTGGGCTCGATACAAATAACTGCGTCGAACAATCAAGCTGAGCAAATAAGGTTATAATTTTGATGAGATCGATAAAAGTTAGATCGGGATCGAAAAAATAAAGTCGATGATCCCAAATGATTGTAAGCAACTGTAATCCACGTTAAATGTTCATTAAAAACACGCTAAATCTTAAGGGAAAAAGTGTTTTTCCTCAATTATTGTAACATACATTTTTTATTAAAAAAGTTTATGGGATTATGAAGTGGATGCGCAACTAACACATTTTTACATTTCGAAATATTGATAACAAGAAAAATTAAAAAAGTTTGAGCAGAATTCATCGGAGGAAAGATTGTACCGTGCTAATTATGGAAAGTGAGCCAGATTGATGACTCATCAGCCGCGGCGCTAGTGATTTAATACAAAAAAAGCCTCACTTGTACACGCAGAACACATTTCTCAATTCACATTGAGGGTTTTATTGTAGTATGGAGAGTTCCCGGTGCGCACCCAATTTATAAATAAAACTGGAAAAAACGCTTATCAAACATTATTTTTTACTATGTTTGAAAAAAGTTTTCTTTTATTTTTCAAGAATTTAAAGGACTTTTTAAAATTTTTGAGCTTTTCTTCACGTTAAATTCAATTTGATGTAAACATTTCGAAATCTATGTTGCTCATATCATTATCATCACCATATCATTCATATCAAACTTTTCATGATGATTATTTAATTGAGTTTTCAAATTTCCAATTAATACGGTTATTATTGGTTCGTTATAAATATAGCCATTAACTTATCTTGATTATTTCAAACACCTTAAACAAAATGACTAACGTTATTTGGCAGCTGGAGTCAAATAAAATTTGATAAAATTTTAACGATGCATTTTTCTGTTAAGTTAGAACATTCACCACAAAAAAATGTTATTACAAAACATAAACTATTTAAAAAATCATGTCATCTGGATCTAATAATTAAATCCAAAGGCTTGAAAACAAATTTTATGTAACGCGGTTACTCAAAGCCGGTTTAATTGAAACAAAACGTTGCATATTCTATCAATTATTGAATCCGTGCATTCCCAATTCAATTTGAAAATTTCAATAATTTACCAGCTTAAAAAGCCTTTATGCCTAATACCGCCGAGAGTTTTTTTCGAAAANATTTGTGTTTTGTCCGTTTTGTCCGTTTTGATTGCCAAGCTGTAATTTGGTAACAGACTAACAACACTGATGTGGAAAACAACACCCGTTTATCACAGTCTGCTGGGTTTATGGCAAGACCCTTAAAGATAATTTTTCACTAGGTGCATATAAGAAAAATTTTTGTAGTAATTAATGCCCTTAATTTTTTTTTGTTCTATATAACATTTTTAAATGCCCGCTTAATGTTTTTTTTGTTCTAGGAAACCATTTTTTTAAACAGCAACTTATTTTTTCCAAATAAATCTCATGACCAAAATACCAATTTTGACTTACAAAATTTCTTATTATAATTTCCTTTGCTTATAATACAACGCAATCTTAAATTTTCGATGTCGGTTTTTGTTCTTATATTTCCACAAATTCGAGTTATGCAAATTGCTGTTTATAACAATGCACCGGATAAATTTATTTTGAACGCTCCATAACAAACGTAATATATTTTCTTCTAAGTAATTTTCTTGAAATATCCGCAAATAATTTGATATAAGAATTTCACGCCACCTTTTTAAATTGAGGTTTACGTAATATTTTTTTGTGGTCAACAATTTCTAAAGATTTATAAAAACATTGATGAGCTCAGCAAAACCCGGGTGTGATTAGAGTTGCGTGAGATAAGAATCTTAGCCAACATAAAAAAAGTTAAACCAGGAGTACAAAAGATAAAAAACCTGTATAATCAAAAATGAAGAGGCCAGGAGATCGAATCTTAGTCTAATTCAGTGTCAATTTGACAGCACAATCTTTGAAATCATAAGTTCTCCGAGAAGTGGTACGTAAAATCCTAGTGATCAGGACAGATTTAAAGCCTATGACCATTAGTTATTTGGTTTAAAACGCTGGAATTTATAAGGGTCTTTTGGGCTTTAAAAAAGGGCTCTGAAAAAGGCAGCCGAAACTGTTTTCGAAATTAAAGTTTGTTTAATTGAACCACTGAAACTTCAAATATCGGTTGACGTAAGCAGACTTTCTGATCATAGTTAGCGTGGGTTTCTTCTGGAGCGTACATTGAATCACTTTGTCTTCGAAATTTCAGACCAAAGTTTAACTTAAAACGTAAAAAAATATTTGTATCATTTTGAGCTTATGTGTCACTTGTGTCGCTTATGTTCAGGGTGTTGTAAACAAAAAATTGAGCCTTTTTTAAAACGAGCTAATAATATCCTACAAATGGTTATCTGGACTAGTATATAAAATCCCTGTATAGCTAATTTTTCTATCAGAAAAAACACATCGCTACCAGGTACCAGGGGTCGGCACTCTGAAAATTTTTTTGGGGGCCAGGGAACCGTGAGAGGGTAAGAACGGAAGATTCGGATCGGGATCGATCGGTCGCTCAAATTTTTTTTTTGATCGGATCGGGATCGGATCGGTCGCCTCAATTTTTTGGATCGGATCGGGATCGGATGGTCCCGCTCAAAATGTTTTGATCGGATCGTGCTCAAAAAAAAATGGATGATCGGGATCGGATCGGAATTGATCGGTTTTCTGAAGAGTCGATTTCCGCACATTGTTAGCCCACGCGAACATATTTTAAAAAGGCTGAAATTTTGCATGGGTACGTTTATTTTACTCAAAAATGAGGACCCCTGCTGTAGAACTCATGGCAATCTGCGCGCGGGGCGAGCAGTTTTTAAATCATTTTTTAAATTTGAAACATAGCGAAAAGTGCTTTTACAAAAAAGTATCAGTTACTATCAGAAAATAATTTTGCATCAACATTTTTTCGTACTTGATTTTTTGAAAAATTGCAGTCAGTCCTCGTGTCGTTAAGGGAGTCTGGTTCGATTTAAAGACTCAGACATGAAATTTTCCAGATAAGTTTTAAAATGTTTTTCTGAAAATATGGCTAAATAAGTTGATCAGATGTCCTTTTTATTTTCATTGTCATAAAAAGTTATTTCATGCGATTTGAACATATTAGTGTGATTTTTTCAAATTTTGAAATTTCTGAGAATTTGAATCGCGGTTTCCAAAAGCCGAGATCACAAACATGCAAATTGTCGACTAGGGGCTTCGCGCGTATCTCAGGATGTATACCTATACCATTTTTAGGTTTCTGCCGTCAATCAGGACGGAGTTAGTAATTTTCCAGGACTCAAAATAGGCAAAAACAGTTTTTGCTCATTTAAGCGCCGGATGAATTTTTGGAGTCAAACTGAACTTGGGTTCTGCCCACGTTCTTGTTGGTCATAAAAGTATAAATTTCTCTATCTCAAATCAGGGAGAGTAGCTTTGAAGTGAAAATAGTGCCCTTTTGAAAGGTCGGGTTCCTGATTGGTCAGCTAATCAGAGGCTTTCGATTGTTTTGTGAACGGCAAGATTGATGTTCAATTTTTATCCCTAAACGAAATACATATGTTCGGCTGTTGTCTAGTACTTCAATTGAGGCGACGCTGAAAACCTGTGTTTCGCCTTAAAAATGCGACAGCTATCTTAAGCAAATAGGAAAGGTAAGAGAGATATACAATCGAATAAGGGGTTTCCCATTCATTTCTCGCGAAAATACAGAAAAAGGTATTTTTTCAAAAATTTTGAATATATTTTCGTCTTTTTTTTCAAATTTAAGATATTGAATACCTACTGAAAACTATGGCATATCGGCACAGGGCGCACAGCTTTTAAAGAGGATTTTCAAATTTTTCCATTGTCTTTGTAGAAGAAATCACAGTAAATTATTATTTTACAGCCTAGATTTATTACAAATCCATGGAACGCCCAATTCCATGTTTAATTGTTTATAATATTACAAAATTTGTTATTTTGTTGCTTTCTAGAATGTTCGAACTTCAAATAATTGTGTGTAAATATAAGGTTATAACGTGTTTTTTAATGGATCCCTGGTAATATTTTTCAAAAGCGTCCTTATAAAAGAAAGACCAGTTTTAATAATACTGTTTTATTATGCATGTATAACATTTTTGCCCATATTTGCGTTTACCACCCCTCAAGAAGCAGTTGAAATATTTGTGTTGAAATGTTTCAAATTAAACCATAAACTTACAATCGCTTCGTACAAATTGGATCGGATCGGGATCGATCGGTCGCTTTCGAAAAAATTGATCGGATGGGATCGATCGGTCGCCTGTTGAAAAGATTGGATCGGATCGGGATCGGAATTCGGTCGCTTTTGAAAAAATTTGGATCGGGGGATTGTTGGATGATTTCTGTTATTCTTATCGTATTCGTACCTACCGATCCGATTCGATCCGATCCAATTGTGCGACCGCTGACCATACCTCTTCCTAAAATATACCGATTGTTAGTTTTTCTAACAACCGTTGTAAAATCTATCAAGGTATATTACCTGTGAAAAAATTATTAATTTTTCAAATTTACAGGGATTAAACAAATGTCATAGACGTGTCTTATTTTAAATAGTTAAACTTTAATTTTATTTTATGATTTTCACTTGAAAACCGAAATGGAAGTGAGTTTACTCATAATTTTAGTTATTTATTTTGACCAACATAAACAATTTTAAATTTTAGAACGCGGAAAAACCATATTGAAAGTATTTGAATGATACGTTTATACCAGTTCAATCAATAAAGAATTTAAAATTATATATGAGACGACTATAACCGGCGAGTCCAATAGCAAGATGAATTTTTCAAGTAATCAAGGCAGTTTTTTTACAAGAAAAATTTTAAATATAAAAAGGGGGTTAAGGCAAGAATGTTTCTCAAGGCCTTATAACTTGGTCCAGCCACGTTGAGTTCAATAAATTATTAACTCAGGTCCAAGCATAATGTTCAAAGATTTATGCTGCTTCAACAAGCCTTAAATTGGTAGATAGTAAATCTCGTCGACAATGCGGAAATTTCGATTTTTCAAGTATAGAAGACATTTTAATATTAAGAATATGTGGGACATGTTTTTTCAGTGTGAATTTCATCGTAAAACCCAAGTATTTCATGTTTTATGTCAAGATTATAACAAGTTGAGGCTTAAAACTCACTTTTTATAAAACTAGTGCCTTTTTGGCAACAATTCTAGGATACCTATTAAGAAATTATGATTTGTTCTACCATATTAAAATTTGGCACTTGAAAACGCTGAGCAAAAGAATTTTTTACAAAAGTTGTTTATAGTTTGAAAAGTTGAAATTTTCAATTTTTCGCGAATACATTTCTGCGATTACTATCTACCTTAACGTTTTCCCTCTTGTTCTTTGGTTTGAAAATTTAAAAACAAGATTGTTTGTTAAAAAATTTAAGAAAATAATTTGAAAACCTCGAAACTTAGGTAATTTTTCGATTAGATCGTACCGCCGGATGTACATTGACATTAGCAGTCTTTTTGTCAAATTAATATCAATTTTTCAACAGTACAAAAACTCATTGAAAATCGAACTCTTTTCCGTTGCTTCATAAATTGGATAATCTAATTTCCATTATGAAGTTCAATATTAATTTGTCTATATTTAAACCGCCTGATCTGGGCTCGATACAAATAACTGCGTTCGAAACAATCAAAGCTGACAAAATAGGTTATAATATTTTGAGAGATCGATAAAAGATTAGATCGGGATCGAAAAAATAAAGTAGATATGATCCCAACTGATGTAAGAACTTGTAATCCTTCGTAAAAGTTCATAAAAAACGCTATCTTTGAGGGAAAGTGTGTTTCTCATAATATTTAACAATACATTTTTATTCTAAAAAGTTTAATGAGATTTGAGTGGGATGCGCAACTAGCTTTAACATTTTTACATTTCGAAATATGATAAAAGAAAAATATAAAAGAAATTTTGGCAGAAGTTCATCGAGGAAAAGATTGTACCGTGTAATTAATGGAAAGTGAGCCAGATATGCTCATAACCGCGGCGCTATGATTTACTACAGAAAAAAGGACTCCCTTGTACACTCAGAAACCACATTTCATTCAATTGAGGGTTATTGTAGTATGGATGATGTTCCGGTGCGCAACACAATTTATAAATAAAAACTGGAAACCAACGCTTATCAAAATTATTATTTTACTATGTTTGAAAAAAGTTTTCTTTTAGTTTTCAAGAATTTAAAAGGACTTTTTTAAAATTTTTTGAGCTTTTTTACACGTTAAATTCAATTTGGTGTAAACATTGAAATCTATCTATATCATTATCATCACCATATCATTCATAATCAAACTTTTCATGATGATTATTTAATTGAGTTTTCAATTTCCAATAATACGGTGTTATTATTGGTTCGTTATAAATATAGCCATTAACTTATCTTGATTAATTTCAAACACTTAACCCCTAGACTCATAGAGTATTGATTCCAGAGGCGAGAGCCCTTTTTTGGCTTTGACTTTTGAATCATATTATGGAAAGGTTCAGGTGTTCGCAATTAATTGTTGTGAAATCATTGGAGATAAATGATAGACCTCGAATTTTAAATGAATTATCATAAGGACAATCAAAAAATTATTGCACTTCATTTCCGCTGTGTGAAAAGTGAAGTTACGATATTTCTAAGAAATACACTACGATTTTTATATGAGAATGCTAGTAAATATAAATTAAGTGAAACCTGTATTGTTCGTTACTCGGGTCTCGATTCAAATACCTTATCGGGTTGTCTATGAAACGATAAGTTTCACCTCTGAAAGGGTTAAAATTAGGGTAAACATATATATCTGCGTCTTATTATTTCCGCCGCTTCTCATTCATTAGATTTTTGTCAACAAAAAGAAAAAAAAAGTTCTACATTTAGTAGATAACTTATATTTTTTTAAGATAGTAAACGACTTCCTAAGAACTGAAGATTTAAGACTTGGTTGTGTTTAAAAATAAATTGTGAGATAAAGCTGATAAAGAAATTTCAGAGAAAATCAATAAAAAAGTAGAGTGAAATATTCTTTCAAACGGCAATCCAAAAACAAATTTTCTATCATTGTTTTCAGAAATAATTGCTCTCTATGGGAGATTTGAACTGAACTTCAATTTCGATTTATTTTTGTCCTTTCCGACATTTCAAAAAAATAAAGCACTTTTATGCTCTTATGATCTACGGGTTAAACAAAATGATAACGTTATTTGCAGCTGGAGTCAAATAAAATTGATAAAATTTTACGATGCATTTTTCTTGTAAGTTAGAAATTCACAAAAAAAATGTTATTCCAAAATAAACTTTTTAAAAAATATGTCACTGGATTAAATAATTAAATCCAAAGGCTTGAAAACAAATTTAATGTAACTGCGGTTACTCAAAGCGTTTAATTGAACAAAACTTGCATTATTCTATCAATTATTGATCCGTGCATTCCCAATTCAATTTGAAATTTCAATAATTTACCAGCTTAAAATGCTTATGCCTATCCGCCGGAGTTTTTTTCGAAAAAATTTTGGCATTTGCCACTTTACTTTTCGTTAAAATGAAAACGCGTGGGCTTTTGAAATGAAGTCATTCTTCGATTTTTTAACTCATCAGAAGTTTACAATAGGATGAAAATTACCACGAAATGAAGTTAATGAATAAAAATTGTGAAATCGTATCCACTAAACCCAATCATATCACTTTGAAAAAGTAAATTTGAGAAATTAAATCTTGACATATGACGTCATTCATGACGTACTCAAAGTAATTTGCTAGAAAAACTTCGAACGCCCACGCGATTTCGGGAATATTAACTCTTTTGGCCAAATGAGCACTGGCAGAAATTCAGCTACAAATTGTCAAATCGCGAATGCCCTGATTCGAATCCCATTTCCCAATTTGTGAAAGCTTGGCTATTCACAAAGGAGTTATTTTTGGATTCACTTTTACTTTTTCTAAAGCTTAATTTATGGCTCAATATAACTATTATAAAACAGTAGTTCTAACGTAACGTTGGTAAACGTTAGTAAAGTTTCGATAATAACGTTTTTTGCAGTCAAGAAATTATCTTGATATGCAAATTTGCGAAACTACTATTCACCTTGTGAAAAAAATATATCGAAAATTTTTTTTCAAAGTTACACACCTTGAACTGTAACCTTTACGAGAGTAAAAAAAACTTTTCCTCCTCGGTTTTAAGTTGAAATAGACCAAAATTTTCACATTAAGTTTAATCCGTAAATAAACATGTGATTTCATTTTATGACAATATTATTAAAATAAAGCCTTGGAAACACTGATGAAATAGTCTTCGTACGGCAACTCGATATTTTAAAGTTTCAGTGGTCAAATTCAACAAACGTTACTTTCAATGTTAATCTTGATAAAATTTGTAATGCCCCTTCTAAAACCGGCAACTTTTCGTCCTTGATAATGAAATCGCTAAGAAACATTTTTTAAGTTAATTTACATAAATTTAAATCCAAAGAAAATTTCGGAGATGATAATTACGAAACCACTGAGTTGAACCCAGAACAAGGACATCTGACATCTGATTTATAACGATTCCAAAAAAAATTTGGTTTCAAACAGGCTAAGGGGGTCATGAGAGACTGAGAGATTGACAAGATTCACTCTGCAAACCGCTGGTGAAAGGTCAAAGCAAAATTTGAAAATAATATCCATTATAAATTACTGTTTCTCTAGATTTAGATCAAGTTCAGACTCTGCGAGTTTTATTCACTGTATTTTTAAATTACTTGATAATGCAATACAACGAAACGTCGTAAATATATTTAAATAAATAAATTACTGTATTTTACATGTTTTTTTTATCTTCTGACATTTATCCTATAATGTTTAGAAATTTCGCAGACAAGACAAATTATTGTTTTCTATTTCATATTGCCCATAAGGTGACAAAATATCAAATCAACTGAGTTTTAGCTTTCAGCGCAAATGTTTCGAAACAGGCCAAGCATTGTTTTCGCAATCTTTTAAAGTTTTTTTTGTTTTAGGTTTGACTCATACGGTAATACTCATACCGTATAAGAAATGCTATGTTTGCTTTAAAATTCTAATTTTTCTAGTATACTGAATTTCATATGATTGGCTTATTCATTAAGGAGTTGGTCGTGGGATTTTAAGGCAAAAATGAAGGTTGCAATGGCCAAGTGACGCAAAAGTACAAATCGTTGAACCAAATATCAACTTTTTCTGATATATTTGAACAAAAATCTTGCATCCTTGAAAAATATCGAAAGTGACAGATGGCTCGTCCGATCAGAAACGTGCTTACAAAACTGACGGAATAATTTTTTTCAAAATGTATCTTTTCCCTGGTTTTCAAGGTACACATTCGAAACTTATATGTATGTGCAGCTGAATAGTCCGTGCAGATCAGTATTGAGAGTTGTGTCCAAATTTCTTCCTAAGTTTTTTATAAATCGTGTTTTTATTTCCCAAAAATTGATAAATTTCAACTTATTTTATACAAAATATTTCTGAGACCCTCAAAAAGTGCTTTCCTGACCACGTACGCAGATAAAACCATCCCTAAACTCGCAGTCGTATATATTTTCATAAAAAAACATTAAAATAAAATTGGGAAAACTTGTTTCTAGACCCTCATTTTGCAACGACCACCCCTTTAAAGCATTTGCTCTGTCTTAAAAGATAAATGTGCCAATTGGAAAGTTTACTCATTTTTCCAATGGGTAAATTTACTCACTCTCTCACGACAAATTTGCCAATATGGAAATTGACTCAGTTTTTATCGACAAAGTTGTCAATTGAAAGTGTTAAGACCCCTAGTATGTTTTATTCCCATACATCACATTTTTTATCTGCTTCTAATAAAAACTCTTCGTCGTTTGAAAAAAAACAATAACGTTTTGGACTGAAATATATATAAGTCAGAAAATTGATCAATTAAATTGAAAAAAATGATCAAAAACCTTTTTCAAACTGTGACTCAATACCGAACTTCAACATGTCACCGGTATGGACCAAACCGGAAACAGAAAGAGATGTTAGAAAATGAACTCTTGGACCGGTGACAGCCCAAATACGACACTAAACTTTCTATCAAATGTTTGTAAAATTTTAAGCCGTCTCCGAAAATTTTTAATGGAGTTGTCTATCAATCAAAAAATGAAATCGAAAATTTACATGTTCAAAAATTGTAACCTCTGAGGTTAAACCTCATGCGGAAAATGATAAAATAATGTTTCCGTAGCCATCATACTGAATGAATCATACTAATTCATTTGAACTTTTGATCTAAATGTTAAAGAATTTAAAACACTGAAAATTTATAATTTATTTTCTCTCAAATAATAACCTAGACAAAAAATTAATAAAAAAGAATAAATTTCCCAAATAACGTCCAAAAAAATCTGACTAACGGATAATTTTAACCGGTTTTGTCACACCGGTAACCAGTGACTTAACATGAGTTTGTTATATTTATAATTATAAATCACGTTATTTCTAGGCATAAAATATGGCCAAGTTTTCTATGTTTATTTGATCTGTGGCAGGTTGCAACAATCTTATGTGTGATTTCTTGACCAGATAAAACAATATGATTTGGCGTCATTTTTATTTATCTGAAGTATCAATAATTATTTATTAATCGACTCTGAATTGACCTTGAGTTGACAGTGAGTTATAATCATTGTTTGCGACTTTGTTTAAATATTTTCAGAAAAATTTAGAATTCGTTTAATCTGAAACGCGATCAATTTTCTAGAAGTGAAACTGACGTTGATTTCATCTTCAATCTAACAGGAAGCCACTTGTTAAAAAGATAAAATATTTTTCCTGCCGTGAATTATGCGGTTTAAAAATTGTTTACAATTATTAGCCATTTTGGTACAAAAATTTTTTTTTCGATGTTTTTTAATATACTGGTAGAAGATCATCCATCAGTTAACAGCCGGTAACTTTTATTTGTGAAACTTGAGATTTCTGAAGTTTCAGTTCTTTTCAAAATAATTTATTTTATGTCAAAAAACAACAGAAATTTAACTTCACCGCTGAAATCAAAAAGTGGAAAAACACGTTTTTTAGGAAGAACGTTTCAACTTTTTTTTCGATAATTATGGCACTTTATTGAAAAGATTTGAAGTACAAGAAAAAATAAAATGCAGTCCCACGCCTAATCACCCCGCTTTCATTGCCGAGGTGTTCAATCATGGGGTTTTATACAAAAGAATTTTTTATAAATAGTGGCTTACAGACGGGTTTGAAAAATATGAAAAATTAGAATAATTGCACATGTCACTTTTTTGCTCACGAAAAAAAGTGATGTTTTTTGTAATTAATTTTTTAAAAGTCAATTTTTCGCTAATTTTTTGATTATTTTTAGGACTGCATCGTAATACCATCGTTCTAATCGAATAAATGAAAATTAAAGTTATGAACACTCACTAATTTAACACAGAATAGTTGAGATAATAAGGATGAAAGTATTTTACTTGAATATATAAATCATAGTATATCCTTTTGTGTATGATCATAGGAAAGGGTGCTTGATATTGGCAGCGTCAAAGTTGATTGGCGTAATCACCAAGGCAATCACTAACACAATCACTTAGACAACATAAGTGGGATTCGAAGACGCGCTATAGAGATAACCCTAATTTTTAAGATCTACTTAGATTGGAAAAAAGATATGATTCCGTTTCAACCATCAAATTTATTAACTAAAAACCGATAAGAATATGAATTATTCTTATATATACACAAAGTAAAGGTCGGTCATTTTGTAACGAAAAACTTGTTTTAACTTATTTCTCTAGAACATGGTTTTTTCTCGACTGCATTTTTTCCTGTTTACACACTTTTATACAGTATAATGTATACCGTATTGATAATGAATAAATACTTCGAAATAAATAAACAATTGATTAATAAAATACTTTTTACTTCTCGCCACAACAACAGTTGTCAAAACCATGTATAAGTAAAATCAGATGATAAAAGGGAGTCACAAGCAAAATGGCGAAAAAGTAACATGAAGAATTCTACATTTTGCTTTTTTGGTCATTTTCATCAACATGAGCGTAGAATTTGTAGAGTAAAAAATGAAGAAAAAAGTGCAATCTAAATCATAAGATTAGAGGATATTACGATAATCAATTTTTTTAGAATTTACGTAATGCAACAATTTTTTCGCCAGTTTGCTTCAAAGTTTCTCTTTTTTGCTTTTTCGCCATTTTGCTTGCGACCCGATTAAAGGGAGTGTTATCAGGCGCACATTTATAATTCTTCAATTTTTAATTTCAAGTAACTTTTTTTTAACTGATCAGAAAGCAGGATTTTCCCAGATTTTCTGGTTATTTGACCCCAAAGTTTTATTTGCCGACCAAAAGTTGACCATATTTACTTTTTGAATTTTTAAGTTATGGGCTAAATATCAAACAAACGTGAGTGACCTGGGACAACTTAACAAAGATTCTACTTTTTATTGAATAAAAATCAAGGTTAAATTACAGAATGTTGATGTTCCTCCTGTACAAAATTAAAGCTGGTGTTACATATAAAACTTCGTTCACAGAAATGAACTTTTAGATCTGATTACCCGAAAATCAAGCATAAAAATGTTGCAGGAATTATAAAGTTTAATAATTTGTATGCCCGAAAATGTAGCGAATTTTTATCCGACATTTCAGAATATTTGTAATGATAAATTTTGTTTCATGTCGCAATTTCATAACAAAATATTGCGGACATTATGGAATTAAGTACTGTTCGTTTAGGAAAATCAACGCTTAAATTTTCAGGAAGCAATCGAATTCTTTAATTTTGCAATTTAATATCCTTTTTTTAATTTTCATTCCGAGACTTGTAAAACAGTTTTTTGCCAATGGCAACTCTATTTAGTTTTCCATATGGATTAAGGGGGTGGTGATAGTGATTTTTGGGATTTGGGAGGCTTCGTACGGCTGGACCAATTAAGATGAGACATTTCTGAGGAGTAAAAATGAAAGATCTATCCTTAATCTCACGATTCCATTTGACATTTTACGTACCACTTTGACCAACCATCTGGTTATACCGCGGTTAAACAAGCGTCCGTTCAGCTTTTTTTCAACGAAACAAGGATCCTAGGGCTTACATCGGAAATTTTTATATTCGTGGAAGTCTGGTGAAATGTTTGAATTTTAACTTCCAGAGCTATTTTTCCGATTTCGCCCTCAGGGCCAGCATCGGGTCGAAGATGACCGAAAAATGGCATTTTGAGAACATTTTGTTCTAAAGGATTTTTCTGTAGAAAGCTAGAAATGCCATTTTTGAAAATATAAGAGCTTCAATGTATCCTGAAGAGTGTCCAGGAAGCTGTTTTTTGAATTTCGATATTATAGGCTGTCAATCTTGGAAAAAGTGCGCGAAATCGACAATTTTGAACATAAAAGTGAGAGTTAAAAAATTTTAATGCCACCAAAAGATTCCTTGTATACCATTTCCTGATAACGATATTAGCAACTATGGTCTTATTTTCAACACAGCGGATTCTAAAAAAAAATTGGGTTTTTCTATAGATATTTCGTTTTGCTCTCAAGCACGGTTTGTGTTGAAAATGAGACCATAGTTGCTTATATCGTTTCCAGAAAATCGTATACAAGGAGTCTTTTTGTGGCATTTAGATTTTCTAATTTTCATTTTTATTTTCAAAATTTTCGATTTCGCGCACTTTTTCCACGATTGACAGCCTATAAGATTAAAATTCAAAAAAAAGCTCCTGGACAGTCTTTGAGATACATTGAGGCTCTTATATTCCAAAAATGGACGTTCTAGCTTTTCTACAGAAAAATCCTTTAGACAAAGTGTCTCAAAAATGCCATTTTTTGTCACCTTCGACCCGATAGCTGGCCCCTGAGGGCGAAATCGAATAAAATAGCTCCTGGAAATTAAAATTCAAACATTTCACCAGACCTCCACGAAATATCAAAAATTTCCGATGTAAGCCCTAGGATCCTTGTTTCGTTGAAATAAGCTGAGGGACGCTTGTTTAACCGCGGTTAACCGGATGGTTGGTCAAAGTGGTACGTAACTGTGAAATGGAATCTCGAGATTACGGATAGATCTTTCATTTGTACTCCTCAGAAATGTCTCATCTTAATCGGTCCAGCCGTACGAAGCCTCCCAAATCCCAAAAATCACTATCACCACCCACTTAAAGGCCCTCAGTTGACAAATCGTGACTATTTGAATAATTCCAACAACGTTGGACACTAGCATCCAATCAAAACCCTGGATTGCAGAATAGGCCGATTTCATTGATCAGATTTAGCAGAACAACCAATCAAATGCTCGGATTCCCGATTTTTCTAATACAGAATGTCACGTTTTTGCTTTCTTTTTTTTAATTTGCATAAATCTGAATTTCACCGTTTTGATTGGTTTAATCTGGAAAAGACGTAGGTATTTGCCAAATTTGATCGTTCTCAATGGCGGATAGGAAATTATGCAAATTGGAAAAAAGAAAAGAAAAAACGTGACATACTGTTGTCACGATCTATCAACTGAGGGCCCTTAATCCATATATGTATAAAAAAATTTCACATATATATAATATTATCATTAAACCTATAAAATTTCTGTGAGCTTGAAGTCTTTATTGTTTCAAAGGCAATTATCATATGACCTGAAAACTTTGTTAAATTATCTTGAAAAAGTTTCTTAAGAATAAGCTATGACTGAGTACCGTTTCTGGAAAAACGTTAAAAACTACGGTACATGACTAAATAATTTATTTGAAATAAACAATCTATTTTGCACAAAAAAAGTATTTGGAGCAGTATTTCTAACCTCATAATTTTCATGAGAATGACTTAGTAGCGACTTTGACAAAAGTTCACAAACTATATGATGAAATAGAACATTTATTCTGCCCAAAAATTATAGATTTGATACCGAATTTCTGAATTACAGTATGTTTTGGTGGGCGATTACTTGGTCCCGTCTTCAAGAATAAGTTTGAAATTAAATGATTAAATTAAACTATTTTTCCAAAAACAAATTAAATTGGTGAAAAAATTGTAATGATACTCAACTGTCAGACACAGTCACTGTCAGTTTTGCAACAAATCTAAAATAATTCAAATCAGCTTTGAATTATTCTAGATTTGTTGCAAAATTCAAAACGGAAACATTTCTTGAAAAAACGTACGTTAGCTTGAAATTTGAAATTACCGGATAACTGAAACATGCAAATGACAGTGTCAACATGTTCACAAGTGAAAAATCACAATTTTGTTCGAGAATTGTGTAAATTCGATTAATAAAAATAAAACCTAATTTTGAATAAATAGATTCTATAATCATATTTTTTAATCGAAATTACACATTTCAACAAACAAAATCATGATTTCTCACTTATGAACATGTTGACACTGTCATTTCCATCATTCACTTTTCCGGTCATTTTAAATTTAAAGGTCACAAACGTTTTTTGGAAAAATGTTTTCAGAAATTAACTACAGTCGAGTTTGGGCGTTATGTAGACCAGGCCTAAGCAACCACTGGCTTGGCTTTGGTGGCTTGGCTTTGATGGCTTGGCTTTGGTGGCTTGGCTTTGGTGGCTTGGCTTTGGTGGCTTGACTTGACTCAAGTCAAGTCAAGAGATCCTGGGGTCAAAAATACAGAAGTTACTCTGTTATAGCTACCACTGAACTTTTGAAAAAAAGTTAACTATAACAGATAAAATGTAACTTTAATGAGTGATTGCCCGAGGTAACTTCAACAGATGATTAATCAATATTTTTTCAATTTGAGAATTCTCTTTTTTGTAACTTATACAGGGTGTAAGGTTTTTACCTTCTTTTTTCCAAACTGGTTACACTTGATTTCCGCCGTTTTGATTGGTTGAATCTGAGAAAACTCTTCTGACAACCAATCAAAACGGCGGAAATCAAGTGTAACCAGTTTGGAAAAAAGAAGGGAAAAACCTTAGACCCTGTATCTGTTTTTTGTATTTTAAAAATAGACATAACTTTAATTTCATTATGAAGGGAGTACTGGTCGCATTTAGAGACTCGAACATGAAATTTTCCGTAGATTATCTTCAAAATGAACTTCTCTAAAAAGGGTAACTGGATCCACGATAGCTGAATGGAATGTAGCGCTTTCGAGCCGAAACCCTGCTAGGTGAAGAGATCGTTTCGTTCTTAATGTTAATTCATTAGGTCTCGAGTTCTAGTCTCATTGACTGCCACATATACTGGAAGCAGTAGGTAATCTGTATTTACTGAGTTATTTCTGTATTACGGGTTATTAATAAACCAAATATTATTTTTCGTTCTTCAAATTCTATTTCTATCTTTAAATATCGAAAATTTGGAGAGAAATTACCCATTTAAAATTTTTTTCCCTATCTTTCACTTTGCATTGAAATTGGTGGGTAAGGGTTGAAAAAATCAAATATTCTGTATACGTTTTTTCACAAATTGCTTAGGTTGAACTTGAAATTTCAATATCTTGAAAATTATCAAACAATAAAATCGAAATGTTAAAAAATTTAAGTTTAGTTCATATATTTGATATATCCTTTTCTCAACGGAACTCCATCTCAAAAAAGCTTACTATCTCTATAGCGCGTGTTCAAATCCCACTAATGTTGTCTTAGTGATTATCTTGAATATAATTATAGGCAAGGGTCTTGATAATGGAACCGCTAAATTTTATCGGTGTGTGATCACTCAAGCAATCACTAAGACAATCACTTAGACAACATCAGTGGGATTCGAACACGCGCTATAGAGATAGTAAACGTTTTTGAGATGGAGTTCCGTTGGGAAAAGAATATGGATTCAGGGCGTTTAGTTGACAGATTATGACTATTTGAATGATAAAAACAACGCGGGATACTAGCACCCGATCAAAACGCTTGATTGCAGAAAACGCCGATTTCATTGGTCAGATTTGGGCTGAACAACCAATCAAAGGTTCGGTTTTCGCATTATTTAAATAGTAACGATCTGTCGGTTAAGAACCCTTTATCCATATAAATGTATAACTTTCGTATTTATCATCAAAATGTTTTTTTTAAAGTGAGTTGCCACTCCAAATTTCTGACGAAATATTCAGTTTTCTGCGTTGGAATTTCAACATTCTCTGATGGAATCGTCCAGAAATTTATCAATATTTGAACCATAATTAGGAACTGCAATAACATACAAATATATCAAAGTCATTTTCAAACCTATAATTAATTTGTACACACTTTCGGGCCCTTGAAACGCTCACCCGACTAAGTTTCGTCAATTATAAATAATTGCAGTTTTTAGAACTCTTATTTTTAGATTTTCGGTGTAATTCGTCGAGGGATAAAAATAATTTTTCGAAAGAAAGCGAAATAATTCTTTATAAAAGTTCCCAAATTAATGAAAATTGCATGATGAAAATCCAAATTCACGGTGTTCAACATACTTGAAGGGGCTGTTGCTGCTCAATGTTCAAAATGGTATTTCGGAAATGGCTTCTACACTTGCTCAATTTGGCTAAAATTTTCTTAATTCTAAATAATGACTAAAAATGAGATTCAAAATGAACACTTTTGAAAAATTTTCGAGTTGCTGATTGGTCAAGCCTCATGATTCATGAGTCATGAGTAGGGTTTATTTTAGTTTGGCCCATGGTTCTCCTGGTTCGAACCCTAGTCATGAATCAATTTGTTTTCAAAAAAATTTATAAATTTCTAAAACGAAATTTGTTGTTTTGTCCAGGAATGATCAGCGCTAATGCTGTCAGCAGTATGCTGGTATCAATTTGAAGGTACTTTAGTTGACGATTTGATATCATGACTCATGACCAACAAATTTCATTTTGAAAATTTCCATTTTATTTGAAAAATTTGCTTTTTAGCTTAGACTTTATTATAAATAGAGTTGAAATTGAAAATTTTACAAATTCTTCAATTTTTTAAGACCGGAAGTGAGTTGCAATATCATTTCAAAACACAATGAAGAGTTCAATCGAGAATTTCAAAATATGATAAGGAATTATCGTGAACTACTTTATGACCATCAGCTACATCCGGTTTTATCAAAAGTACCTGTTTCAATTTTCAGGCAGACAATAATTGGGGACTTTTAGTAGTTCATTGCAGTAGAATTTAAAGTCTCAAGTGTACGCAATAATTAGGGCCAATTGTGGGGACCCTTTTCAATTCTTAGAATGTTGATCATTGAGGCTAACGGGTATTACTGCATTGAAAACTACATTTTTCATCCGAAACGTTCCCATACTTTATTTTAGTCGCACATTTGCGCAATAAAGATAATTTTGATTAATTATTTATACAATATTATATACATAATTCACAGAATATAATACCTGAATAATGGTTTAGTCTTATTTGTACCAGCTGACTCAGATGGTCCCGGAAAACATTCTAACGGCAAAATCGTACGTTTCAAAAATAAATTATTTGGACTTACATAGATGTAGATTATACATTGTAACGTAAATATACATGTAAATGTTTCATATTATACTTTATTTTAATTTTCGTGTTTGATTAATCATCGCCGGCCCAATATCGCCGAATTTGCTGAAATCGCCGAATTTAACCGACGCAATATCCCAATTTTTAGCTAAAATAATTCCTGTTCTCATATCGCTGGAAATGCCCAATATCGCCGAGTGTGCCAATATCGCCGAATTTTTCTGCCAAAAAACTTTCGGCGATATTGTCCCCTGTAATACAGAGCCTGTTTATAATTTGAAACATAAAAGTTCAAATAAGTTATTTTCTTAATGGATCATACTTTCTTCAATTTTCGAATTTAATTATTTAATTAATAAGCAGGTTACCATTTGTCTTCCCTAATAAGGAATCCCTGTATCAAAAAAATGTATTCTCAAGTATTTTATAAAAAAAGTTGAAATTCGAATTAAACTCGGATGCAAAAATAAAAAATACCCAAATTAATTTATTCGGAAAGTCAAAACTTATAAGATAAATTGACGGGAATATTTTTTGATCAAGGCTCAACCGTACTTTTGATTTGGAAACTTACATAATTGTATATGCTAAGCCCTATTGCCGAATTTTCCTCGTTAACTTTACTGATAAGAACTTACTCCAGAGACAATAAAAACACTTATTCTAGAGACAATTGAAAGTGAAAATGTTGCGCGAAACAAACGCATACAGTCGAAACGTTGTTAAAAACCGAAACCAAAACAAATATGATATATTTAACGTGGTAGCGGTCGTAATGTTTTTTTGAAACATTTTGTTTTATAAATTAACATTGTCGAGGGTTTGAAATATGTTAATTTTGATCAAAAATAAAATTTTACCAATGAAGAGATAAATTAATAGTGTAAAATTGTTTAAAATTTATATAATATTTTTCTCTTTTTATTTTCAACGTTTTGTTATTCGCATCATCAGGCATTTAAAAACGAAAGTTTGACAGTTTATAAAATAATTCAAGCCTAGAACAGTTCAAGTTCAGAGAAAATAGTCGGCTAGTTTTGACAAATTTTTATGCCCACTTTCAAAATAGCGAGAAATTTCGGTGTTTACACTGATGATTTAGAGTAGATTTGAATATTATATTGACAAATGCTTCAGTGTTTCGGCTTGCGAAATAGTTTCGAAAATTTTTCTGGAGTATTTTGAAGTGGTTCAAAAAAAATTCCCTCATCTTTTTGATGAATAAGAAAATAATTGTATAATTTTTGAAACGTTTCAGAAACAGTTGATTATTCTTATTTTTACCTTATTCAAAAATAATGCAGTAGTTTACTTTTTATAGGGGGTTGGGGCTGTAAAATGTTAAACAAAATTGTCTACTTCTCCAGCAAGACTGAAGGTATCCATAACGGGTAGATCTGAATAATTGAGGAAAAACTATATGGATTAAGGGCCCTTAACTGACAGATCGTGAATATTTGAAAAATGTGGAATCCGAGCTTTTGATTGGTTGATCCCTTCTGAATCTTACCAATGTAATCGGCTTATTCTGCAATCCAGGGTTTTGAAGGGGTGCTAGTCAGGGGTCGGCACAATTGGTTCGGATCGGTTGGATCGGATCGGAAAAATCGATCCGATCCAATTTTTCTGAGAGGGCTACCGATCCGAACCAAAATTTTCGAGAGGGCCACCGATCCGATCCAAAATTTTCAAGAAGGCCACCGATCCGATCCGATCCAAATTTTTCAAAAACCGATCAGATGGGATGAATCTTTACTGATTTGAGCTAAGATTTGAAAATTTTTGAATCATTGAAAATTTAAATAGAAAAAGTTAATATACGGTAAATTTATAATTGTTAGCAAATTTGTTTTATTTGAA
>SCLH01000313.1:242654-255047 GCA_004367855.1 Oikopleura vanhoeffeni | reverse complement strand
TTTAAGTTACCACTCCTGCTGTTTTCGAGTAAACATTTTCGAAGTTATAAAATATTAGTCCGAGGACCTGAGTCAGGTCACCTGACCGTATTTAATTTTGTTCAGAGACTCACTATTCCCCTCACAGCCTGGGGAGTAAAAGGCGAAAAACGAGTACCCATCTTTTTTTTCTCCCGGCACAAAAAATCACTGCAACATATAACCGATTTGAATTTGAAATAACCTAAATGAAGATCAACAACTTATGCAATTTATATAATCAAACCTGGCAAAATCAGCAGGTTTCTCATCTTCCTACCTTATTAAATTGTACTCCAAATCTTTGCAATAAAGTTCTCGAAATATCGAAAAAATTAATCTAGGGGATTAAAAATTATTCAGTCGAGCCTATGGACCAAGCATCGTCAACAGTGGTGAAAGGGGATATGGAGCTTCCCCGTCTATGATATTTTCAGATGATGAGCTGAATAAGAAAAATATAATGCAAATACGATTTGAGGTCAATTTCTTTCGTACAATTGTAGATGTCAATTAGTGCGAGAATTTTATTTTATCACCCAAAAAGGCAATCTCCCAGGGTCTTTAAATTTGTCCTTGCCAACCCATTATGCATGACTAATTTACTTTAAATAATTTGATGAAATTCAATAAATAAAGTTAACATGCATATTTGAATAATATTTCATCAAATTAATATTTCTTAATGTAAAATTATGTGTTTGTTAACAACAAATTTCGATAATTTATTTTTCGTCTTATGGCCGTTCTAAAAAGTTGAGCAGCTCGTTTTACACTCGACACGCCCTGAAATTAGCAGTTAAAAACAGTATGTGACATACTGTATTTTACAGATGATTAAAGGGCGTGTCGAGTGTCCGAGTTTTGCTAGCTGCTAATGTTTTCAGAACGGTGACAAAAATAAAAGTAAAGGATTGTGAAAATGATACATTTGAGAAGCAATCATTTGAAATTATAAGATTTTTCTTCAAAAATTACCTCCCAAATCATACTGTATGTGACAATTTTATAGAGTAGCTAATTCATTAAGAAAAAACGTCCTGTAAATGTGAATTTATAAATAAATGTGCTTAATGCGTATTTCAAAGAGTAAAAGATTTGTTTTGCAGGGGGTGTGCATGTCTGATTAGCAATTTTGCCGAGCTAGTTAACAAAAATCAGAAGCTTCAACAAAAATTCCGAAAATGCCAATTTGTAGACCTAGCTTGTATCTTGTCAAATTTCGATGATTACACAAATGGTCACATAATCTTAACAGGAGGTCACTTCGAAAAATTTCAAAATCTACATGTATCTCCTCACAGACCATATCTATCACGGGTCCTTTTGTCGTTTTTTGCCACTTTTTCAGTCAACATTTTTATATAATTCGGCTCTTGAAAACGACTCATCCGATTAAGTTTTTCGATAACTCAAACTGAGCACAAATATCTCGTGAATAATACAATAATAATAAATTGGTCAGAATGGGACCATTTTTGAGTTTTTTCTGGGACTACTTAAATTTTTAAATTATCAGTTTTGATTTAAAAAGTTGAAAATAATGCCCTTATTCAAATCATTTTTTCAATTTATTTTTCTTCAGATATTTGTGTCAAGTTTAAGCTATTTGAGAACTTAATCGAATGAGTCATTTTCAAAAGCCGAATTATAAAAAAAATTTTGCTGAAAAAGTGGCAAAAAACAACCAGCAGACCCCGTAATTGATATATCGAAATTTGATGAAAAGTTTACATAATACGTAGAAGAAGCAAACTAAAACTTGTACGACAGCGATTTTCATTTCCATGACTAAATTTATCTAGCAGACCAATAAACCTACAATTTTTGGCAATTTTTTACAATTTTTAGGTTTCCTCCAAGGTTAAATTTCAAAAAAAAATCAAATTTTTTCAAAGTACACCTTGTTACATGCCTGAGATCTGCATGAGCCGTTTTACAAATTTCGATGCAGACTCAAAAATATAATTTTTTGAAAAAAATTTCAAAAAAAATCGAAAAATTTCAAAAAAAAGGTTCTCTGATAATCAAAAATCAGAGTCTGATTGTTTCGAAAGAAGGCTTAAAAGAAAGCCAGGAAAACACTAAAGATAAAGTTGGCTAACGTCAAGCCGATATTTTCAAGTTTTAGTGGCCAAATTTGCACAAACATTATTTTTGACTAAAATTCTGAAAAAATACTTAAAAAAAATCAGAAAACTCGGAAATTTCGGAATTTTTTAAGGATTTGATCGGAAATACATTTTTTAGACATTTTGAAACAATCTGATTGCCTCTAAGTCTTCAATAAAATCAGACATGCACACCCTCTTTTAAGGCATTACTTATATTATATCTTTCCAGTATTATTTTCGATAATCTAAATTTTGCCGATAGAGCTCCCGGGTATAATCATTTGTATGTCAGAATCTGACAGTCAGATCTTAAATGCGGAGTTGACCAAATTATCACATGTCACCTAGTAATTAGATGTTCTGATTTGTAAAAAATCATTCCCACTTTCTATAAGCCCCAGAAATCATTTTAATTAAAAATATGACCCACATGGTATATAAACTTAAATGTTGGCTCCCATAGTGTCTTTCTGGCCATGCGTGACCAGATGGCCTTTAATCGCAATTTAGGTCCTTTAATCATATATGAATGACAATTTACAAAGTGATCGATCGATTATTTGGATAATTGACGTTTGTGCTTTTTTTTCGAAATTTTTTACTGTATTACAGTACTTATTTTTTGCAAAAAAAAATTTAATCATTAAAAAAAACTTTGAGCGGGATCAGAAAAAAAATTTTTCAAAACTTACTTGGATCAATTTTTGAAAAAAGTGAAGTGGTTCTTTAAAAGTTTTTAAGATTTTTTTATTACACCAAAGTCCAAAAACGATCACGTGACCTTCAAATTAGGGAATAAGGTTTTGGTTCAAGTACAAAAATAGTACTCAAATTTTGCCGAAAATGTCTGAGGCCGAATAAACACTTAATCTAAGAATTTTGAACATAACGCCATTTCCCAAACAGTCACGTGATCTTATTTTTTAAGAAATAAGGACTAATTTATGACATATTCAAAAACTTATTTTTAAATAATTTCGTCATGTGATTTTATTCGGACTTAGGTGTTATGGAAAAAAGGTTTTAAAAACGTTCGAAGTTCCTCCGAAAAGTTTTTTTTATGTAATTTGAGTAGTTTTTCAAAATACCATATATTGTGTACCGTATATCAAATTACCGTAAATTTCAAAGTTTATCCTCAAAATAATCGGAAAAGTCGACTTTCCGATGAAAATATTAGCAATTATGGGTCAATTATGTACTCAAAGGTCGCCAGAGACTAACAATCCCCCTGTGAAATCTCAAAATTTTGACCATTTTTCGCTTTTTAGTGACCGTTCAGTACATAATTGACTCATAGTTGCTAATATTTTCATCAGCAAGTCGACCTCTCTGATTCTTTTGAGGGTACTCACAAGCTTCTACGGTTGAAATTGGGCTTGAACTTTGTCACCAAAAGAGTTCTTTTTTCATTGTTATGAAGCTGATTTTGTGAAAATTTTGAAAAAACATTCCATTTTTTTTGCAGATTAAATACCCAAATTAATGACGGTTTAATATTTCGAATTTGAAAATGTCAAATTAAGCCTAAATTTGTGTTACTTATGCATTTGTATGTGAGAATCGGCAAAAATAAGAGAGTTTTTAATTTTTTTATTCATATTTCATAACTTTTTATACTTTTTTTTACATATTGTTTTTATAGGACTGTATAGAATTTTTTGGATGATATGATTACCATTGGAAAAATATATTTTGATAATGATTCTTTGGTTATATGCTCGATCAAAAACGTCTGGTCACGCATGGCCAGAAAACACTACGGGTCCAGAGATTGTTGGCCACTTTGGGAGTGAATCTACCCAGTCCGGAAAAGAGCGCTAATTGACATAAGAATCTGAAGTCATATCGAAGATTATACTTGAGTGTTATTCTTAACTTGTTTTTGAGATTCTCTCATTTTACTCCAATCTAATAGTGAGATCTATCAACTCGATGCAATGGATATTGGGTTAGAAAACCTTTTTAGGGGGTAGCACGCGACTGTGGCAAATTGGTGACACTTTTTCGGACGTGGTTTATGAAAAAATGTGAAAAGTTTTATTTTTGTTTATCCTTTTTATCTTCTATACAAAGTTGGTTTGTTCTTTGCAAACGTTTCCATATATTGTTTAATTCTCACATTCTTATGTATTCTGTAAAAATATCAAAATCCACGTTTTTCATAACATTTCTCCCATGGTTATAGACTTGACCCGATGTGGATTTTTTGAAACAAGCCAATAATAATTTTTTCTTTTTTTAAAGATGGGTTGTCTCAAAACCTTTTAATACTTGTGAAGTATGTGTTATTTTGGACGGATCTGACATACAGAAATAACTCAGTAAATACACGATAACCATCATATGTGGTTTTCTTAGATTCGAACGCAAGGGACCCATCTCGCTTTTGCATAAATCAATGATAGTTTACTGAGCTATCTTTCTGTTATAGTTCAGATCTCGTAAATAAAACGAATATTTATAAGAACTTCAGGACATTTTCGGCTGTAATGCACTTAACTTAGTGGGAGAATCATTATTCAACAATTTGAATTCACATGACATGAAATTCTCAAATATGAAAGTTTTTTTCAATGAAAAATGAGAAAAACAGCTTTTTAGGAAAAAAAATTGACCTTCAATTGAGTTATGAAATATTGGAAAATGTTCTGAGTTTTAAAGTTACAAGTAGACCTATTACAGCACCGATATTTATTAAGATTTTTTTAAAGAAAATAAATTTTTATAAATTCGCGTGCCAAATGGGCACAAAACCTGGTGTCAAAAGCAAGTGTTGTAAATTTTATCAGTAGTTCAGAAACAATATTCGCCTTGACCCTTGTCCATCGATTGAAATACGGAAATCAAATAGAAACTATAAAAATTTAACATGTGATCTTGGCTTTATTTTTTCAGGAGATTTCAAAAAACCAACAATAAAAACTTTTGTAACTCTGATTTGCGGAAAATTTTCATAATATTTCTAAAAAGTCCCAACAAATGACAAATAAAACATTTCATGATTTTTCAAACAGCAGTCAGAAAATATGGAGACATGCATTGAAAAAAGTCTAATAGTGGCTATTTTAATTTTTTATTCACAAATTTCAAAAAATTAATCACGAAAAAATTCTTGAACGAAAAATGCTTAAAATTTTTATAATGCTTTGAACTTTTTTCGGACAAAATTTTACGAATAATGATAAAAAAAGTTTGAACTCACAATCGTTCCTCTAAGTAGATAAAATAATGATTTAATGAAGCTGATCAACATTATGATATTGGTTCAGCTAACGATAATAAGCACAAAGAAAAATAACCAACTAATTATTTTCGAAATTAAATTGACGCCAGTCTGCGCAAGGCCGGCTGGACTTAGCCCCCGTAAAGATAATTGAGTTCAAATAATTTTCGAACTGACTGATGTATTTTTTAATCGTGCATGTTATCAGACAAAAATTTCGGCATTAATAAAAAATATGTTTAACCTAATTAACCCTTCTTATATGATTCCAAACATGACTTCTAAATCTTAGTGAGCAGATAACAACGTTCCGCCAGGTCCAGAGCCACTATTGTTGGCTCTAAACTGCTTGATGTTCGTTTACAGAAATGCTTAAGGAGTTGTATATCATTTTTTCTGCATAAGGAAGTTGAAAGGGCATTATTTTGCATCCGACATTTTATATTCATAGAATTTTTATTTTTAGTGCTTTCAAATATACTTGAGAAAAGCAAAGGTATACCATATATCGTAGGTACCACCGGGAACAGTTATGTTGCTTCACAACTTAAACATTTCTGTTGAAACGACTGCACATGTTCTGGACCTACGTCATGTTTTGTCAGTTTGAGATTTATAATGACTAATAGAAGAAATTTTATAAATCAGTGCAAAAAATGTTTGATGAAAAAATATGATTTTTGATAAAAAAATGTTTATTTTCCTGTATAAAAGAAGATTATTACACTTTTTTCTTTCAGAGTAAAATATGGGGTGATAAAGTACAATGTGGACAATTTTTGCATTGCTTTCTTTATGGGGTCATCGAAGTGAAAGTTTAAGAAATTCACTTTCCAAAAAAAATTATCTGTCCTTAGATACCAAATCAATTTTTATTTTCAACTGTTATGCATGCACCAAACACTTTCCTAAAACTAGCGCATCGCACATTGTATTTTATGTCAAAGGCTCCAAAAGGTTTATCCAGAGAGTACCACATAGCGGAAAATCCTTATTAATCAACTCCGCCGTTGTATACTCGGTAAAAAACATTCGAAAAAAAATTCAATTTTTAACCGATCAAAATTCTCTATGATGTGTTTTGACAGAAAAGATTCTTTACGGCATCCCGTTTTTTGCCCTTTTTTTGATATTTTAGGTATTCGGCTTGAGCCCTATTTGACAATAGTCGTGTTGTGGCTATGTGCTCACAAGGGTTAAAGCTTATTTTATCAATTTATATAAGCAAAAGTCTTTTATATCGATTCAAGATTCTTGTTCGAAGCTCAATTGAAAGAACCAAAAGTGAATATACATTCAAATGAATCAGAGGTCGTAACAGAAGATTAAAGTCTAAACAGTTGGATTTTCGAGTTATTTCTGTTCAAGAAATTTATCTGGCCAAGAGATAAAAACTCGAGACAATATTCGAAAACCGGATATCAATTAGTGACAATGATTATCCGAATATTATAGTCGGCTTAGATTGCCCACGAGTTCATTTGCAAATTTTAAATTAGGAATGCTCAGCAGCTTGCTATTTTTTATACCATTGATCTAACTGATAATTTTGCGGAAGCCGGCGTTTATAAAGGCAATAGTAATTTCACGAATCTTATTGAGAAATTCATAGGAAACGATATTTTCTGGTAAATTTTGTTTTTATTCCGTTATAACTATTTGACTACAGAAAAAGTGAAGTTAATGCCACCGAATATAAAAATTCAGCTATATTCTGTAAGAAGTTACCTTACTGACGTAAGAGTACACTAGTAGGTTCATTTTTTTCTCGCTTTAGTTGAATGTCTAAGTCTACTAGCTTCATTTTACAAGAAATTCTACCAAAAACGTTTTTACGACTTGAGAAATAATTCAACCAGGAATGATTTTGTGCAAGTCTCGAATTTCACAAGTCTTTAGTAATTATGTCGTCTTGATTTTTGAGAACTATAGCTGCATTAAATTGTATCATTATGTCGGAGGTCGTTGCAATTTTTCTCAAATTTCGATTATACATCTACGTGGAAATATTCGGTAGACTGAAAAAGAGGGCCTTGAGCCATTAACCAAAATTCAAATTCTCAAAATCCGCCACATTTGAGTCAAATTCTAAAACTTTTTAAAATCCAAACTTTCAAATAAATTAAACAACACAAATCTAAAAATTTTGTTATTTTTTAAATCAGGTAACCTTACAAGGGTAGTGTCCGCTAAAAAATTAGGCGAAATCTGAGTATGTACTAACCACCCCAAAAACACAATTGGGTGAAAGCTTCTTCGTCGCTTTTTATCATTGGTTTGCTCCCACTTAGGGGGCGGAAAGTCAGAAACGGTAGAACCATTTCCTTCTAATTAGATTCCTTGACTAAACTTCATGTTGTTTGTCGAAATTAGCCGGCTTCTCAAATAGCGAAACAAAAATTCGTTGTATTTGTGCTGACTATATAAAACGTACACGTAGAAAACTCGTAAAAGGTTCGGTATTTCTGCTGTTTTTTCCGCCAACAGTTTGTCCCCATTCGTTTTTTCATTTAATTTTTAATCTAATGGGGAGTAAATCAATATTTGACATACTGCACGGTGAATTATTTTTTAGAACACTAACGCTGGAAAATCCAGCATTTTTTATTTTTGGCGAGGTCTACAATGTTCACAGTGTAAAAAAACTATTGAAAATTTTTTAATTTTTTGCACCCGGTCTTGGGGAACACCACCTCACTCTGCCCCTCTATATATATAGTCATCATGTGAGTCGCACACCAATATATAATTCTTCTCTGTCTCACATCGCGGTTGCCAATTATTGCCAATTTGTTTTTTGGAAAAACTTCTTTGGCGATTTGGCATCCCTCTGATATATATGATTCAGATCATTATATTCACTATTTTTTGATAATTTAAATATTGATAAGAACGTACGTTTTAAAGAATTAGTACACGAACTTAATCTTTACAGCTAGCGGAGGATTTACATTATTAGTAGTATAATTTATTTATATTGCAAGCAACTTTAAGGAAATGAAATTGTTCGATAGCAATTAACAGAAACCCTGCAAACGCCGGACTTTTCCACAAAGAAATACAACATTACGAACGAAGCCAAAATCAATCCAATTTGTTCTTTCTTTCAAACACGTTTCAGCTATAAATCCCTTAAATTTTTAAATGTGTGTAGACTGGAGAACCACCTTGGAGTTAAAGACACAAATATTTAGCAAAGTTATTTTTTTGGAAAAGCGTTTTAAGTGCAAAATCAATCAAACATCTTTGCACTGCNCTGAAACAATAACTGTGAGAAATTCTTGACTATTTTTTATTTGACTCATATAGTATGATTCCCAACAATGACTTCTAAACCCTTTCGAGCATATAACAAACGTTCCGCCAAGGTACCAGAGCCACTATTGTGGCTCTACTTTGAATGTCGTTTACAGTAAGCTTAAGGCAGTTGGAATATCATTTTTTCTGCATAAGGAAGTTGAAAGGTCATATTTTTGCATCCGACATTTTATATTCTAGAATTTTAATTTTTAGTGCTTGAAAATATACTGCGAAAAGCAAGGTATACCATATCACGTAGTACACGAGAACAGTTGTTTTCACAACTTCCATTTCTGTCGGAAACGATGCACATGTATCTGGCCTACGTCATAGTTTTGTCAACTTTGATTTATATTACATAAATCAGAAGAAATTTATAAATAAGTCAAAAATTTTGATGAAAAAATAATGATTTTTGATAAAAAACATGTTTATTTTTCCTTATAAAAGAAGATTATTACACTTTTTTTTCGAGTAAATATGGTGATAAAGTACAACTGTGGACAATTTTTGATTGCTTTTTTCATGGGATACTTGAAGTTGAAAATTTAGAAATTTCACTTCCGAAAAAAAATATCTGTCCTTAGATACAAATTAATTTTTATTTTAACTGTTATGCATGCACAAAACACTTTCCTAAAAACTGGCTAATCTCACATTTGTATTTTATGTCAAAGTCCGAAAGAGTTTATTCAGAAGTAACACATAGGCGAAAAATCCTAATAAATCAACTCCGTGTAATACTCGGTAAAAAAACATTCGAAAAAAAATTCAATTTTTTTAAACCGAATCAAAATTCTCTATGATGTGTTTGAAAGAGAAGATTCTACGATCCCGTTTTTTGCCCTTTTTGATGATTTTAGGTATGCTTGAGCCACTATTGACAATAGTCTGTTTGGCTATGTGCTCACAAGAGTTAAGCTTATTTTTATCAAATTTATATAAGCAAAAGGCGATTTTATATAGATTTAAGATTCTGTTTCGAAGGCTCAAATAAAGAGCCAAAAGTGAATATACATAACAAAAATGAATCAGAGAGTCTAACAGAAGATTAGAGTCTAACAGTCTGATTTTCGAGTTATTTTGTTCAAGAAATTTTATCTGGCCAAGAGATAAAACTCTAAGGAAATATTTCGAAACCCGGATATCAATTAGTGACCAATGATATCCGAAATATTATAGCTCGGGCTTAGATTGCCCGAGTTCATTTTCAAATTTTAAATTAGGAATGCTCCAGCAGCTTGCTATTTTTTAATACCATGATAACTTTAATTTTTGCGACACCGGTTTGATAAAAGGCAGTAGTAATTTCACGAATCTATTGAAAATCATAGGAAAACGATATTTTCTGGTAAATTTTGTTTTTATTCGTTAAACTTTTGATACAGAAAAAGTGAAAGTTGATCCACCGACTTATTCAGCTATATTCTTAAGTACTTACTGAGTAAAGATCAACTAGTAAGGTTCATTTTTTTCTCGTTTAGTTTAATTCTAAGTCTACTAGATTCATTTACAAGAATTCTACCAAAACGTTTTTAGACTTGAAAAATAATTCACCAGGATGATTTTGTGCAAGTCTCGAATTTCCACAAGTCTTGGTAATTATGATCTCTTGATTTTTGAGAAACTATAGCTGCATTTAAAATTGTATACATATGTCGGAGGTCGTGCAATTTCTCAAACATTTCAGATTATACATCTAACGTGAAATTTCGGTAGATTAGAAAAAAGGGCTGAGCATACCAAAATTCGAATTCTCCAAAAATCCGCCACACTTTGAGTCAAATTCTAAAACTTTTAAAATCAACTTTCAAATAAATAAAACACAAATTAAATTTGTTATTTTTTAAAATTCGGTAACCTTAAAGGGGTAGTGTCCGCAGAAAAAGTTAGGCTGAAAATCTGATATAGTACTAAACCACCCCCAAAAAACAATTGGTGAAAGTCTCGTCGTTTTTTTATCATTGGTTCTCCCACTAGGGGGCGGAAAAGTCGAAAACGTAGGAAGCATTTCCTCCTTACTTAGATATTTGATAAACTTCATTTGTTTGTCAAATTTAGCGGCTTCTCAAATAGCGAAAAAAATTCGTTGGTTTTTTGTCTGACTATATAAAAGAACAGTAAAAAACCTTAAAAAGGTGGTATTTTTTTACTGTTTTTCCGCCAACAAGTTGTCCCATTCCGTTTTTTCTTTAATTTTTAATCTAAGGGAGTAAACTCGCATATTTGACATATTCACGGTGATATATTCTAAAAACTAACAGCTGACAACTCCAGACCATTTTTATTTTTGGCGAGTCTACGAGTTCACAGTAAAAACTGTTGAAATTATGACGTCATTTGGAACACCCATGCGTTTTTTTATTTTCTGACGAAATTAATTATTTCGGTCCTCACATCGCCGACAGTGCCCAATATTGCCAATTTTTTTTGGAAAAACTTCTGGCGATATTTGGCATCCCTCTGTATATATATGGATTATATATGGATTACAGATCATTAATATCATATTTTTGATAATTTTAAATATTGAATAAGAACGTAACGTTAAAGAAATTATACACAAAAATTAATATTTACAAGCTAGCCGGAAGGATTTAAATTATTATTATATAATTTGATTTATATTGCAAGCAACTTCAAAAGAAATTGAAATTTCTCGATAGAAATTAACAGAAACCCTGAAACGGACGGACTTCCACAAAGAATAAACATTACGCAACGAAAGCCAAAATCAATCCAATTTGTTTTTCTTTCAAACACGTTTCAGCAATAAATCCCTTAAATTGTTAAATGTGTGTAGACTAGGAGAAACCACTTGGAGTTAAAGAACAAATATTTAGGCAAAAGTTTATTTTTGAAAACGTTTTAAGTGCAAAATCAAATCAAAATCTTTAGCACTGCTTTAGCAATAGCTGAGAAAATCAGCGGATTAAATTTTATCTTGGTTATTCCTGTGTTTTAAACGGGTCAAAGCTGGGTAATAGACTATTGAAATTTTGATCTTGTGTGCTATCAATAATACATTTGAATTGCGGTTCTATAAGATAGGATTCCCAAACCTTGTTTGGCTCATATGAACAACTTATCTTATGAAGGTCTCAGATAGCTCGAAATGAACACACAAACAAATAAATGGGGTTGTGGGTGTGAAATCTAGCTAACTTCAAGTAATTTATATGGTTTTTACTTTGTGTATATCCATATTTTACTATATTCATTTTACTTTGTGCATATTCAAATGTGAATTCAAACCATGAGGACAGCTGGTGAGAAATTGTTTGATTTTTTATTGTCATTTTCATAACCAGAGAGCAATTTTTTCAGTAGCTACATTTCAGATTGTTTTAACTCTCAAATGCTTCATTAAATTGGCATTCTTCAAGATATTTCGAACTTTTCTAGAATTCTGCCAAGACCACAAACTATTTGAATGTTGTCTCTTGATTATTTGCATTTCATTTTCTGTTTTTATCACTTTTCAAGAGAGCTTGACCGAAAATCAAAAATGTGAAAACTCCAAACTTGACGTTCAACTGAAGTACAACTCCTGAAAATTGCATCACATTTGCATGCAGAATGTTTTAGTTTTTGCCTGTTGTACCACACGGTAGAACAAAAATCAAGCACTTATTTTATGTAATAAATTAAAGCCACTTTGATTTGATTGCATATTTCAAACATTATATACTAACTACTTTATGGAGTTAAATCATTACTACTTTAACATCATTA
>SCLH01000313.1:215415-241999 GCA_004367855.1 Oikopleura vanhoeffeni | reverse complement strand
TTATTATTAATTATTATTAATTATTATTAATTATTATTAATTATTATTAATTATTATTAATTATTATTAATTATTATTAATTATTATTATTAATTATTATTAATTATTTTCGATAATTATTATTGACTTTGATTTATTTTGTTTGGCTGGCTGCCAACGGATAATGTTCATTTTAAAATATCCGCAGGCTCGATGGCGCTATGCCAAATTTCTTAATCGTAGAATAGTTCGAGGGGTTTCTTAAGGTCACTTTGGGTCAAGTTATAATATTTTCGACCATTTTTTTGAGTTTTTGAGAAAATTTGAGTATTAAGCCAAAAGTTTCATAAAAATTTGTCAAGTCAATCAGAAGATAGCTTTAGAGGTTAATAAAGGTCACTCAGGGTCAACTTAGAATATTTTCGATGATTTTTTTGATGTGTATAGAAAATTTGAGTATAAATCCCAAAGTTTCATAAAAATTTGTCGAGCCAATCAGAAGATAGTTTTAGAGGTCACTAAAGGTCACTTAGAGTCAACTTGGAATATTTTCGACCATTTTTTTGATCTTTTTCGGTCTTGTTTACTTATCTCCGGAAGTTTCAGAAAAATCGAATGTCAGGTTTTCTAGTTGATTTTTAGACTCAATCCCGGCGGACACCCTAGTTATATCCTCCAAGATGGGAGTTTGAAAACTTCCGCCGATTAAAGTTGAATCAGCTGAATGTGGAATATTTAATTCTTCCATTTTTTTTATGTTTTTGAATTTCATTTATGCATTATATAGCAAAAAAAGTGCTCAAAATCCATCACGAGGAAATTTATTTTCAAAGTTTGATTTTGATTCTAGCTGAATAAATAAAAACAGATGGGTAGTTTGCTAAATCTCCAAGGGAGATTTCTTTCCAAAAACGTAAGTACGGAAATGATCTCCTACTATGCCAGGTGTGTATAAACGGCTCTGCGCTTATTTCTCACCTCAAAAAACGACCCTCAACCTGGAATCAATTTTTGACACAAAAAAAACCGAGGACAGTTGTCCGCATCCGGTATTTTTAGACTTAAATATCTTTTTTTATCACTATTTAATAGAAAAAAAGAATTTTTTTTTAAATTAAATGGAATAATATTTAATGGAAACAAAATATTTTTTTTTCGTAATTCAATAAAAAAATTTTTGTTCGTAATTAAATTTTCGAAAATTGTTCACTTTTATTCTATTGAAATGATGCATCATCATCGATGCTTCTTCCAAGCTTTTCAGACATGGGCACTGGCCGTTTTGGCTTGATTAGTAACAGAAAGTGGCACAATAGTGAACAAATATTTATTTTGGGGAACGTATTCTTGTACCCAAATTGGTCAATCATCTTTTTTTTTCCTTAGTATATATTGCCTTGGTGGGTACAAAAAATGATTTACATACTCTTGTACCCAAATTGGTCTGAATCCAATTTATTTATTTAGACCAATTTGGGTACAAGAAAAGATTCACATACTTTTGTACTCAAATTGGTCTGAACGAAGAATGTTTTCTGAAAAGTGCATCGTCATGATTATGCGTTATAAGGGTGGTTAAGGAATTTCACCGACTGCATTGGATCACAGTGATATGCATAACTTATATCGCATAAGTAGGGTCAGTACCGGGAGAATAACCTGCAAAACTAAACACCACAGTACAGATTATTTGAGTAAATTGGGTTGAACTTTCTCAAAAAGAATGATTCCGATCATGATAAAAAAATTTTGGAGTCACCAAGTGGTCACAATTTGAGTATGAAAAAACAATCTTTCGGGCTTTGAACCGCGCTATAAAGGTTGATTTATCATTGATTTTTGTTTTTTTTATACCGATCGCGTTACAAAAACTCAAATAATCGTACTGGAGTGGTTTCAGTTTTGCAAATGAGTCTTCGGGTACTGACCTACTTATGCCGGCATGAGTTATGCGGTACAAGAGACACCGACTCTTTATTTTAACAAACGGACAATGAGGGATAGACCTATTTGCACTGTTTATCTATTAGAACTTGGCGATGCAATAAAAGGTATACCTTTGCAGTGTTTTTGATAAAGTTTTTTTGGTTGGACTAGGGTGTCACAGGACGATTCGACTCAGAAAAAATGTCAAAACTGAGAATTTCAGTACTCCTATCGTGTTCCTTGTTAATTTGGACCAAAAAACTTGCTTATGACTTTTCGAAATTTAAACTCCTTGGTGTCTAAAATGGCCAAAATAAAAACCGGTCAACAGATAACGGCTGTAAAACCGGAAGTAGTCATAGAATTTCAGGTGCAGGGGAAGCTATGAGTTAAAAAGCTCTGAATGAAGCCTCATGCCAAATTAAAAAAAAATCAAAAATGATTAAAGCTTACGCGCGGTCATTTCAAATTGGAAAAAAATGGTATTTTTCACTTTTTTGACAATTATTTAGGAGTATTTAGCCCTTTTGTGACCGGAATCGTCCCAAGGATTGTTTTGGGCATACAGCCAGTCAGAAAGACAAGACCCAAATTTGGCATGGAGGCTTCATTCAGACCTTTTAACTAATAGCTTCCCCTGCACCTGAAATCTATGACTACTTCGGTTTCAAGGAAGATATATGACTAGCGTGTCCACCATTAATTTCGACATATAGAATTAATGGGTGGATTTCCCGAAACTTCTTGGGGTGATAATATATTGCAAAATGAAAAAAAAATTTGAAAATTTTTTTTCGTAGTCACGTGATCAAAATATAGCGATTTTTTCAAGTATTTAATTAATATAAAACAAATGCCAAATCGGTAGTATTGAGTCAACGTCACTTATTAATGAAATTAACACACTTTTTTGGAAAAAAAATTAAAATTATGATTTTTTGGCTCCCAAACCTCGATTTTTCGAGAAAAAAAAACGTAAAAGTAAAAAAAAAAGGGATGCCCATTTGATCCGAGACAAAAATTATTTTATCATCAAATTAACCGCCTGGTGAACTTAGTTAGTACCAGTTTTTTGGTACATAATACTCAGATAAATGGTGTCATATTACACTTTTTGTGAATTTCCGAATTTTTTTCCGACGCTAAAAAACCCTTTTTTATGAATAATGCATATATTTCGAGTAAACATCGACTTCCTGAGAAAAATATTGATGTTTTCGGAAAAAATTTTCACACGCACTAACGCGCAATAAAATTTGGCACAGATCAGTATATGTTACAAATTTAACCTAAGTTGGTCGGTTTTGGCCGAAAATCGATTGGTGGACATGCTATATATCATATGGTCTCCTGAATTTTTGATGCCTTTCTTAGTCTCTTTATTAGCCTCGTCCTGTGACACCCTAGTATGGACCCATTGCAATGTTTTGATATTTAATTTATTACTAGTTTGCATTTTCAAAATGACGGAAAAATCACAATTTTTACTTTTAGTTTTGTTAACACATTCAAATTGGTCAAATCTGGCACTATTTTAAATCAAGCACTTCTCCTTTACATTTTCAGCGTTTATAAATGTTCGTTTTGATTATGTGTACACTTTAGGCCGTCACTATATAATGCGCAAAAGCAAATAATACTTAATGAACTTTATTTATTTTCGTGTACTTAGATTACATTAAGTACACAAAAATAAATAAAGTTCATTAAGTATTATTTTCTTTTTGCAATCATTTAAGTACTTAATTACAGAACTAATTTTTGTAGAAACATTAAATCTTTTTTCAAAACATATTTCAGGCTAATCTACAGAAAAAAAGAAGACTTTTTTTCACTACGGTATAGTCGAAAATAATCACGTGACCGTATAAATGAGAGATAAGATCTGCTTCAAAAGGCGTGAAAATATAAATATGAAACTTATTCACACATGCTCCGTATGTGAAATTGAACTCTGATAACGACAATTTGGTCATTGTTCTCGAAATATTATTTTTTAAAATGAAACTGGTTAGTTTTAGTACTTATTTTTGCCAAAAAAATCTCGAATTCTCTCGAAAAAATTATGAGAAAAATTTCTTTGATAAATTATGTATTTAAAAGTGTTAAATATAGGCCTATACAAAATTAATCTTGTTGAGTCTTCAGTTCTCTTGAGTGCTCTTCGCGCTGATTGGCGAAACGAATCACACTTCACTTCAAGCTAAAATACCTCATATGTTATCATCGTTCAAATGATAAAATTAATTTTGAGCTTTTGAAACATTTTTTTCAACCATTAGAGAGATGATTTTCGCACGGAAGACACAATTAGATAGGTCCTTCAATAAAAAATGATAAATAATTGGCTTTAAGGAATTCAAGTGTCCAGTTTGCAAGACCGAATCTAACAAGGAATTAAGGGGATCAGCAAAAAACAAATCGTAAAGTTATTTTTCTTTGTCACGTTATTTTAAAAAAGTTTGGTTCTTTCAAAGAAAAAAAATATAACTTTCCATGGCCAAAACTGCGAAAATGACAGTTTACGCCATTTTGGAGGCACTTTGAGGATAGAAATTAAAAAATATCAAAAAAAATTTATTTTTTAATTTATATCCTCAAAGTGCCTCCAAAATGGCGTAAACTGTCATTTTCGTAGTTTTGGGCACGGAAAGTTATAATTTTTCGGGTTTTCTCAAAACGCATGTGACATGTCACTTCTATAAATTTATTTGTTTTCAAACATTTCATCGTATTGAGTTCTAAATAAAACAAAACGATTTCTGAGTATTCAGTTTTCGGAAACGGTATTTTAAACTATGGTCAAATTATACACCGTTTAAGGGTGTGGGTGTCGCTGATTTTCACAGTTTACGAAGCTATGTTTGGATAAACTAGCAGAGCTGATATCGCAAAAACTTGCGCATCTTGAAGAACAACTCTTCACGGTGAATTGTGATTTAACAGTAATTTGATACAATCCCACCTACGCCGACACCTACGCTTTCAAAAAGCCTCCAAAAATCGCTAAATACGCATTTTCTCCGTCAATTTTTACCATTTTTCATTATTTTTTTGTCAGGCTCCATAGAAGCCTCACACATAATGCATTATTTTCATTTACTCGGAATTTTGCTTTTGGCAAAAAAAAACGAAAAAACTAAAAGTAAAATGTTTGAATTGGTCAGTTTGGGAGGCTCAGGCAAAAGCTATTTCCTCCACCAGTTTAGAAGATACAGTTTTGTCTTTTTTTTTAAAATTTTGATTCGGCGTCTCTTGAGGGCCATGTCAACTTTTCATTTTTAGCCTAAATTTTTTAAATGCTCAGTTTGGGAGGCTCAGGCAAAAGGTATCTCCTCCACCAGTTTAAGAGATACAGTTTTGACTCATACTGCATTTGAAAGCACAAGACTTGTTTGACAATTCATTAGAGAGTTTTTATTGAAATTTTGATTCGGCGTCTCTTGGAGGTCATGTCAACTTTTCATTTTCATTTTGAATTTTGACAAAATTTAGAAACCAAAAAAAAATTTTACAAAATGCTACAAAATAATTTTTTTTGTTATTTTAAACACTTTTAAAGATTTTGGTGCCATTTTTAACTTGATAGTGTCAAAAGAAAACAAATTAGCGCACTTTCAATTGAAATCATAAATTAATCAATAATTTTGTTTTCGTTTTTCGGCTGCAAAAAGCAAAATTCCGAGGAAAGGGCGCTTTTGCATTATGTGTGAAGGTTCTCTGGAGCCTGACAAAAAAATAGTAAAAAATGGTGAAAATTGAAGGAGAAAATGCGTATTGAGTGTTTTTTTGGAGGATTTTTAAAAGCGGAGGTGTAGGCGTAGGTGGGATTGTATCAGATTACTGTTAAATTACAAATCACCGTGAAGAGTTGTTCTTCAAGATTCAAAAGTTTTTGGGATATCAGCTCTGCTAGTTTATCCAAAAATAGCTTCGTAAACTGTCAAAATCGGCGACACCTGCACCCTTAAACCAGAATTATGAAAGGTTTGTTTCCGATCCAGTCTTTATCCGCGCCTTTATTGTATTTCTATGTCTTGCGGTAACCTTTAATCCAAAACCTATTCCCTTCACAAGTCTGCTTTGAAGTTCTTTCAAATTTTTGGTCATATTTCATATCGTTTTCCAACTGATTATCCAAAATTTTGTGAAAAATTCTATTATTTTGAAAATTTACGGAATTTTCATATATTTTAAAAAATAACGGCAAGATATCTGCTAAGACTGTAAACGAAATTTCGATGACAACAAGCTCTCTACAGGCAAGCTTAGTTTTGACAAACTCGATGGTAGCCAAGCAGGTTGCCGTCAGCAAGTTTTTTGCCAGGTTAGTTCGGTAAGTTCAGTCATCCGCAAGATCTGTTGTAGGCAAGTGCGATGGTCGGTATGCTTAAGGTGTCCACCATTAATATCGACTAATAAAAATGATGGGTGGATTGTTCTGAAACTTCCTAGGGGTTAATGATATATTGTAAAATAAAAAAAAGCACAAAATCACATTTTATCGGCATTCGGTCGATTTTGGGCTAATTTGAAAATTAAATTAAATTGAGAATATAAAATCTCCCTTTATCGGCATTCGGCCGATTTGGGGCTCATTCTTTAAAAAAATTGAATAACAAATATTAAACCACTTTTTATCGGCTTTTGACCAATTTGGGGCTCAATTTTCGACAAATTTAAATGAAAAACATTAAACTCATTTTATTACTCAATCAGAATGATATTCGAATGTAAATTTTGAAATTGAAATTTAAAAATTCTAACAAAATTCCTCATTTCGAATATTTTCCAAGTATTTCGAAAATTTACACTGGAAAAACAATCAAAATTTTTTTTCGCTGGCGTTTCAGGCAATTTAAAAATTTCAAAAAATTTTCGAAAATAATTTTCGAAAGATTTTATGAAAAATAATTTAACAATTTTTTTTTCGAAATTTTTAAATGGCCTAAAACGACAGCAAAAATTTTTTTTAGTTTTTTGTCAGAGTAAATTTTCGAAATACTTGGAGATTATTCAACAAAACAAATTTCAAAAATTCGTATTTCGAGTAGCCAACACTAGCCAATGTTTCTGAACATATTATCCAAGGCAGCTCCTGCTGAACTTTCATAAAAAAACTAAATCACTTTTTTTAGTTGGTTTTAGCGAATTTTCTGGTCCTAAAACCCTCGATTTTACCATTTTTCGAGATTAATTATCATTTTTTCGAGAAAATATATATTTTCAAAATAAAATATTTATATCAAAATACCCGCTATAAAATTTGGCACAAATAAGTAAACACAAAAATCTAATTCTAACCGGTCGATTTTAGCCGAAAATCGATTGGTGGACACCTTAGGTATGCTCCGTATTTTCAAACGCCGTTAAAGCAAGCTCTGTATTGCGCAGCTCGGTTTCGGCAAGCTCGAAAAAAAAAGTTTGATTTCGGTTAGCCCGGTACCCCGCTAGCTTGGTGTCGATGATTTTCACTAAAATTTTATCGTTTAACCACCTCAGACACATAGCCATTTGAAAAACCAGCAGTAGATTAGAGACCAAAAATCGCAGGTGACTTTTGAGGAAGACACTGTTTCAGAAATTTTTTTCTAAATTTGCTCTATTTTCAATTTTTGATCTGACGTCTTTGAGAAAACTTTTATTTCTTTACAAGTGATTTTGCTAAATTGTGTAGGTTAGGTTTATTCTCGTCAAATACCTATAGATCGAAGACTGAAAATTGCAGATTATCTCAGAGGAAATCATGATTTAAAAAATTTAATTTTTAGGCTCCTCCATAATTAATTTTAGTTCTTACGTCTCTCAGTTTCTCAAAATGACATTTGCGTGGATTGAGGATCACTTCGTTCATGTTACTATTCTACAGGGATAATTAAGTCAAAATGTGAATAAAATGATACAAATTTAAAGTCTATCCTTCTAATCTTAGGACTTAAGAACAAAACAATTGCAAGCACTTTTACTTTTCCCATAATGATCGCCAAGAGTAGCGTCTCCGAATGGCGTTTCGTTTGTGAGAGAGTTTAAGGAAAAAAACTCAGGAAATAATCGAATAGTATTCATACAAAGTTATCCTGCATTTAAGAATATTTTGAATTATTAAAGTTTGTTAAATATGTGATATTGTTTATTATGTAAATTGTGATTCAAGTAAAATATTTTGACATGTTTGATGTACAATCAAAAATGCAGCAGCAGCTTAATCGAGGAAAAGTGAGAAATATAAATACATTTGGTTTTCAATAATCTAAAGATCTAAGAAAGCATTGATCTGGAATGAACATCACAGCAGTTATTATTTTGCGTATATCGACAAGCTCGTTCAATTCTACCGTATCCTTGTCCAAATTTCTTGAATCGATGTTGAAAGCCTTGACAAAAATTGCAGATTCTGATTCCTTCGGTATAAGTCATTTGGCATGTTTTATGATAAGAAATTTCCATAGAGTTGACTGAGATGATAAGTGAAAAAAAGATGAAATTCATTTTGAGAATATATCGTTAGACAGGATTGATATAAGTCTCATTAGTTCAGTTGTTTTATGTACAGCAAATTTTTCATAACCACTTTCCGCGGAGCAGAGCATGAATTCATTCAACCGAAAACAAATTATGTTTGGCGGAAGAGCTCGAAATAAGATCAAGTAGTATTTTTCCAGCGTGAATGTCTTTTGATGTGGCATAAATCTCACATTTATGTAACATTGCAAATATTAAGGTAATATTTAGTCAGATGTTTCATTAATGTTTTAACCTCCTCACACCCAGAAACGAGAACTACGCCTCACACCCAAAAGCCTATCTAAAGGCAATACTTTGAGCGCTTATCACGGGAAAACTGGGAAAGATATCAATTTACTTATTTGTCACTGATTGAGATCAAGGATAAAATTAAGTAAACAACACGTAACATTTTTAAATTTCGAAGTTTGTAAATTTCACAATGACATATAAGTTACAAATTTAGGAGTGAAACTTGAGCTATTAAAAGCTGGTCTAAAATTTGAAATATGATATATTGATCGCTTACAAAACAATTAGTTATATCGCCGCGCGTCGAAATATATGCAGTAAAATGTGAAAAATATTGCTAATCAGCTGAAAACTCAAAATCAGTACCACCTTATGTTCTATATTTGATCGATTTGTCTTTGTCGGCTCTATTTGTGTTACATTGCCGTTCAATTCTTTCGAAAAATAATTTTTTGAAAAATATTTTTTTTTATTATTTCGAGTTTCATAAAATCACTTGTGAAAAAATTATTCTTCGTATAGAGACTGCAGATAAAATAAACTTATATCAAAAGAATCCTCAAATACTTTCCTAAAAACTTGCTTCCTCAGAATTTCGATATTATGTATCGTTTTCACACAATTAATTTTTTAAGGAATTTTGACGAAAATCCTAAAAAAAAGTAGGAAAAAATAACTTTCGAACGGCTCATCGTATAAAATTTTCAACAATATTTTGGAAATAAAATTGCGAATTCTATGACATATTTGAATTGTAGGTCTGTGACGATGTTATTTCTGCGACGTTTTGGCTCCCGAAAATTTTTCTGCCTTTAGATCGTCAAAGGGTGTGAGGGGGTTAAAAATTGTCAACAGTATAAATGTGATTGATAAAACTCTCCAGATATTGTCGTAAAATTAACGGAAGGATTAATTTAAATAGGTCGGCGGTAAATGACGCGGGCCTACAAAAAATGAGCGATATTTCGTTTCTAGAATAAATGAATCTCAGGGAAACCGCAAATCTCATTGAACACACTAAAAATGACCACAGGTCTCGCTAGAGAGAAAGTTCCTAAAATCATAGTATTTTTAATTATAATCATTTTTTCACTTGTCTGGTGCGCTGGTGATTTAAATTCAAAGCAGTAAAAATCGGTTTTAGAAAACGGCTCATAAATAATTTTTTGAGTGTTAAATTATAAAAAAGTATCTAACAAAAAGTTGTCCTAGAAGCTAAACTATAATCAGAAGTTAATGTGCTGCTTTCTCAAAACCGATTTTCCGGTTTTGAACGTCAATTACCGGCGCACCAGACGAGTAACGAATTTGTTTTTAACTTATTTTATTTCGTTTTCAAATGGCATGAAGTCAAAAGATGTCGTAAAAAAGCTACCGAAAGCCAATCAATTTTATGAAAAATCTAGAGGAAGCTAATTTAATGCTCATTTTGCCAAAAATACACATTTGCAACAAAGGGCTANTTTTTTTGGCTTCCTAGGTTGATCACGTGACCAGAAATCAGTCATCGAAATTGCTCAAAATGACCTAAAAAAAGGATTTTTGCAAATTACCGGTGAACCGGTAATCACCGGAAAAAAAGAAAAATTTCTACCACTACAAATTCGGTTAAGATTCAGATGCAAAAAACCGTTTGTCGCTATCTAGTCTGGTTCTCTCAGAACAGATACCCCTTAGCGTGGCCCACCTAAAAAAAAGCGACATAACTTATGCCACATAAGTATTATTAATAAATTGGTCTAAAAATTTCGAATGTGAAAAACATGCGTTTAAGAAAGACAAATTTTTTGGAATGAAAACTAAATCACATCAAAATCAAAAATATTATTATTTTGGCGTTTTTTTGAAGGGGGATCTGACAGAACTTAAATTCTCGAGCTGGAAATAATTATAATTGTGTTTCAGCTCTGCTAAAATTTTTAAATACTGTTGTTCAACAAATTATTTTTTTAATAACTTGACAATTTTGTGACCTCAGCATACGTTTTCTACAAACTTACAAATATATAATATTATTAATATCGAAGATTATACTTACAGTAAGCCAACCAGTCTGGTCCCGTAGAACTCTGTCGTCAGAGCCACGTCTAGGACCTGTTTTGATTGGTCAATACACAAGAGTCAATATGTATTGACGTCAAAGTTCTACAGGACCAGGAAGTATAATCTTCGGAATGTCTATTTATTCCTAAAAGTATCATTTTTCTTGAATTTCCGACCTACATATATAGAAAACTTAATTTTTGTTAAACTGGAAGTCAAATTTTCAAAAAAAAAATGATTTTCTGGTTTTAATCTGGTGAAAACCATTTCAGGACATGAATCGCGTGATGATAACGTAGCTCTTGATAATATTTAATTCAACCAAAATACACTCTAATTTAGCACCCACGCACATAATCGGGCCAATGAAATACAAATGGGTTGGCAGTAAAAGACCAAAATTGTAGAAGACCAAAAAGTAGTTTCGAAATTGGCCTTTTTTCAAGAAAAATTATCGGTTCGTAGATTTTCTCGACAAATTTTCATCAAAAAAAATTGTCAAATTTACTTTTTCGTTCTAAATTTTGCTGAAATTTACATCAATATCATATTTTTCTGAAAAAAAAGTTTTACTGCGAGAAAAATATAAAATATCGATTTTTTGGCCTTCTACTGCCAACCCATACAAATGAAGCAGGGTAAGCTATAAATCATGTTTAGTATTCAAATTACGAAACATCACGCGATTCTTGTCTCGAAATAGTTCTTTATCAGATTGCATATGAACTCGGGCATTGTAATCGATATTTCAAAAGAAGCAAATTTCAATATTTGAGGTCGAAAAATACAAAAATCCGAGCAAAATTAAATCTTCTAGAATTCGAATTAATCTGAAAAATTTTGAATTTATAGTATTTTTGTCAGATTCGATTCATTTTCGCATTCCCTATTTTTTAGCTGTGATCTGATAATTTGTAATGAAACAATGCGGGAAAAAATCTCGAGGCCTATTTGTCAACTTTTTTTTATTTAAATGGAAAGAGTTTGAAAGGAATAATAAATGCTTATTTTATCAGAGAAATAAATACATTTTTGTATTAATGGCTATGGCACATAGCCTATGTGTTAATGAGACCTGTTATCAAAATGTGACTTCAATTTACTAATCCCACTTCAGACACCAATGAAAATGAAATGTATTTTAACACTTTTATCCAACCGTTCTTTAGTTAAAATCTTATTTTTCGGTAAAATTATCATATTCTCTTTTCGATGTATAATTCGGTTTTTGCTAAATAAACAATCTTCAAAATGACTATGGTAATTATTTTGTCGTTTTAGGTCGTGAAAATGTTTTATGAGCACCCTAGTGGTCACAATTTGAGTATTAAACGCTAGTTATTTTTTTCCAATCGTTCATAAACTTTTTAGTTTAAAAGATAGTTTTAGCCCCGGGCATTGGCTCTATTAGTTATAAAAATACCAATATGAAATCTAGCACTTTAATCCTTACAAGTATATACCTTACAGGTACATATGATATTTTGATTTTATTTAATTAGAAAGCTACAATAATAAAATAGCAAGTAATTTAGGGAAAAGCTTGTTTATATCCTATGCGCTCCATGGAGAGTAAGGGAGATGGTAAGTTAGCACTCTACAATTACCAGAAAGCATAACAATACTAAAGTAAAAGATTACTTTTTGCAAAAAAAAACGCAAAAATAATAAATCGTGACAAATAATTTAACAAATATCGAAGATAATAATTGTGCGTTTTCTCAACTTGTTTTCGAGATTATCGCCGATTCAGATGCCAGTAAATGAGAGAATATCGAGAACAAGTGGAGAATAATGCACAGTATTATCTTCGATATGACGGGTAATATAATTAAGTGGCTACTAGATTCTAGTGTTCTTCAAATAAAAACGTATTTAACTGTATCTTCAAACAATGAACAATATTCCCCTATTCCTGCCTTGTTGTAAAATTTACCGGCCTCCTACTTTAAAAACACAGCTGAAGCGTTTCCTAAATCAGGCGGTATACAAGAAAGTGTGAATAAGGGATATCCATATGATGGCCCGGAAACATTAAATTTTTTTTGCTTTAAAACATAGAGAAATAGATGTTGTGTTCGTCGGGTATCGATGATCGTATTAAGTGATATTTATATTTAATAGAATTACGAAAGACAAAATGGCTAGGTTATGTTGTTTTAAGAAAGATATTTCATTTCTGTGGATCGGTAAACTGATTCCAAGATATTAAAAATACTAAATATTATATTTAACCTATTCAACAAAATGTAACTCTCGATGCTGCATCTTTATGTTTTCGAAACTTGCAACAAGTCTTAAAATTCCCATTAGCCTGATAATGAATTCTTCGAAATCGGTGCTGATTTAATTGGAATAAGTAAATTTCAATATTTTTTTTAAATTTTTTTTTAAATTGAATACATTTAAATATTATGAATTTATTTGACAATATTCGCAAATAAATTTTTAAAGATTTCCAAAATTTCGTGAAAATAAAATGATTACATTTTATTTAAAACTCTTTTTAGTAATCTTAATTGACGTTATAAACTTTTTAATTAACTTAGCTACGCGCTATTTGGCGCCTTCATTGCGCAACCATATTAACCGTGATGAAGTGATTCCGATACCTGGAAAAGGGGGGGGGCCTTAAGGTTTTCAAAACCCCGGGGGGGGGTGGGGTCCAAATCCCGTAAAATCCGTGGGGGGTAATTGAGTATAATGCATCGCAAAGAAAAAAAAAGGGTACAACATACGACATGACGAAAATTTTTGACGAAACGAAATCCAGTTTATAATTTTTTGACGAAAAAAGTTTTGACCAAATCATTTTTTGACCAACATATTTTTTTTGACGAAAAAACGAAATCCAGTTTATTTTTCGACGAAAAATACAAACAATTTTGACCGAAAGATAAGTTTTGACCCAATAATTTTTTACGAAAAAAATTTTCTTCCCAACTTAATCTCGCATATAGCAGATTAAAAACTATAAAATTACATATTTAAATATACTCATATTTTTCGGTTTTCGAGCCTTTACCCGGTAATTGGCGGTTTTGACGAAAACTAATCATAAGTTTCAACATGAAAATATAACATATGCGGGTAGAGTTTTCAAAAAAATTTTTTTCTCCTTTTGACACCAAGATATCGACACTGGAATAAGTCATGAAGGGCTAAATTATACCGGGTGTAAGGTTTTTACCTCTCTTTTTACCAAACTGGTTACACTTGATTTCCCGCCGTTTTTGATTGGTTGTCAGAAGTTTTCTCAGATTCAACAATCAAAACGGCGGAAATCAAGTGTAACCAGTTTGGAAAAAAGAAGGGAAAAAACCTTACACCCTGTTACTTATTTGGGGTAACTTTTCAGAGAAATTTTTCGACATCCGACACACTGTGTGTAAGGGCACTTTTTTGCACTTCGACACGGCATATCATAGGGGCCTAAAATCATACTTATTTGGAGTAACTTTAAGCAGAAAATTTTGGCATGATTATTTTGACATCCGACACCACTGGTGTATAAGTATAAGCACTTTGACTCGACACTAGAAACAGGATTAGAAACCCGAAATATACTTAATTGGAATATACATCTTTGTTTGACACTGTACAAAAACACCTATATGGTGTTAAGAACAAAATTCGACACTGGAAAGATTAATACCTGAGAATATACTTATGGGGGTAATTTCAGAGGCATCATTTAAATTTTACATCCGACACCCACTGTGGCGATAAGCACTTTTTTTTTCTTGAAGCTGAAAACAGATTTGGTATTAACAAAATATAATTATGGGGTCACGTTTATATATGTTTTGCATGAACACTTATTAAAAATTTTATATAGTATTTTAATGCTTTATATTGGAAACAATTTTTTTGAACCGATATATATAGATAGAGATAATATTTTGTACTGACGGCTCTGAGTAAAGTTTTTTATTTCTTTAAAAAGTGCTTTCGATAATTGCGTATTTTAGCCACGAGGCACTAAAACTAAAAATTAAAAAGCCTGATTTATTTTTTTATCTTCCTATATTAGATATTATATGATATGAAGCGCTAATCTGAACGTCTAGTAATGAGGTGCTTTACTCTTCAACCTAAAGTGTCTAAAATTCAAAAGGTGCTTAAGTAGGCGTATTATTAAAGCATTTAATTCACTTTATCAAAATATAATATATATAATGATTTTTTATAATTAGAGAAACAATAATTCAGGTGTCAATACAAATAATGCCAAAATTTTTTCTTGAAAAGTTACCCCATAAGTACATTTTCATCTGAAAGTCTGTTCCGAGTGTCGTGATACAAAAAGTGCTCTCTAAAACCACAAGGTGGTGTCAAAAAAATGATGCTTAAAAATTCTCTTGAAAAATTACTCCAATAAGTATATTCTCAGGTTGTAATCTGTTCCCAGTGTCGAGATAAAAAAAGGTGTTCTTTACACCACCAGGTGGTGCACGGTGTTCAACTTAGACAAGAACTACTCAAGGCCCTTTTTGTATTTTAGATTTGGCTGAAAATTTGGGAGCACGCCTAGAATAAGACAAAAATGCGATAGATCGAAGAAAATTTTTTTAAATGTCTCACGTTTGATTGGTCGACATTCAAATTTTGAGAGTTCGAAAAAATGAGTACCGCAATCATCACCAAATTTTCTTTGGTCAAATTTCGACCTAGATAAGTATCAAACTTTCCCATTTTGTGTATATATTGTGATTGTTTTCCAAATGTTGACTTTCAAATAAGAAATTCTAGACTTTAATTTTTGTTATACTTTAGCCAATTAAGTTTCTAGTATTACCGGAAGTGATCGTGATCATCACCAAAATTTTTCTGGTAAAATTTCGATCTAGATAAGTATCAAACTTTTCCATTTTGTGTGTATTTTGAGTGTTTTCCAAATGTTGACTTTCATATTATAAATTCTAGACTATATTTTTTTATTATTCTAATGACGACAACTGATGACGTCACAATTCCCCACGGTTCAAAACATCAGTTTCTTTCTTTCCAAGATAACGGTGAGAAATATTTTTTTTGCAAATTTTGATTTACCATTCGATTCGTACAGGCGATCCGCACACGGTGGTCATTTTGTTCATAAATTACATAAGATGGTATAAAAATAGGCTTGAAATTCACCAATCAAATGTGAGACATTTGAAAATTTTTTTTTCGATCTATCGCACTTTTGTCTTATTCTAGGCGTGATCCCAAATTTTCAGCCAAATCTAACATACAAATAGAGCCTTGAGTAGTTCTTGTCTAAGTTGAACACCGTGTGGTGTCGGATGTCAAAATAAATGATGTCAAAAATTTTCTCTTGAAAAGTTACCCCCATAACTTATGGGCCATAAGTATATTCTGAGGTTTTAATCTGTTCCCAGTGTCGAGATACTAAAAGTATTCTTTACACCACCAGGTGGTGTCAGGTGTCAAAACAAATGATGTCAAAAGTTTTCTTTTAAAAATTTACCCCCATAAGTATATTTTCAGGTTCTAATCTGTTTCTAGTGTCGAGATGCAAAAAGTGCTTTTCACACCACCAGGTGGTGTCTGGTGTCAAAACCAAAAATGCCAATAATTTTTTTTCGAAACTCACCCGCATATGTATATTTTCATGTTGAACTTATGATTAGTTCTCTCAAAACCGCCAATTACCGGTGTTTTCCGCTGATTACCGGTAAGGCTCGAAAACCGAAAAATATTTTCAGCTGTTAAAATTTTGTCGGCTACACGATGGAAAAAACCGTTTCTTGATAGCTCCTACGGTTTTTGCTGGAAAGGGGGGGCCACCTTAAAGAAAAGCTACCTTAAGGGAGTGGGTGTCGCAAATTTGAGCCTCTTCCGAGGCCATTTCTCGCCAAACTAGCAAAGGTGATATTCCAAAAACATTTGTAACTAACAGAACAAACCTTCGCGGTAANCATGTCTAAAGTCTACGAGTTAATATGAAGTAGTTTTAAATATAAATAAACGTTTAAATTTATATTATTATAGCACTTTTGTGTGTAACTGGAGGTAATTCTTGCAACTTTTAATTTTCTTATGCCCATTAAATGCCTTCTAATTCATTTAAAAATAAAATTGTTTTTTCAATTTTTAAGCAAATTGGCTGAATTTTATTTAAATATAATAAAAAATTTATTTTTATAATGAAACTTTGCTTATATAGCTCGATTTAAAGAATGGCAGCTCGATGGCAGAAATCAAGTCTGAGTACAGACTCACTTATAAAGTCTACGAGTTAAGAACAACTCTTCGCAATCATTTTCAGAATTTCAGTAATCTGGTGCATTTACTGAAAAACCCTCTAGTACTTTTTTGCTGTGAAGCCATCTGCCCAAACACGGCAATTTATCGATAAAATTGTCGCACATACAGCGGGTGACCCTTAAACTTCGTGAGATGCCACGGCATTCTTTACTCACTAAGTTTACTGCAAACTAGCAGCAAAAGTCTAATTCATAAATCGTAACCAAATCTGTTTAACACCTCGTTTTTTCATGCGGGGTAAATAAAACAAGATTTTAAACCACTATTTATGTTCCCTGTCTATAAATCTTTCAAATAAAGTTCTATCAATATCGAAAAAAAAATCCAACCTACGCACTCAAATGAACGTATAATAAACCTTACCAAAAAACACTAAAAAGCTCTATTCTCCGTCAGTTTTCATCATTTTTATTTATTTTTCTGTGTCAGGCTCCTGACCATCAAAACGAAGAATAATCTAGAGCGTTTTTTTCCGCTTAGACGCCTCTGAATAAAAATCGAGAAAAAACTCCAAAATTGCGAGAGGAGATAGTTTTTAGTCTGGTTTTAGAGGTCTATTTTGAAGTTTCTGTGTTTGCGCAGGTGGCATAGTATCAGATTACTGTACTTTTAAAAATGATCTTGAAGATTTGTTCTTTAAGCTACAAAAGTTTTTGAATCATTACCTCTGCCTGTTTGTCGAAAATCGGTATAGCAAAACCCCAAATCAGCGACGCCCACTCTCTTGAGCAATGTGAAAGATCTGAGTCTCAGATTCTGAGATGTCTTTAAAAAAACCTCCTTCAGATAAGAGACCCACATCACTTTTATGTAATTATTATTTGGTTAAATGATTTTGCCCAACAAATAGCATTTATTTCCAAAAAAAAGTTAATAATGCTTATCCAGTTTAGCTGTGAAATCGAAGTCTGCCAATGTACGGTCTAATAAACACAGCTAAAATTTTAACCTTGAAATTATGGGTCGAAAGGTATATTTGTCAACTCAAGTCGAAAAATTTTCATGGCTAGGTTTATCCTTGCGCAACCATAACCTTTTCGACATTTTTTCTCTTTTATTGGTAGATAAATTGCATCAGGGACCCTGTTTCAGGGTATGCACGGTGAAATTGAATCGAAGACTCAGTTATTTGACTTCAAATAAAGACCTCTACTTTGGTTTAATTGGATTAAAGTTTGACCAAAAAGTGCAAATTGAAATGAGATGAAGCTTCGTCTCGACTAAAAAGGGGTCGTAAACAACTAAAAGGGGGTTCTAAAAAAGGAATAGAGTCTCCGAGATAATTTCAAAAACTAGACAAAAATCGTGAATATTAGTAGGATGTCCGGTCTTGTGTCTCATTATGAAAACTAGGGCAATTTTGAACGTTTTAAGAAGCTAAAATATTAAATTTGGAGCGGATTATAATCAAATTGATATTTCAAAATAATCTCAACTGTCTAAAAAGATTTTTTTCCATTACACCAAAGTCCAAAAACAATCACGTCACCTTCAAATTAGGAAATAAGGTTTCGGTTCAAGTACACAAATAGTACTCAAATTTCGCCGAAAAATTTTGAGGCCGAATAAACATNAGAACATATTTTTACCGGTTTTTTAGTACGGCACCGTGGAGCCACCCTTCACAAGAATCAAAAAATTTACTTGCAGTTGATAGAGAAGGTTTAAGTCTCCAGTATTTTTTTTCTCATTTATTTTAATCTGGCCGTTATCGACCCTTCCAGTCCAGCGGGAGGAGAGGGCTATTTCCCCAGCAATTCCAACATTCTACACCCACAACCCCTCACACAAAAAACCATTGAAAATTCCCCTCTACACCCCAAACGCCATTCGGGACGCGACTTTGGGCTTGTTATTAGGAGATAATAAAGCGATAGAATATTCATTATTTCATGACCGAGAGACTTAAAATTGGGGCTCTAATAATTTTTTTTATTGCAATCTGCATATGTTGCTCGTGATAAAATGCAAGACAAAATAGAGCGTTTAGTTTCAGGCACTTCTATCGGAAAAACCAATACATTTTCAACATCACAATATGAATTACAAAAGATTAAATTAGGAACACTGGCTAGTTAAAATATGGTTCGTGTGTACAAATATGCTTATTCTCGAATGTCGGTGCGCTGGTACAAATACAGATGACGATTTTCGTATGTAGCCTGTCGCAGAACCATAACGTGCACGCCAGAAAATCAGAAACCGACACAAATTGAAATGAGACGGAAACTGAAATCTGCGACTTGAACCTTAGAGAGAAATATGAGCGGAATCTGCAAGTGGAGATATCACGATTTCGATCGGATATAGCCAAAAAATAAAGTTAATTTTTTTCGATAAAGACATATTTATTCAGAGAGTGATTTTGCCAATTATAATATAAATACGTCAAACCTTGGCGTTTCGTTGACATCTTTTTCGTCAATATATGTAAAAATTATCTCTATGCATTTAGCCTTATTCACACTGATAATCCTATCTTTTTCTAAGTGTTCCAACAAAATTACATTCAATTTCAATCATCGTAAGCACCTATTTCTGGAGACGGGATAAAAATAAATTTTTGTATTACAAATGTTTCAGAAATGACCACCTTATATTAAGACCACTAGAGAGACAGAAGACTGAGGTATAACTGCGGTTCCCAGCCCTGTATGCCTTGAGATATTACTACGGCATGATATTCATTATATTATAAAGCTTCAGCTGTGAGCTCTTATGTTCGCTTCAGCTGTCGTAATTGAACTAGATAAAAATCAACACTGATTTATTACTCTCTCAAAAACAGATATTATTCCATTCCCAAAGCAAAGTAGGTTCTGGATTGAGTGTTCTTATTTTTTTTGAGTATTATATGAGAAATCACTTGAGAAAATAAATAAAACCATCTAATAAATGACGAAAGAAATTAATGGTACGGTGCTAGTCAGGAGTAGTCTTCAGGTATTTCCAATCTTGGTCTCCTCAGAATTTTTTGATTTTATTTTTTTCCGTATTTACGTCTAGATTGTTTTTACGAAAATTAGGCGAAAATCCTAAAAAAAAGTAGAAAAAAATAATCTTTTTAACTGCTAGTCGTATCAAAATTTTTAAACATTTCCCCGAAATAGAATGCAAACTCTATGACAGGTTTTGAATTAAAAGTCTGTGGATTTATTTTCATCTCGTTTGAGGACTTTCAAAAAATCTCGCGTCCCGAATGGCCGTTTGGGTGTGAGGGGATTAACGATCTTTTCTTGAAAATTTGGTCAGCAAATAGATTTTCAAACAGCATGTCACTATAGAGCCCGTTTCTTCAATTTCAAGTTTTTACCGCACATTTTTCAAAAGTTATCGGTTTTTCGTTATTAAACATCGAAAATTATCGAGAAAAATCGGAAATAGAAAAACCGGCTCTGTAGTGAAACGTGGCTTGAAAAGTTATTATATCGAAGACAATCCTTGTGCGTTATTCTGAATTTGTTTTCGATTTTGGTTTCTCGCCTATTTAGATGTAAGTAAAATGAGAGAATTTCGAAAACAAGTTGAGAATAACGCACAAGTATTACGATCGATATACCTAGGGAGCGAACCGGCCAAAATCTAAATTTTTAACTAGGGGATTTAGCAAAAAACGGGAAAAAATTTAAGAGGTACAGTTTCCGCAGAAAAAAAATAATGATTTTTAAATAAAAAAATTTTATGCTCAGAATGGATTTCCTCGGAGTATATTTTCTCTATAAACTCAAAAATATTTGTCTACAGTTATGGTTTGGTCAGAAAGTTAACCGGTTCGCTCCCTGTATGTACGTCCTATATATGGTGCAAAATCTCAAGAATAGCGTATGTACCAGTACCGATCTCACATAATAAATAACCCTTTTAAAAAACGAACCAAAGCAAAAATTGAAAATGTTGTTTATTCAGATTCATAGGTGATGTCGAATAAAGATGAACAAAAAAATATATTAGATCGTCCACTGAGGTAAATTATGAAAAAATCGAAGGATACAGTTAGGTATTTTTTAATGGCCCACCCTACTGAAGCCATTTTCCTCGAAGTCTATAGTATAGACTTTAAACCAGATATCAACAGACGGTTTTTTGAAATGTGTAACCAAGTAAATTTGTTGCGACCGAAACCCTTTGTTTTTCTCTCGTTCAACCGGTTGGCCGGTAATCAACCGTTGAAATTACCGGTTTTTTTGAAGCAAATAAAGAGAATTTCCATAAACAAATTAATTTGAAATGTTGTTCTTTGCAGGTTTATGTTAATCAATTACCACCTATCAACCGATTATTATGACGAATAAATACATTTCGTTTGAAATAAACAAAAAAATCGAACTTATGGACTTCCGGTTTAGAACATCATTTATCGGTGAACTTGTTGACCAAAAAATAGTTTTGGTCGCCACAAATTTACTTGGCTACACATTTTAAAAAACGTCTATTGATATCTGGTATAGTCTTCGAGAAAAATGACTGAAGTAGTTTTCTTTTAGAAATTTTGGCCTAAGCTTTTTTAGTTTCCAGTTGAATGCAAAAAAACGTTTTGTGATATCTCATACGGTTCGATTATATGGTGAAAAGTCAAATCTATCGCGTCTAAAAAAACTGCCTGAGTAGGGTGGGCCATGATAAAAAAAGCTACCTTACGCGAAAATATTCGGTCGAACTTTCGAAAAAGAGATCATGTTTTTTACTTTGAAAATTGCTCTGAAAAGTGAGAGTCGTATAAAACATATTGAGGCTATAAATAAAAATTTAGTAAAGGACAGCAAGAATTCAGTCTTTCACTTTACACTTTACTTTTTGGAGAAATGATTCGATATTGTCAAGACCGTTCAAGTTCACTTGATGAAGTTTCAGATATGTTATCAGAAATGGGTAAAGACGTAGGTTGGCGTCTAATGGATCTACTTTACCACAGAGAAAAGGTGAGAATAACAATAGCCGGATTTTGAAGGTCCTTTTTTGATATACAGCATGTCACATTTTTGCTCCCAATCTTAGTTTATGCAGAAGCTACTCTCCGCCAATCAAAATGTTTAAATTTGCCAAATTTAATCGTTTTGATCGGCGAAGGTTAGCTTCTGCAAAAACTAAGAGTAGGAGCAAAAATGTGTCATGCTGTACATACAATTTTTAAGTGGTGGTGGCTGTGAAAAAATATGGTTTCTGAGAATATGTATATTACTACACATTGGAGGATTTAATATATTGTAATATTTGAACAAAAATCTCACATCCTGAAAATTGGCCACCACCTTTTACGAATTAAAATCCTTCGCTAAAAAGTCTCAATAATTTATTTTTAAGAAAGACAAGAGAGACAATAAAATTTTAGACATTTTATTATTTATCAAACGAACTCTATGGATAAAGCTATTTGGAAAGGTTAGTCAAAATATTATTGATACATGGAGTAGCTATTTGTCCAAACAAACTACGCAATTTTTGTTGTATCTAAAAAAAGGTGATAATGATAAAAAAAATGAAAATTGCCGAAAATAACAAATGTAACTAAAACTTAAATTTGTAACTATTAGGAAGCTGATAAACTTGAACAAGCTGCCGACGATCCACGAAAATATTATGTTATCGAAAAAGAACCATTAATTTGCAAATATATTTCAGTTCCAAAAGGTAATTATCTGTTTTATGAAAATTAATTCAGTGAAGCCAAAACCGTTTTGTTGGTATGCTCTGGTGCCTATTTGGGGTTGAATGCCATTTTTAACCTTAAATTGGCTATCTAACCCGTGTACTCAGCATTTCGAAACAACGCTGTGCTCAAACAAGTGTCAACCGGCACTTACCAACTTTGAATAATCATATTTAATTTCCTATAAATGTCACGAAATTTTAATTAGACTCATTTGAAATTCCAAACAATTTTGCGTAATATTAATCAATAGTAAATTAACAAGCAGGATTTAATTTACAAGTTTATATTCCACACTTCCGGCACCATCTCGCACACTATTTTAGCTTGTTAGACATAAATATCCCAGAAAAAATATTAGTCTCAAATATTCTTAAATTCATATTGAGTCATGAAGCCAAATTGATTGGACTTCTGTATTTCAAATATAAATGACTGAAACTGACTGAACATGTGAAAATCTATTCTTTAAAAATTATTTTTGATTGGAGTACCAAATATTTTCATCGCTCTTACATACACTGACTAATCATTTATGGAAACCCACTTTCGCAAAAAAAATGGTTTCCATAAATGGTAATGGGTTTCCATTACATGGTAATTTTGGGCAAAATTTGATAAGTTCTTTTCAGCCGAAAAATTGAAAAAATTCTGATTTTTTTTCTAAATTAACATTTATGGATTAATAGCGGAGCCGAATCAACAAACTTTAAGATAGAGTTGGAAGAAGAATTAAACATACCTAAAAACAGAGTTTATTTTACTCAGACATGCCTTGTTTTTCAAAAATGGTTTCCATAAATGGTAATTCCTTGTTTTTCAAAAATGGTCATGAGTTTCCATTAAATGGTTAGGGGTTTCCATTATCGGGGGTTTCCATAAATGGTTAGTCAGTGTAGATATAATATTATAATTCCCTATTAAGAATTGTCCTTGAAATTTCAAAAAAGAATATTTTTCAAGTTCAAAAACTCATTTTATTGTTTTCACTAGTAGTAAGATTTCGTCGCAACCAAATGGCTATAATTCGCAAACAAAAGAAGTTAGATAAATAATTGCACAACCAAAACATGAAGAATTGTCAAAAAACTTTGTCATAATCAATTTCATAAAATTTGCGTGTATTTCACTATGATATTGAGCTCGCTTAAGGAGCACTCAGTGCCAATCGAAACTGTATGAGTACCGGGGTTAAGAAGGAATCTCTTGCTCGTTGCTTGATGTATAAATTGTATTTTAGATAAAGCGACCTTAAATTGTGCTTCATTTGCTGGTGGGGTGATCGAAGCTGTTTTATGTGCTGGTGGTTTCCCTGCCAAAGTGACCACTCATTGGCACAAGGGAACAACCTTTATGATTCAATTTCACGAATCTGTCATAGAACGCGAAAAAAACAATAATTAATTATTTTCAAAAACAAATTGGATACAGTACAAATGATTTAAAAGAATTTCTATATTTTGAGTTCAATAGGGCGCTCAAAATGGTCCGAAAGTTTTTTCTGAAAATTTTCGGACGATTTTGGAAATTAAGGACACGCCAAAAATACTGTATGGTCGTGTTTGTTCAAAATGAAATAGTCTTTAAGGACAAAACAGCGGAAATTTGGGCAAAACCTACGTAACTTTCAAAATTTTGGAAAAGCATTCGTCTGTAAGAACAAAACGGCCATTTTTCGTCGGCGGTAATTTGTTTTACACATTTGCCTTGCATTGTTAGCTCTCTAGGGACACTATTCATTTGTTTAGATCATAAATCGCCTACAAGAACAAACCCGCGTTTTTTCATAAGGACAAAACTGCAAAATTCAACATGTCCTTACAGACAAACACGACAGTAGGTTTTTTTACAGAAATGAAAAATATTTTTTTCAAAAAACCTACGCTATGTTTGCCATTTTCTCATCAAACGGCGTCATATATCTTGTGGGTTACTTGCCATTTTACTGTATAATGTCGCCAACAACTAAATTTGTACAGAATGAGTTTTTTCAATAAGGCCGTATGAATAAGACTGAAATGGCATTCTACTATAAAAGATCAAAGCGTTTTCATTCCCACGGCTTCATCATTAAAACTCGCACGAAAATTCCCCCAATTTCCATAGAAATTTTGTTTGAATTATAGGTTACTGTATCGAAAGACTGTTTTAATAACTTGATAAAAACGGCTAAGCCGTGTCTTTCAAACTTGATTTTAGCCCCTGCTACACCCTTAAAAATTCTTTCTTCATTCTTAAATATTTCGCGAATACATTTCTCATTAAAACTGCTCTCACCATCGTAGAAATTTTCTGTATTTTTCTATTAAAATAAAAGCAGTGTATACATTTGAACCGACTTTTTGTCGATTATATTTTTCTATGAAAATTTGACGAAAGATCGAGATCAATATAAAAATAAACAAAAAAATGTACAGATTAATTTTCATAACATATCGGTGAGAACGGCGCAGGCACATACGATCTTTTTGACAATGTCGGTCAGAATACAACTGATATTGAAAGTCAAAATATAACTTTTCAACCTAGATGTCAACCTGGAGTCGTTTTTTTGGTTCCGTTTTTTGCCGGACTTTTTGATGATTTTTTATTCGACAAACTGAAATGTTCTGATAAAACAGGAAATCGAGAAAACCGGCTCTGCAGTGGCAGCTAGCTCGAAAAGTTATATCTTAAAAAGGCATCACTCCAGTGAGCCTAGGCCCCTACTTTCGCGTTCGTGCTTGAACTTATTTTCGAAGCTCTTGTTGGTCAAATAAGTGAAATCCAGCTCTCATTGGTCAAAAGCGGGACAAACGCGAAAGTAGAGGCCTAGTGATACCAATCTTTGATATGATGACGCTAAATTTCAATGATGGTACAATTTGTGTTTTATTTTCGTGCGAACAAAAAAGAATGATCCCGGAGAATTGTCTATAATTTTGAGAGAATTCTCCCGAATCATTCTTTTTTTGTTCGCACGAAAAAAAACACATGCTGTATGTCACATACAGTATGTGTCTGGTCCAATCTCACCGAGATTACAATTTAAATAATTAAATACTCTTTTGAAAAATCGAACCCATTTTAAAGTTTGTGCTATTTCAGAATGCTATTTTATTCATTTTTCAAATCCCTGGTTGGAAAGGAAGTCACTGTAGAGTTGAAAAATGACCTCGGAATCACTGGACAATTACATTCAGTGGATCAATATTTGAACATCAAACTAAACGATATTTATGTAGCAGAACAAGACAAGGATTTTTAACTTACAATTTACTGTGATGTGCGCCTATAAGGACAATATCATATTGTCAATATCGCTAAAACCTACGCTTTTTATTTTGGTCCGTCCCTCTATAAGGACATTATGGAAGAAACATCCAAAGGGTATAGCTAAGGACAATATGGCGAAATCTCAGCTGTCCTTATAGACGAAAACCACAGTACTAAAATCGTGTAATACATGACACCTTGGTGCCGTCGAATTTCATTTTTTAGATACAGAATTGCACTTTTTATTTATTTTCTCTTGATGGTTGACTTTGTCTACTTCGGAAATTTTGAATGATAGTTTTTCGAATAAAAGGTGAAACCTTTGAACTTACTTTTTACATTTAATTGCTTTCAGATCTATATTTTTTCTTTATCAATCTTTTTTTGAAAATCATTTAAAAAAACCGGAAGATTGTTATCGAGTGTGTTTCAATTGTTCTAAAATGATTTTTATTAATTATTCTTGGTGGCTATTGGATGCAACTACCGAATTCAATTTAACTAATTTGTTTTTAAATGATTTCTATGCCATAATGGAAATTTTACAAATTAAAAAAAAAACGAAATTTTAGCACAAAAAAAATCATGAGATGAATTATTTATCATGAATAAAATAAATCTTATTCGATATTTGCGACGGCTTAAGGATGTGGGCGACGATAATTGGGCTCTTTTTTACACATTTTCAAGTGAAGTTTCTGAGAA
>SCLH01000313.1:173608-188569 GCA_004367855.1 Oikopleura vanhoeffeni | reverse complement strand
AAATTCTGTGGTCAATTTTTGATTGCTTTAATTAATTTTTGTTAGAAATAAATCTTTTATAGAAAATATCAAATAGAGATTTTAAAATTTCACTTCCGAACAAAAATATCTGTCCCTAGATACCAATAAATGTTGATTCTAAGTTATATATGCATGCACAAAACACTTTCCTGAAAACTGGCTAATCTCACATTTGTGTTTGATGTCAACTTCCGAAATAATTTTTTCTGAAGTAAAACATTGGCGAAAAGTCAACCCGCCGTAATATTGGAACCAAATATTCAAAAAAAAATATCCAATTATTTTTTTGGAACCGAAGCAAAATTCTTTAAAATGTGTCAGAAGGACCAAATTCTAGGATTATGTTTTTTGCCATTTTAAAGGGTTTAAGGTCACTTGAGCCTATATATCGGCTCTGTGCTCACAAGGGTTAATATAAATGATTATACTAAACTGAAATAATTGTTTAGCTCTTATCCATGGCTTGAATCGACATTATTACTCTATGCCAATTGTCTACCGAAAGAATGAACACGAGCAACATATGCTTATGAACTTGCATAAATCAAAGGTAATTAAACGGGGTCAAATTTTGTAATATGGCACCCGTGATTTCAAGGTTCCTTTTAATGTTGCTGTTTTAGCTTACTCCCTTTTAACAGATTTCCGTTAATTATCCGATAAATTTTTTAAAGTTGGCCCTAGGAAAACAAATTTTCAAATCCAATTTTTTGGCATTTAGCACAAGGTATCGTCATCATTTTTATGGCAAAATTATTTGAACGAAAACCGTAATTTAAGCCCTTTAGAAGTGTCATATGACAGAAATTTTATTACCAACTATTTTCACTTCTAATAACAAAAAAACGCCAAAAAATTCTTTAGAAACGTTAACGAGAAGTTGTACGAAAATTCCAAAAAATTGGCCCTAAACATTTGAGGGTTTCTCAGAACCTATTTTTTTTAATTTTTCTCTTTTTTTTCCGATATTACCGGACATCCGTTTACCAAACATATTTTTTGCATAATTATTTATTTTTTGGTTGACGCTAAATCCGACTGGAATTATCTTGTTATTTTAAAAATCGGTCAATGTACATGGTTAAATGTAATGTTTTTTTCGAAACACCTTTAGGGGACTGTACTTAATTGTACTGTGTGTTACAGACTATCCCCTTCGATTGTTTGGCTTTTAAACTTGAACATATTTCAGGCCAAAAAAAAAGAACTACGACCAAAGTCCGTGCTAAAACCAAACACCGAAGCGGATGTTTATGACTTACAGTTCATGTACTGGAAATTGTTATTTAATATACGAATCATCGTATATATAATATATATACGATGATTCTATATTAATATACATTTCCAAGTAATGAACTGTAAGTCATAAACATCCGCTTCGGTTGTTTGTTTTAGCACAGACTTTGGTGTAGTTCTTTTTTTTGGCTGAAATATGTTCAATTTAAAATTGTTAAAAATGTTCAATTATATTTTATAAATAATTGTTAGACAAGCATTGTTTTAAAACAATGCTAGTTTACCAGTTTTTTCAAGCCACAGCAGATTCAATTACATATTAAATAATAATTCTTTTATACATCCAATTATGTGTAAATATTATGGTGGCTGAATACTTTCACATTTGTATCAATGGACGTTTCAGTATATTTTTGCGTTTTTCATTTTAAAAAAGAACAATTTCATTTTTTGCAAATTTTTTACTATACATTATATTATTGTCAAAGTTGTTTGGGGGTTGTTAAGGGGGTATATCTGGCATATTTGACATATTCACGGTGATATATTGATATTTCTTTGAAACTAAAACAGCTTATGAGAAAAACCGAAAATGGCTTATTTGAGATTATCGTAATCTTGCCAAAAAATACATCACAATTATTTTGACGCATGTACATCCATAGCGTACGTATCGTAACAAGGGACATTTTCCAAACTGCAAATCTATCTCTTCCCAGACGTATTAATTACGTATATCAAATTGAGCTTCAAATTTTCACAGATCACGTAAGCGTTAGTATCCAATCTTTTAGACGAGCTTTTTGATTCCGGGCGAGAGCTGAACATTCTAGAACGCCAAAACCGACGATTATGTCACATCTTCAAAGTTATCCTGCGAAATATCTATTGCCTCGATTGAAATGGCTCAAATTTTATCAAGTTATTCTCCAGAACATTGTAAGTAGATTTAGTCGAGCTTTTTTTTTGCAATTTCCGCTTTAAACTCAATATGATTTTTTTGGTCATATTTCCAAAAATTTCCCGAAAAAAAAAGTGCTTCGATGTTTTCGAAGTAGGCTCGAAAAGGGAAGCCAGTAAAACACTGATGAAAAGTGGCTTACGTCGAGGCGAATTGTGGAAAGTTTTAAGTGGTCAAATTCGACCAAACGTTATTTTTTAACTTCATCTTTTTAAAAAAATATTACCCTAGACTCATAGAGCCATCTTTTTTGAAACAGACCGGAAAGTGACAAAAAATAACGAAATTGAAGTCAGTTCAAATGCCGACATAGCAGTTAAGCCGATTAATTCTGAAAAATGATTAGAAATTTTTTTCGGATGAGCCGTTCGAATATTATTTATCCTACTTTTTTTTGGATTTCTCTGAAAAATTTTTCTTTAATCAGCTTTATCTCACAATTTATTTTTGAAAACAACAAGGTCTTAAATACTCTAGTTTTTGGATTCGTTTTGACATCTTTAAAAAAAAATAATGTTTTGTACTAAACTGTAGAACTTTTTTCATTTCTTTGTTTGGGTAAAACAAGAGACATTTGCTATGAATGAGAAAGCGGGGCGGAAAGTATAAGGCGCAGACATTATTGGTTTACCATCTAATTTCATCGTTTCACAGGTAGAATTATCGGTTTCATAGACAACCCGAATCAGGTATTTTGAATCGGGAACCAGGTTAAGGAACATAAGGTTTCATTTAATTTATGTTTACTTAGGATCTCAATTTGATAAAAATGTATGGTTTTCTGTCGAAACATGTTCGAGTTAACTTCACTTTTCCACAGCGAAATGAAGTGATTATTTTTAGTTGTCTTAATATACTTAATTAAAAATTGCAGTCTATCCTTTATTCGAATGATTTCAAACATACATTAATTGCTAACACCTAATCTTTCCATTAATATGACTCAAAGTCAAGCAAAAAAGTGGCTTTCATGCTCTGGGGGATATTCAAACTCTATGGAGTCTGGGGTTAAAAAAAAAATCAAATAAAATGCGAAAATTTCGAAATTTTTTTTTCATGATTGGGTCTTAGTACACTCAATTTCACCCCGTATCAAGTTTGGAGCTTTTTAATGCTTAAGGCTTGCATTTATCTCAGCAAGATATAACCCCCTTAAGCGGACGTTTTAGTGTCTTTTTCTGTTTTTTTGGGCAAAGAAACTACGCATTTTTCAGATTTTATCGAAAAAAAAGCAAGCAATGTTGATCAAACAAAGTAAAGTACAAAAAAAATTAAAATTCCTTCTTGGAAAATCTACCCTTAAAAAAAACCTCTCAGTTGACTGATTGCTGTTATAAACTTTTTGAGATGTGCTGCCTCCCTTAGTGCGACTTTAAGTTCTTGCGAACAATTTGGCTTGCATTTGTTAGCCTCTTAGCGCCATCTTTCGATTTTTTAGGAGCGAATTTTACGTGATTTTTTACTGGCACAAAACGACACGTTTTCAGGGACAAAACGATCCAAAAGTTGTTTGTCTCTTAGACCCCACAGTAATTAAATTGAATTAAACTTTGACTCCAAAAATATTTTTTAACATCACCGAATTCGTGGCAAGATTCCCTCGAATGAAGATTTCGTGAAATGCAAACAGCAAAATACGGATTCCAGTCACAAAATTGGTCAAAATTGGCAAAACTATAAAATACTACTTGATGACGAATCGAAACTTACGAAGGAGGAATTAGATCCGAACTATGGCCAAATCGACCCAAAAAGACATCTAGAAAACAAATCGGAAATTACAAAGCAGAAACATGTCCAATGTTGTATCTCCATGCTCTCGAACCATCGTTTTCTAATAAAGTGAGGTCAAACAAATAGGACGGCACTGGAATTTCTCGATTTTCAGTTGAGCTGATAACATGCAATTAACCTAAGACTATTTTTTTGTTAAATTAAGAAGAATTATGTTGAATTATTTTCCAGTGGCTGTCCTAAACGATAATAAGATTGCTTGCATTTTTTAGTAGGCATAGTTTACCTCGGGACTGTTTTTTAGGAACGCTATTTTGGTTGAGATCGACATCTACAGCGAAGTCGTTTATCAGGACGGTCCTATCAAAATAGAAGTACTGTACCGCGGAAAGTACCTTTCTCATTCATAAAAATACCATAGTGACGAATTGTTTATGTAACAATCATATGTTACATATGGTTCATATCAAGGCATATTTTTTGTACACTAAGGTACTTTCGTCGCTACAGTAATTTTATTTTGGACAGGACGCGGTCTGATGGCGGACTTCACTGTAGTATATTATAATAAAAATTTATATATAAAGTTAATCTGTAAAAATTTCAAACATTTTCTTAATTGTGCAAAAATGTTTTCGAAAAATTATTATCCTGTAGTAGAAAAATATACTCGAATTGAAAATTAGTGTAGGAGTTCTATTCTGATTACCTGTATATATACCTATAGGGGTTAAATTGATAAAAGGAAAAAAAATGGACTCAAAAAGCATCCTTTTTCTAACTTTTGCGTTTTTTTGTCGAAATTTTCGACCAAAAATTCAACGTTTGAGTGCCAAAAATTATATAATTCAATTTTTTTTGCAAAAATTGTTGTCAAGTAAAACTAATTAGTAGCCGTCTGCTACAACTTTTGGATACGGATTGTTAATACTTAGGCATAATTAAATACTTATCTAAAATACGAAACTCGGTATACTTTTGATCACTTTTTTTTCAATTTGTATATCATTTGCCCAAGAGCTTTCAAGAACAATTCATACAGTGATTTTAAAGGTAGATTTCAATGGTGTACTGCTAGTATCGATAATTATGCTTGGTAGGTCTAAAGCTACTTGCCTTAGTTTGAATAAATAGGACGATAAGATGTCTAGACCTACCAGGCATAATTATCGATTTACGTAATTATTATTATCGAGCGTCCCGTGTCACTGCAGAGCCAGTTTCTCGCCAAATTTTTCCGATTTTTTTTTTAAACGATAATTTTTGTAAATGTCGGTAAAAACTGGTACAGGTTAAGTGCGTGTGAAAGGACAGTTGATAAAACGGGTTTGGAGTCAAAAGTCCTGCTAGGTGGGTAAATGTACATTGGCGGGGGTATCTAGAAATCGGCCTTTTCGGGACAACGTGCTTTTCGGACAACGGCCTTTTGTGGGACCACGGCCTTATTCGTACAACGCCTTGTCGCGACACGGCCCTGCCGTAAAGTGCCCCCGTCGAGACAACGGCCTTGCGTACAATCGGCCCCCGTCGGAAACGGGCCTTGCCGTACTATCGGCTTGCCGTACACGGCACCCCCGGTCGGACAAGCCTTGCCGTACCGGGCCCCGTCGGGGACAACCGGCCTATGTTCGTACAACGGCCCCCGTCGATACAACGGCCATTATCGCTACACGCTTTATCGTACAACGGCCATTATCGTACAACGGCCTTTTATCGATCACAACGGCCATTATCGTTTACAAGGCCTTTATCGTACAACGGCCAATATCCGTACAACGGCCCCTATCGTTTATTAACGGCCATATCGTACAACGGCCTCTATGCGTACAACGGCCTCTTAGGGTCGTACACGGCCCCCTAAAAATAGGAAACCGCCCACCTGAATAGTACAACGGCCCCTGTAGTAAAACGGCCCTCTGTAGTACAACGCGCCCCCTCAATGCGAAAACTGCTATACCTCGTAGGAACATTCGGCCCCTACTATGAAACGGGCCTCAACACACGCTTACAGTATAGCTACTACAGGTATAGCTACTGTACAGAGCGTGCCGCGCGCGCGAGAGTGTATTGATTTTTGATGACTTTTTTGGACAGGACCTTAGGAGAAACTTTTTTGGATGTGGTATCTCATTTTTGTACCCCATTGCGACATGAATTTGGGTCATTTTTGGACACTTTTGATTTAATTTTGAAATTTTATAGGACCGCGAGTGAGTGATATGCGACTTTTCGACAAAAATGTGGATGATTGATATATCGGAAAATCACGTGCCTGGTGAATCGTAAAATGCACTTAAACTGAACAATGAAACACTGGATTCTCGGAGTGACCAAATGAAGATTTACAGGATTCGTCTATTGTGGACGTACTGTGATGTTCTGTCTTAAGGACACCCTCTTACGGGACAATTGGGGGGAAATATGGCAAACCACCGCGTTTATTTTGGTCTGTACCTATAAGGAACAATGGTGAGAAAATAATTCAGAGAGTTACATTGTCAAAATTGCTATATACAGCTCGTCCCGGTAGAATTTTTGGAGTGAAGAGCACAAAAAAAAAGGTCTTTCATTTTTTTTTACCATCAAATTGTATTTAATTAGGAAATTTTTTGAGTGAAGAGCAAAAAAAAAAAAGGTGTTCATATTTTGGGCGAATATTATGTTATTTTTAAAATTTTTGGAAAAATAGCTATGGAAGTTTCGATAAGGCAATTTGGGAATCGTGTGCAATTTTAGAAAAGTTTCTTTCAAATTGTCTTATGTGGTATAAATTTTAGAGGTACGTCAACATTTTCCGGCCTACATGGGTATGTTACGCAAATTGATTTTTTTTGCTTTAAAATTTTCGATTCTGGTTTGCGATAATGTGCGCTTTTGTCAAAAATGAAAATTCAATTTCAAATTTTGATTCGAAAACTGAACAATTTTCTCCCAAGAACAGATTTTTCGTTTAGAGAAATTCAAATTTTTTTAAAAATTGAATTTAAATTAAAAACGAAAAATAAACATTTTGAGGGTTACTTTTTTTTAATAAACCACGCCAAAAAATGAAAATAAAACACAATCTTCAATCTTGAATTAAAAATTGAATTCAAACTAGAGATTTTTTCAAAAAATAAAAAATTAATAAAGGTTTTTCATTTCGGGATATCGAAATTTTTCACAAGAGTTTTAGTGAAATTCCTTACAAATGATTTTCGAAAATTTACAAAAAAATCTCGAACTTTAAATGACGAAAATTTAAAAATTTTTTTAGAGGGTGGTCGTCGCTAAATGAAGCCCAAGAAAAAATTTCCCAATTTCAGTTCAATTATATACTACTCGGCAATGACCATTGAAAACGTCGATTTTATCGAGACGACACCCGTGTGTTTACATTAGTTGGGTGATGTTTGAAATTAAAATTTTTGATAATTAATCAAATGCATTGCAAAAATTATCATTTTTCAAAAAATTTGGAATCGTACATGTCAATAAAAAATTGGGAAATTCAATTTTTAAATAAAAATTAGGCGGTTTTTTATAACTTTTCTTTCAAAAGAAAACTCAATGTGCAAAAATCAAGATCGAAAAGTTTTTGACAAAGATGTAAAAAAATATGATAAAAAACATACAATTTCTTATTAACTCAAATTGTTTTCAAAAATTGATTACAAAAAATTGGAATTACAAAAATATCGAAATTAAGGGGTAGTGTCGTTTTTTTTGAGCCTTTTATAGAATTGAATTTATGTTACATTAAATAATCGGTTCATGACTTAAAGTGACCCAAGGAATCTCATTAGGTGGCTTTAGTTTTTCGCAAAACATCTAGAACAAATCTAGCATTTCTCAAAAATTCGAAGTATTTTTAGCTTTTAACCCACGTAAAACAGGTTATTTACCAATTGAATATGAAAATTTTTATTGGTAATAATTGACTCACCATTAAAACGATGCACGACATTAAATTTATCGAAAATGTCTTAAGCGATATATCTAGAAATTTCAATTATTTTTAAGCAAAAATGTTAAACCTAATTATCGGTTTTGAGGCTTGATTGTTTCCAACGTTTTCATTTTCGGTTCACTATATAGTCATTATTTTCTAGATTTCATTGGATAACAATTCAAAAAATACCAGGCCGCAACTAGTGACGACACTATATAGTATCCTACCTAAGTCGACACACGGTCTTATTTGAACATACCGTCTCTAGGAGAAGTATCACTTTGAAGACGAAAAATTGTAAAATCGGCGTGTCAAAAGTGATTCTAGAAAATACAAGAAGCGAAATTCAAAAAAAACTGGGCCAACATATATAGTGACCTTCAACTTCTTCCCGTACTCTGTGTAAATTTCCAGACGCTTTGTATGTGGGGCCTATAAAAAGTTAACTTTGAAAAACGCTTTGTCGTTGTGATATAACACATTTTGAGTCTGAGATGTGTCTTCGTTAGACGAAGGATAGATCTACAAACGAGTAATCCTGCCAGATTTTTCCAATGCCTTAGAATTGGTTGAGGCGTGATGAAAGGTACCAAAAAAGGCGACACTACCCCCTTAATTTTCGTATTTTGAAACAATTTTCAAATTTTGGACAAACATTATTTTTAAAAATTTTTACAACAAACCATTCAATACAATTAAACCTACTCAAAAAATTATTGCCCAATAATCGCCTATTCAACTTTTGTAACTATCCGGCCCTCATACTTTTAAAAAACAGATACATTTTCCTAGTTCGGCGACCGGAATATTCACAAAAGTGTGAATAAGGAGATATTGAATAATTGAAGAATAAAAATTTTAGAAACAAATAAGATTTTGCGACAAAAAGAAAGAGATGAGGCTTTTTCTAGTTTTTGTCCAATTTTGATGCAATTTATCGCAGAAAATATCGATGGTAATTAGTAAAAAATGACCATTTTAAGCCAAACAAAATTTGTCCCTAAGAGTCTGTCGCTAATAAAGTCCATCAACAACAAAATATATTTTTTGGGCGGTTGTACAGTTGATAGCCGGTTGTGTTGAGGCCCGTTTTTATTTTTAGGAGCGCGTTGTCGACAAAGGCGTTTGATCCTGATAGGGGCCCGTTGTCCTACGACGGGGCCGTTTTCCATTTCAGGGCCGTATGTACGAGAAGAGCCGTATGTACATAGAGGCCGTCTGTACGACGGGGGCCGTATGTAACGGCAAAGGCGTTTGTGCCGACAAGGCCGTTGTACGATAAGAGCCGATTGTCCCACAAAGGCCGTTGTACGAATTGGCGGGCGTTGTAAGATAGCAGGCGTTGTACGAATTGGGCCCGGTTGTACCGGATAAGCCGTGGTCTAGGATGTGGCCGTGGGATACGATAAAGTGCCGTTGTACGATTGGCGTTTGTTACGATAAGGCGTTGTTACGAATTGGCCGATTGTACCGATAAAGCACGGTTGTAACGAATATAAGGCGTTGTTAGATAAAGGCCGTATGTCGGAGGAAGAGATGGTCCGTTGTCGCGAAGAAAAGGCCGACTTGGTACGGGGCGCGGTGTCCGGTAAAAGAGGCCGTATGTCCGTAAAAGGCCCGCTCGTCTTTAGCGATACCCCCATTTGGCGATTAAGCTGATTCGTCACGTTCAAAGGGGGGTAGCGTGGGATAAACCGAATGCCACCGTTTATCCCATGCTAGACGGGGTGACTTTATCGACCCGAACCGTTATACAAAATACTGTCGTTAGAGACGACGACTTACGATGGGTAATTGAGCAGTAGACCGGCCTCTGCAAAGATCGTATTTGTTCCAATCCTGTTCTAAATTTTAAAGGGTCCGGCGGTCTTTTGTTTTGAAATTCAGTAAAAGCCGACAGATCGATTTATTTAAGGGTTGAACGTTTTCATTGCATATAATACGGTTAATATCTTATATATGGAGTTTACTTGTAACATTCATTCATTACTATCAACCACTTTTCACTGGCGTTGTGCCTGGTTGTGTGGTGTCAAAAACGCGGTGTAACCATTGGCCTGGTGTATGATAGAAAGGTTTAGATAAATTTATAACGTTGTTTTTTGGTTTGCGATGAACGTAGAAACAAATTAAAGTGACTTTTTCATATCACTGCAGCTTTCTTACTGTTTGCATTAAGACTTAATTAATAAAAAAAATTAATCAATTAATTTAATTTTTTAAAAATTAATATTTTTAATTTTTCTTTTCAATACAATAATTGAATGTCATTTTCTAAGTTACGCTCAATCAATACCGTGAACGTGAAATATACGTACGGCGACGATTCGAGACAAAAAACTTTATCCATCATAAGGACGTAATTCCTTTTTCTCGAAAAGAATTGCACAGTGCTTTTAAAGGACGAATGTTTCAAAACATTGCTGGCGTTTTTAAAAGCACATATCAACTGTCTGTGTAATTTATTTTTGGTAATGCAAAAAACTTTGATCCCAGTCCCGCCGACACCCAATCTATCTTTCTTAATATAAGGATATAGATTTAGCACGACGAACATTATCTATTCATATCGGTGGACATGTTTACGAAAATAATTGGTCAAGGTGAGTAGTGTGGATTGAATTGAGTGCATGTCGTGAACGAGTGAGATGTCTTAATTAGTTCACGTTTTTTAAACTGCTGTAATATATACTTACAAAATTGTTCACTTGACAATCTGTTTTTGATGCTTAAATATGGTAGCTTACGTTTTTTTACTTTACTTGATAAAACGTAGGATCGGGGATTAATACGAGTTTCTATTTCTTTTATTGAGCTGTGGTGGATTTGTTTGTCGCTATGAAGAAAATTCTACATATTTTCCAAAAAAATTGATCTTCTCTAAAAATTTGAAGTTTGTTATCAGAACTTATTTTCGAAAAGCCGAAAAAATAAAAATCGAAAAATTTTCTTCGCACTTTTTTTATTTCAAAAATCAAAATTAATATTTTTTGATTTGAAAATTGTGGTCTTGTGCAGTTGAGTGAAAAATGTTGATCGCCGCGATGAAGGGATCCAAACAATAAGTTCCGGGCGGGGGGCCGGGATCGAGGATGATGTACAAATATCATTTGCTTTTTGGCTTTATGCATTTCCCGACATAATCAACCACTTGTTTGGAGGGCATGAGCCATAATCTCTGACAGATGGGTACATTTTTCAAGGCGATGTAGTGAGAGAAAAAATCTGGAAAAATTATTTTGTTTATGCTTTGAATAGAAGGTTTTCTTCTGCAAAGATGTAACCCGATATGAGAAGCGATGTGTTTGTAAAAGAGATATTCTACTTTCAGGTGTTGATGCCGCGCGTGAAGATGTATAATGTAGTTCTGCAATGGTATTTAAAGAGAATTTCCTGAGAATATGAAATTGTGGTGCGTTCCTGGAAAAGAGAGTGGCGCAAAAATAGAAAGTTGAGCTTTTTAGGAAAAGAAAATTTGTAACCTCGAAGTGCGCTTTTTAGATATTTGAGAAATGTCGGCTGATTATCAGCAAAACGCGCCTATAACCGCCGCAGAAATTCTCAACTAGGGTTTGAGAAATTGGGATAATCGCCGACTTTTCCGATCGCGTTGACGTAGCGGAACAAATAATGACAGGTTGTGACCAGCAATGTTAACTGATAGTCAGTGAACGTTATTAAACGGACAGCGCGGTCGACTGTGGAAGATGCGTCTNTATTATATACTGTATATACTATAGTACTTTTCGTAGGACAGTACTTTTAAAGTCCTTAGGGCGCATCTTGCTAAAGACACTTTACTGTATTATTTATTCATACAAATATTTATTATAAATGTTATCATTAATTTAATCGTTCTGCTTTATAGTCATTTAATTAGCTAAAGAAACATTTTGGAAATTTATACAGATGAAGATTCTAAATAGATCCCGACGCACCTATTCTATCTTTTTAATTATCAAAATAAAAAAACAAGACTAGTTGTCTCGGGATCTTCTTGATATAGATAATTAGACATCATTTGAGTAATAAACATTATTATGGCATCACGGAATACTTTTTTGATCTCATTTGGTGAAGAAACCGTAAATGCGAAATACTTCAAATAAGTATTGCTGAATTGCTCGAAATCTCGGCTTTAAATCTGATAATTTTCGGAGCTTTATTACATACAGTTTTACCAGTATACCAGATTCAAAACCGGTAATTTCAAATCTAAAAAAAAGTTTCAGCGCGTTAATTCCTACAAAAGTTTAATAATTATTTTTTTAACAATCCCTGAAATTTGTAGACTTCTACTGTAATAATTGATTGCGCTGAAACTTTTTTTAGATTTGAAATTACCGGTTTTGAATCTGGTATACTGGTAAAACTGTATATAATTAAAGTCCGAAAATGATCAGATTTAAAGCGGAGATTTCGAGCAATACTTAATTGAAGTATTTCGCATTTACGGTTTCTTCACAAAATGCGATCAAACAACCCCTTTATGGCAGTAGCAACCGCGATAACTGAGCAAAGAAAGTTAACATTTTAGATATTAATAGATGGGAAAATATCCCGAAAGATCCTGACGCACTTATTCTATCTTTTTGAATATCAGAAATAAAAAAATAGATTAGTTGTATCGGGATCTTCTTTGATGTATCAATTACGAGGCCCTCTGGTCCTTTTTTGCCACTTTTCAGCACAAATTTCAATATAATTCGCATTATTTCTAATTTTTTTAAATCAAAACTGATAATTAAGAAATTTCAGTAATCACACAATATAAACAAAATAGTCTCATTCTGACCAATTTATTATTATTGTATTATCCACGAGGTATTTGTTCTCAGTTTGAGCCATCGAAAAACGTTATCGGATGAGTCGTTACAAAAATCCGAATTATACAAAAATGTTGGCTGAAAAAGTGGCAGAAATCGACCAGAGGACCCCGTAATACATATATGATTAGACATTATATGAGCAATAACATTATTATGGCCTACATTGCATAATGGAGAAAATAGACCTGTTACAATTCACATATATGAAATATTTTATACATCGGAAAATATGTCAAAAGAATCCTGAAGCACCTATTCTATCTTTTTGAATATCAAAATTATATAAAACAAGATCAGTTGTCTCGGGATCTTCCTAGATAAAGATAATTAGACAATTGAGTAATACACATTATTATAGCATTACGGAAAACCGGTTGATTTTTTAGTTGGGGTTTAACTAACGAAACATTCTAAACATAAATGCATGAAAAAATATCTTAAAAGATCCTCACCCACTTATTCTATCCCTTTGAATATCAAAAAAAATAGTTGTATCAGTATCTTCTTAGATATATCGATTACGGGAGCTCCTGGTCATTTTTTACTAGATTTTTAGCCAAAAATTTTATTTAATTCAGCTTTTGCAAACGACTTATCGGATTGAATTCTTAGATAGCTAAAACAGAGCACAAATATATGGTTAATAATTGCATATAAAAATTGATCGGAATCCAACGATTGTTACAAATTTTTTAACATAAACTAGTAATTTAACAATTTCAGTAATCTCAGAAAAAAGATAAAATAAATTGGTCCGATGAACCATTTTTATATTATTTTTCACAAGATATTTGTGCTCAGTTTGAGCTATCTAAGAATGTTATCGAATGAGTTGATTTTTAAAGCCAAATTAATATAGAAAATCTGGCTTAAAAACTAGTAAAAAATGACCAGGAGCCCCCGTTATTGAAATAATATTATACATTATTTCAGCAATATTATGGTGTTACGTCGGTTACGCCAATCTTGCCAACATTATACTTATGAAAAATTTGTACATCGGAAAATATCAAAAAGAATCCTGACGAATATAAATAGTTATAAATAAAGCAATACATACATTTAATACAATATTTTGGCTTCACTGAGCATTTGGCCTTTTTCGCACAACGGCCTTTGTCGGACAACGTTCTTTTTCGGACAACGGCCCCCGTACAACGGCCTTTTTCGGACAACGGCCTTTCTCGTTCAACGGCCTCTATCGTACAACGGCCATATCGTACAACGGCCTGTATCGTACAACGGCCATATCGTACAACGACCTCTATCGTACAACAGCCATTTCGTACAACAGCCTCTATCGTACAACAGCCATTTCGTACAACAGCCTCTATCGTACAACGGCCATATCGTACAACGGCCTCTATCGTACAACGGCCATATCGTACAACGGCCTCTATCGTACAACGGCCATATCGTACAACGGCCCCTAAAATAGAAACCGGCCCCTGTAGTACAACGGCCCCCTGTAGTACAACGGCCCTCTGTAAGACAACGGCCCCTGTAGTACAACGGCCGCCTCAAATGGAAAACTGCTACCCTGTAGGGCATCGGCCTCTCAAATGAAAACCGGGCGTAAACACAACGGCTATACAGTATAGCTAGGGTGCGCAGCGAGAACCCTACAGACTGAACTAAAACTCCTGATAAACATTTATTTGCTATCGGGGGGTAATCGCCGAAAAAGACGATTCCGAGCAAAGAAAGTTTTTTTTGGGCCATCTAGTGGTCAGAAAGTGAGTTTCAAAAACCCTCATTTTCAGCACTAATTTCGTTTTTCACCATTATCAGCTCATTTATTAAGTTTTCTTCTGGCAAGGATCGTACTCACATAAAAATTTGCTATTTTCTGAAAATTTCTGACAAAAAAATGCGTAGGCGAAACACTTTATAAGCTGAAAATATTTTGGCCAATACTTATGAATACTTAATTTTTTCATTTTATGCAGAATTCACAAAGCTTTCAAGTGCGCATAGTGAGAACCATAACGATAATCATTCTGAAGAAAATTTTGACCACAAAGCCGATAAAATTACCGAAAATCTTAAAATCAAAGAAAAGGGTTTTACCGCTGTACCCACATCAAAAAACGGCAATGTTGCAATTTTTAAAGTGGGTTTTTCCGCTGCACCCAATCAAAAAAACGGTCAATTTGAAATTGTCAATGTGGGTTTTACCGCTGTACGCAAACAAAATAACGGTACCGGTTCAATATTGAAAAAGGGTTTGTCCGTTGTACCCTCAC
>SCLH01000313.1:138470-166012 GCA_004367855.1 Oikopleura vanhoeffeni | reverse complement strand
CGAAAAATCCTACTCCTCCCAGGTTAAATTCGCAAATTAGCTCAAAATTTTGCGAAAGCTAGGTCAGAACAAATAGAAACTTTACAAAATATGAATTTTTCAAGGTCACGTGAAAAAATTTGCGGAAAAAAAAGGGCTTCGATTTTCTTGAAAGTAGGCTCCAAAGAAAGCTGAGGAAACACTGAAGAGAAAGTTGGCTAACGGCATGACGAAATTTAGAAGTCTTAGTGGTCAAATTTGAACAAACGTTATTTTTGAACATAATTTTGAGAAAAATACTCAGAAAAAAATCGAAAAAACGCAAAATTTTCGAAAAAAATTTTGTTGTCATTTGGGTTGTTTTATGCGTTCAAAACATAAACAATTGATTTGGTGCATTTTTATGACATAATAACTGCAAAAAATATAGGAGCAGGGATACCCTCAAGAAGTTTTGTTTTGAATTTTTTTCGTGAAATTTCACAATTTTTCTGAACATTGAAAAAATAATTTTAACTTGTTTTGTTGCTTATTTTGTAAAATCCATAGATTCAATTTGAAATATGTGAAACTTTTTGAAAAAAAATTCGTTATTTTAAACCCCCTCACACCCAAAACCATTGAAATTCCCCTCACATCCAAAACGCCATTTGGGGAAGCCACTTTGAGCGGTTATTGCGGAGATAATAAATGCGATAGAATATTCATTATTTTTACTGGCCCAAGATCAAGGATGGATTTAAATTGGAGGCCAATAATTTTTTCAAATTTTTTATTCTGTTTGCTCGATAAATGCAAGAGAAAATAGAGGTTTAGTTTCAGGTACTTCATCGGAAAACCAATAATTTTTTAAAATCACATATTAATTACAAAAGATTAAGTAGCACACTGGCTATTCAAATGTGATCTCGAATTTTAAATAGCCCATCTGAATCGTCTGAAAAACAAGTTTTCGTATCTGTTCGAGCCAAAATGCACGCACTAAAATCAAAAACAAATTGAATATAAATAGTTTTTTACTTGAACTTTAAAGGCTCATCACGGTAAATTGGAGGATAATGAAAAAAGTTCCAAAATTTAATTTTCTTTGATGATATACGCCATAAAAATGAACTTTATTTATTTCAAAAAACTATTTCTCCATAGTGATAGGCAAACTGTATATAAATAACTCAAACCTTGGCTTTCTGAATCTGTTCTCTGAATTAAAATATCTCTCTTCATAAGTCTAGAACATGATTACTCCTTTTTTCCTGTGCCGAAAAAATACATTTCGAAAATTGTAAGCAACCTATTTTTGAGGATGAAAATAAATTTATCAGATCAAGTTGTTCAGCCAGTAAAAAAAGGACAAACTGAGTATTTGGGTCAGTTGTAAGCTTGATTACGCGGCATTATATCTTCAGCTGTGCTCTTTGTCGCTTTGCATCGAATTCTAACTATAAATCAAACGGATTAATTTTAAAAATAATTATTCGCGCAATTATGTGTTTTTTTTATTTTTTGAGTTTATAGAGAAATCACTTGAACTGGAGAAAAAACAACTTTCATAAAGACCAGAGAAGAAAAATAATAGTTGCAGCCTCAAGTAATTTCCTAAATCTGAGTCACCTCAGAATTTTGATTTTATGTGTCGTATTTACGATAGAATTTTTTTTCGAAAATCAGGCGAAAATCCTAAAAAAAAGTAGGAAAAAATATCTTTTGAACTACTACTCGTATCGAATTTTTAAAACCATTTCTAGAAAAAAAATTGCGAACTTTATGACACATTTGAATAAAAAGTCTGTGGAGTTAATTATTTCTATCCTCCGTTTTAAAAGGATTTAAAAAAATCTCGCGCCCGAATGGCGTTTGGGTGGAGGGGGTTAAGAAGAAATTGACAAAATAGTAAGATAAAATAATTTCGAAACGAAGACGGTCCTAGAAAATTTTAACTGCCATTTTTTGAATTCCTCGTGGCAACTCTATGGTGGGTTGGATAAAAAAATTTCCAAGGACCTTTTTCTTTCATCCGATTTCAGCAGATTCAAAATTTTCAGCACCACTTTAAGTGGTGCGGAGCTTCCAAGGGTTAAGAGTTATACTACGTATTGTAAAAAAAATAATTAATTTTTGGAAGCCAGGTTTCTCAGAAACTCAAAAAAATGAAACTTTCGAAAAATGTCTAAAAAGAGCACAATTATGACGCCCACTCCTTAAAAGAAGTGGTGGTGTAGGGTGTCGCGTTGAAATTGGGGCTCCAAGAAAAAGTCAAACTAGGGGAATTTTGAAAGTAGTCCAATCCTGTTCCTTAGTAATTTGGGAGGCAAAAAGTGGCTTATGACATTTCAAAATTTTAACTCCCCTGGCGACTTTAATAATTAAAAAAAGAAACCGACATGTTAAACTGGATGTAAACCAGAAGTGGAAACCTCGGAAAAGAAATGGTATAGATCTTCGGTTTAAACACAAGGTCCATTAAAGCAATGGCTGTCAAATTAGCAAATTCAAATATAATTTTAACCCGCCGTGGCTACGGCCGGATTCAAAATAAAAAAAACGAACGATTTTTTTGGTCATTTTCCAAACAATTTTTAAAAAATTGAATGGCTTCCCAACTGGAAAGTTCTGATGAATAAAAACGGCAGTTAAACCAAAAAGTAGAAAAAGCTATGTTCAAGAAGCCACACTTAACTTTCAATGTACACAGTAAGTGCTTTTTAACACCTTAAACAAAAAGAATATGGGTAGGCACCCCGTTAGCTTGGAATCACGATTTTTTCGAAAGAATACCGAATTTTATTTATAAGTTTTTTCTTGGGTTAATTGGAGGCCTGCAAATCGGGCCGAACGGCGATATAACGGAGATATTTAAGTTTTCATGAAAAATGGAGCCAAAAATCGGCCTAAGGCCATTAAAAAGGATTTAAATGTTTAATAAATTTAGTTTGAAAAAGCCCCAAAATCGGCCGAAGCCCCGAATAAAAGGGGATTTAATGTTTTAAAATGTAATTTGTTGAAAATCTTTGTTTGAAATTTATGATTTTTTTAAATGGTAAATTCTTGTTTAAAATTATAACAAAATTAAGTCAATTTTTTTTAAAAAACCATCATTGGATTTTTTTAATTTGAAAACCCTTTCCCTTCTTCAAATTAAATATTTCGGCAGAAAATTTGACAAATTTTTCTAAAAAATTCCGGAATTTCAATTAATTCTCAAATTGTTAAAATATTGTTGATTTCGGACATTTTGCACTTGACTTTAAAAATTTATACCTTTGAGTTTGGGGTCGAAAATTTTGGTGAAAAAAATGCTCAAAATCCCGCAAAAATCGGTAGTCTTCTGCGATTCTTAGAGAAATAGAGTGAGTTTTGAAAAAAAAAAACGCTTTCAGAGGGACCTAAAGTTTTAATTAGCATACAGGATATGTCATAATTTGAGCTGCTTTCTAATAACCAGGAAGAAGATAGATTTGAATTTGGTCGATGGGACAGTTGTACTGGTAACGTATCTCCGAGTGTATCGGAAAAAAAGTCCATTACCAATGGTTTTGAAAAGATAACGGGCAGATCTAACAACATGGCTTACTTAATTGTCCCATAAGTTCTCGGCTAGGCTGTTCTCTCAAAGAAAAGTCAATGTACAGCGACCAGTACCTCCTTATCGTCCTTAATTGCGATTAAAGGCAATCTGGCCACGAGTGTCCAGATGGACACAGGGGGTTAACAAAGTTATTCACCAAGAGATAACATAACTTTAGAGCGGCATTCTAATCAGAAGTTACAATTATTTTTGAATTAATTTGATAAATAAAGTTAAGGCCAGAAGTATGAGTAATTGAGTTCCAGAAAAAAGTCCAAGGAGCCAAAAGCCGAAAAATTTTTGTTAGTTTTTGCAAACTGATTTCAGAAGTGGGCACATCCGAAATATAAAGTCTAGATATCAACGTTCACAAACACTCGATTTTTCACCAAAAACCAAAAAAATAATATTCATTTTTAAAAAAAAAATGTTGCTGTAAAACGAATAATAACTTAGTTTATAAATAAGTCTTTCGTTGGAGCTAATTTATTGTATTTCTATGGTGCCATTTGCCCCGAAAAAATAAATCTAATTTCCTTCTTATTCCGGTTATTTCCAATTTTAAAATCTAATTTTTTATGGCTCAAGTGCTGCTTAGTAGTCAAGTTTGTTAAAATTTATAAGACTAATTTTTAAGAGAAATTAAAATTGAAGCTTCTTAAAAGTTTAAATAATGGACATTTGAATAAAACTTATTAGCGAAACACGAAAAAGGTCTTCAGTAACGAAATAACTTATTTCAGCGCTTACTCTTTATTAAAATAATTTCGATTTCGAAATCGTCTCTAGAGGGCGCAATCCAAATTGAATGAATCATCCCAAGGCTAAGAACTTTAGTATAACTTTCCGCGTAATCGAAATACACGCAGCACATGGCGTGACTCGCTCAGTCCAATCAACTGGTAAGCGTAACAACCACGCCTCAGCCCGAGCACAAGTTCTCTCTAACACCTAACCGAAATTAAGGTCAACCGACGGGGTGTTTCTTGAGAAATCCATACAATGGTAGAAACTTAATTTTGTAGCATTCGAATTTTTTCATCAGTTTTGCTTCAAATCAATAAAAAATTTTTCTATTTAATATCCTTTAACACTATCAAAAAAGAAGAAGACCACTCTGGGATTCGATCCCAAGTGCTGACGTTGAAAACGTTTTTAAGAATGAGTTCCCGTTCATAAGGAATATACTTTCTTATAATCGAATTATATTCCTGAGATTATGAATTCATTACAACGCCTCAAATTTATAACTCGATTAGCTGTTTTTATTCTTCTCTAATGCGTTTTAGGATGGGTGGACTGAGGAAAGAGAGAGAAGAAAGATTGGAAGGTCCTAAATGACCAAACCCATCGATATATAAGTGAATTTTGAAGAAAAAACCTTCTTACAATTTTTTACAAAAAATGGCTAAAAAGACCAAAAAAATTGTGTTTCGGTTTTTTTTTTCAGTTGAAATGTTAAATATTTAACTACAACAGGGCTAGTATACAGTGTTTTAGCCCTAAACACTGGAGTTAGCTATAAAAAAATTAAGTTCCATTAGCAATGCCGGAAAAAAATAAATCTTTGAATTTTCTAGGCGGCTTGACTGATTTTCACAATAAAATTATAAGGTTTTTTCCAATTTAACCAAATGTTTTGTTTGAAAAATTGTTCCGAATTAAAATTTTTTTTGAATAAACCGACACAAAATATCAAGGTTGTACCAGAATTGTTTTATTTAATTTCCCGTTTTTTTATAAATAAGTTGTCAAAAAAAGTATAAATTGGGTTTTAAAACTTAAAATTTTTGTTCTAAAAATAAGAATTTGCTCAAAAAAATATTAATGCAATTATTAATAAAAAATAGAAATTTTTGTTACACTGGGGTTCTAACCCTTACCGTACGCACCCTAACTTACGATTTATCCTTATCACGGATTTTTGGTCGAGAATTGAAAAACGCTTATAACTTAAACGCTATATAGATGAAATCTTATTACTTTGCATATATATTTCGACATAAGTGTGTCATCATCAGTGCCTATAATACATACTAAAATGTTGTGCAGGAATTTGTAAAACAAACGAAAAAAATATGTTCTAGAAGAATGCGATACAGTAGATATTAACATGTATTTAAGTTTTTACATAGTGGGCACCTAACTACGTTTGTACAAGGGCCTCACTTTGTATTATAAATAATTAAGAGCTTTATGGTTGACCCTGTTCATTTAATTTCTAGGACAAAAACAGTTTAATTGCTACTCGCTTCCCATAACGTTCTTCTAATGGTTTGTATAGTGAGATTAGAAAAAAGTATAGTAAAATCCTGTTTGTAAGACATTAATGCCGTCATGGAAAGTAAGTGACTCGTCCTAAAGGGGTTTTATAGAGATTCCCTGGCATGTTGGCACGTTAAAGTGGGCTGAACAATAGCATAATCTCTTGATGTTGTTGGATGTTCCTGTATACGAACTTTTAGTTGGCGTTTTGATTCGCCAAATATATCTTTCCAAGACAATCCCAAGAAAATGAAACTGAGCAATCTTATCTTCAGTGTCTTGTTTGATGTTTTAATTTAGGTAAATAAAAAATTATTTCTCCGTATAAGTTTTCCCAACAAAAAGTTGATTTTTATATTCGGCGAATATTTTGTTATCATGGCGGAAATTTTTTTTTGGTATTTTTCAGAAGCGGGACTAGTATATTATAACAAGGTTAAAAATGCTTAGCAGATTTTCTATTCGTTCTTTCCTCATTTTTTTATCAGTTAGGTAGAAAAATTCCGTTCTGTAAATTTCTGATATTTTTGTTTTAACAAGGTTTGACGGGTAATAAGATTATTGTATTTTTTTCAATTTTCATGAATTATTCAATTCAAACGAGTCATCTGTTGGGCTTTTTGCTCTATAATTTCACCACAAAAGTATGCCTATTAATTGAGATTTTGGCAATAACTGCCTCGCGAAATTTAAAGATATATCTGCAGACCCTCTTTATATGATGTCTTAACTCTGGTAACCAATTTTTTAAAAAAAAATTGTGTGTCAAGAAAGTTTTATTTTATCATTTACCATTTTTTTCAGATATAATTCCTAAATTTGGTGAAAATTATTCCATTTCAAGCTAAATAACGTTCGGTTTCCCCCCTCTTTTTAAATGACACACCAAAATATCATCAACGTATCGTTATAAAAACTAGAGGTCATTATCTTCTCATATTTCTGCGATATTGTATTCCAATCAACATAAGGGGTATGCGACTCTGATTTGACATTTCTCGGTGAAATAACTAAACATAAACAAAATGTTATGAGATCATCCTAACTGGAAAATTACTCTTATTGACGTATTACACAATAGGTACGTATCGATAACAAGTGACCTTCCGAACTCAAAAATCCTATTTCCTCCCAGACGGTATATCAAATGGAGCTCAAATTTTCAACAGATACGTAACGGTAGTATTAAATTTTCAATCGGGAGCGCTTTTTTTGATCCGGCAACCTGAACATTCTCGCATACCCCCCTTAAGGAATTGGGTTGGAAAAGGGGTGAAAGTTGCTACCCATAGAACAACCGAAGTTGACGAAAATATCCAAATATGTGATGTAAATGAACTATACCTCGTTAAAACATTAAATAAAGAGAGTCCTGAAAAAGTGTTCGGTGGAAATAGCCCCATTTCAAATTTTACACAATAAATTTTTGAAAAAGTATGTACAATTGTAGTAGGGTGCCCACTTTGTGAAAAACTTAAAAATACATGTAATACTACTGTATCGCATTTCTTTCCTAGAAGAAGATTTTTTTTCCGTTTGTTTTCAAAAAATTCTGCACAACAAGTTTGAGTACTGTAAATATAGCAACTGATGAACACAACTTATGTCGAAATAATATGCAAGTAATAAAAGATCACTTTTTATAACAAATAATAAGACGAAGACTTCTCGAAAAAAAACAGACCATTTGCCTAGATAGACGTGTAGCCCTTATCTTGTAAGTTGTACCCTTATCCGAACTTTTTGGCCGAGCTGAGGTGTACGGATAACGGTACAAAATGATAAATAATTTTTTTGAAAATATTAAATTCATCTAAAATTTTTAGACTACTAAGTGTAATTATTAATTATAATAGTTAGTGGAACGATGAAAACCTCTGTAAAAAATTGAAATTTCGTTCAAAAATAGAAAAATTCAATACAAAAATGAAAAATTTGTTACGAAAGTGAAAATTGATCGGAAAATTAATAATTGTTATGTTCCAAATTAAAATTTTGATTAAATTTAAATTTTGGTGAAAATTGTAATTTAGTAAATATTAAATTTGATCAGAAATTTAATTTTTTTTGAAAATAATCAAATGTTGTTTAAGAATTTGAAAGTAAATTATGCTTAAAATTTAACTCTAATAATATTGAATGTTGAAAAAAAATTATAATTCTTGTTTAAAAAACAAATTTAATTTCAAAAATTTTTCTTAAATTGAAAAATAAAATCGAAATAAAAAATTGTGCAAAAATTGGAAAAATATGTCATAAAATAACAATCACGTTTTTAAAACTTAAACTTTTGACAAAAAATAAAAAAAAAAACAGTTTAACTTTAAATTTTGTCAAAAATTTAATATTTTGTTAAAAAATAAAAATCATTGAAAAAAATAAAAATTTGTTGGTTATTGAGACATAAAATTATATAACTAGTTCATATAGTATGTTATTTCGACGTTTTTTTTAATTGACGATCTCCACACTGAAATGGCTGTTAAGCCGAAACGTCAATAAAAAAGACCTATGGTTCGAAATAAATATAGAAATATTAAAAATTCTGCAAAAGGAAAATAAAAAATTTTGTTTAAAAAATATAAATTGTGGATAAAATAATAATAAAAAGTTTTAAAAAATTAATAAAAAAGTAAAATTTGATTCAGAAATATTGTCTGTCAAAAAATAAATTTTTTTATTTAAAAAATAAAAAATTGGAACGTACTAAATGGACGACTCAAAATTGGAAAAAACTAAATGGGCTTCAGTGAAAATAATTCTTCACAATTTCGCCGATAAAAAACACCAACTTTCAGTTTTTTTAATTTCCAAATGCGCGAAACAGACCTGTTTGCCAAAATTTTTTTTTTTTTAAATCTCGACTAAAGGATCTCGATAACAGCAGGGTCCGGCGTTTAGGTGAAGGCGTGTAGGTGAAACCCCGACGCAAAAACCTACGTAAGCCTCCGCAATCGCCCTCGGCCTGAAAAGTGAAACTTTTTCTTCCTGACGTCCGGCGTATAGGTGAAAGGTCAAAAGATAGGGTTTTTTTCTCAAAACTTCCTAGGCAAAAAGAGAGGCGTTTTCGAAAAAAGCAAAATAAGGCATATTTTTAGAATTTTTATAAAATGAAAAAAAACTATTCAATTAATTTGTCGTTTCAAGCGTTTATTCTATTCTCCAGTAACAGTTAATTTGTTTCAAAATCTAGCAACACAATTTTTGTTTCAAAATACAATGTAATTTCGCAGCAATTTTCATAAATTGGATCAATTTCTGTACGAAGTCGTACTACGAACTCGAGTACGTTTTTTCTCTCAGTAAGTCCCTCAAAATACGGTAGGAAACGCCGAAAATTTTCAACAATACTATATAGGAATTAAAGTTTAACCCGTGATTCCGGGCCCTTTTAATTCGAATTATCGATAATTGTCAACCAATCAGTGGAACGGCCCGGAATGCACGGGGTTACTTTAATCACTCATATTAATATGAGTCCATATAGTTAAAATTACAATTTATCTGCTCCATATTAGTTCTAAAAATGCTCTGAATTTAATTAGATGGTATTACATTTTTTCGTTTTTTAGATTCTAGAGTCGAGTCTGTGATACTTTCGATTAGTTTTCTCTTATAAAAATAATACAAAATAACGGCCCGCAGTAGCTTTGGAGTTTTTCTGGCGTATTCTAGCACTTTTAATTTCTCTAAAAGCGATAACTGATACTTTTAGAGTGGTACAACCACACTGGTACTACTTTTTTTTTAGAAAGTCATTTAACAAAATTTTTCTTTAAATATATTTGTTCGAATGAAATCAAATAAATCAATTCTAGAAGCTAATTCAAATAGCGTCATCAATTATCCGAAAAGTAGTTTCTGAGGTTTAAAAACCGTCACTCGCATTTGTGATAAAAATGAGCAAACAATTCAGCCTTAATTCTCAATCTGACTACCCTCAACTACTTATAATTCTAGATCTTGTTTTATCAAACCAATCAGAGCGTAATCTTCCCAGCCGTCCGGCGATAGGTGAAATCCGGCTTATAGGTGAAGGTTTGAGCGACAAATGTAGGTGTGTATGTGGTGTATGTGTATTAAAGTGTGGAATTTGGCAAAATTTCGGAAAATTTTCTGCTCTGCAATTGTCAAGGAATATCAAGATTCTGCCTTGCTCCTTGTGTATTTTTCCAGATAAAATATTTAATTTCTCTGTAAAATATTCCATTCCTGTCATTTTGTATTTTGTAGGGTGTTTCGAGATATATTAAAATAAAGCTTCAATTAAAAAATGGTATTTTTGACGCTTCGGTTTATTCCATAATCATAAGTGAGGAAATAAATGATTTAAAAATATGAGGAAAAACCTTTTTTGTTGGAAGAGCAAGATTGTAACTAATAGCGATATTTTTTCAAGTTTTTGATTTTTTCGACGGTCACTTTTCGATTTTTAGAAAAAACTTAGCTCATAAAAACACTAGAAAAATTAATAAAAATTCAAAACCTCCTTATTAAAAAAATGATCTTCAGTTCCTAACCGTTACAATTCACAACCTTACTTTGATAGTTTTAACCAGATACACATCGAAAAAAATAATTTTGAGGGATTCACATCAACCGGCGGAGGTGCGGCACTAAAAAAATCTACTTTTTAACAAAATTCGAAATTTTCTTTGAGTCATGGCGAAGTACATGCAGAAAAAACAATTTTCTCGATAGTTTCAAATAACCAAAGTCGCTCTACAATTAAATTTGGAGTTTGACAAAAATTGGTAATTGCACTACAAAAACGATAGTGACGAGATCAAAAAAATACTTAGATTGGTAATAATGATATTCTTATTTGTCACCTCTGACAAAACAAAAAATGTAAATTATCAATAAGTAAAGACTCAATATATAAAAAAACTTTAACGAAGTTTTATACTAGTGATAAAAATTCCAACGGCTGAAAAATAAATCCCATAAATATACGGACTTCAGAAGCTTAGAGTTTTAATAAATAGTTCAAGGCCGTTTTTTAACAAATAAAGATGAATTCAAAGTCCATCCCAAAAGAAAACCCTGAAAGGGTTATGCATAATTAAAGAAACCATAAAATAAGGCTTCCTTTGAGACCAAAGTAAGTAGCTGTCTACTTTAACCACCGGAGTTTTGAGACTTACCTTCAAAAATCTCATTTCACCATAAATCAGGCTTGCAAGTATTCGTTGACTCTACTTTAAAACGTAATTTCAGATTATTTTGAACAGGTGAGTTTAACTTCGAGGTGCATGAAAAGTCGTTCAATGACTGCCAATCGCTTTCAACTAGCACAAAAATATAACGAGTCCTTAATGTTATTCTAGACAGTAATTTTTATAGTGATGCCGAAAAGTTTTTTCCTAAAAAAATCAAAAACTGTGAAAATTTGAAAAGAAAGTTACAATAAAAAAAAAAAAACAAAAACAGGTCGAATTCCATCTCGGATGTTTTGGAAATTTTTTTTTAATGGCTTTCTCACCAAGTTTAGCACTTTTGAGGCTTTAAATGGATTTTAGGCAAAACAGTGGTGTTTCTATTGGCGGTAAAATGTCACTTCGTGGCCAATAATTCTGTCATATGTCGGGATAGAAATAATCGAAAATGAATAAAAACGGCTCATCTTGGCCCATATACAGATATGTGGCGACATACTTGTTATTTGAAAAAAGGTGAAAAAATAGATCTTTTTAGAAAAAACTTAATCGGTTGAACAAAATTTAGGTTTTACAATGGAAATACTACTAATAACCCGACTTAAAATTTTTTTGGACACTACTTATAGTCATAAATAGTAACTTTGCATTTGGAACATTTTCGAAACCGACAGCTACAGACATTGTTTGACCAATTTTTAAAAACAGCTGTATCTCCTAAAAGTTACAAACTCGGCGCTTTATCGCGTGAACTTTATCGCTGTAAACCATTCTACGACTACTGATTGAGGCAAAGAGATCGGGCAATTCGAAAACCAAAAGTATTTTTTGAAAAAATCATTACGCCCTTAACTTGCTCAACCAGAAAATCGAAGAAGTTCGTAAAATCGAATTTTTCAAAAAATCGAATTATCAAAAAAACGCAAGATGATCTTGATAATCCGAATTTTGAAAAAATTAAACCCTCTCACTAACATATACAAGCCTACGTTGCTCAAAATGTGGCCACTAACATTCACAAAATATTACGAACAATTTACACCCAATTATAAATTAGAGATAAAGTTTTTTCAAACGATAAAATTGATAATGTAATTCAATGATCCCCGTTAAAAACCTCAGAAAAAATATTTTCATAACTGCAATTTATGCTACAAATACATCTGTGGAGGTGAGGCACATATAGGTGAAAACTCAACAGTTACCCATTCTAGAGTTAAAAATCATCGAACTGTCGACATCATCAGTTCTTCACGTGCATATTCAAACATGCTCTTCTTAATCAACAGGCATTTTATAAATGTACTAGGTGTGACAGGGACAACAGTACAGATAAAGAAAAAAGTCTTGAAATTTTTTCGTAAGGCACTTTTCGATTTTAGAAAAAAACTTACGCTCATAAAAAACTATAAAAATTTTCGAAGGTATGTTAATTTCGCCTAGAAAACCCTACCCTTGAACCACACAAAAAGTCACAGAATTTTAAAAATTTATGTGCACATGCTTTCTCAGCAAAATCATAAATACGCTGTCACATAAATTCAAACGAATCGGGGCATTAATTGTGCGCACCTGAGGCTCGATTCTTACGCTTGCTAAAATGAAATATTTTCGCTAATTAGTAAAATCTGCTCGTCCAAACAAAAAAGCGTCCTCCATAATTTTAAACTGCATTTATTTCTCACTTAGATGATGGAATAAAACCGAAACGCAAAAATAACATTTTTAATTGAAGACTTTATACTTATATAAATTGTACGGGTGTCCAATTTTTTCAAAAAATGTCCTTCAAAAATAAATATTTTTCAAATTTGGTCAAGGAGAATTTTACAAGAAAAATATTACAAAACTTATCTGAATTTAGGTTCCAAACTAGCTATAGAAGTTTTCAATAAATTGGTTTATATCCAGATGTTGCCGAATAAATTCCGTCATATAAATATTCATTACTTTGACCACCGAGGCCAAAACTGGCTTGTGCAATACCACATTTAATTGAAGGAACAAAAACCTTCATTTGATATGGGTAATGAATAATATTGCCCAAACTACAAAACTGGCCAGTAAGCATTCAAAGTAAGAGACCGTTGTCAAGATTATAACTTCAAAAAGCAAAAAAAAAGTACCAAATGTATATAACCCAAAACAAAACTGTTGCTTTAAACGGCTAGCTGAACAAAAACAGTACACAGATAAAGATAGCTCATAATTGTCTATAAACCCGAGAAATCTGCTCAATCAAAAAAATTTGATTTTTCAGATACCAAAGAATGATTTCCGGCGACGTTTAGTTTTTAGCCAACTTAGGCCCCCTATGAGTTAATTATTAAAAACTTAATTTTCTTGGCATAACCATATATTTCTCCCATTAACCAAAAATTAGCTGTAAAATAAATAATAAATAATAAAATTAGTAACGAGTTTGATAGAGCTTCCCTTCAAAAAAAATATGAATTTCACTTTTTCGAAAAAAACCGCAAACTCACTTTTTTTTGAAAAAAAACAATTTCAGAAAAAATATGCCACGCTTTACAAAACCTCAGTGAAAATTCCTCAAAAAATGAGGGCAATCAACATTCTCTGAGAAATCTCAATTAATCTGTCGCCCACATCCTACAGTTAATTCTTTTGCGGGTCCTAGACGTGGTAGCGATTGATTTTTTGATCAAATTATTTAGACAAAATTTAACTTCTAACAATAAAAATGATTTGGAATAAAAATGGAACAAAAAACGGGGCTTGAATGGTTAAAAAAATGTTTTTTTTTTCTGAATCGAATTCGGGTTCTCTTTATATCTCAACTGGGTGGCGGAATGCCCTTTGAAAATTAAAATACACAATTTTTGAAATAAAATCTCTAAAAAAAATGATAAAATTGTGGAGTCTTCTACAAAATATATATAAACTACTTTAGGGGACAGGTTCTGGTACAACTGTAAGCATGGGTGGCTTATCATAATGTTGCGTGGGTACCCTGCAAGTAAAAGCTAAACAATTAAATGGTATTTATATATTAACGGAACAAAAGGAAATGCAGATAAAAAACCGAATCGGTTTTCTACTACTCGATGATTGCCAAAAGCAATTCATCTGTCTCAAAAACACGAAGACAAAAACTATGTTTATGCTCGTGGAAGTTCACAGCTATCTTTATTTATTTCCAAAAATGTTTGACATTTCCAATAAATGCTAAAAAACCGTGGTGTTGTTACACCACCAAAATCATATAATCGCCTTTATCACCACTGTGGTCATCCGAGACCTATAGTTGCTAATACCGTTCTCAAAATCGATGGGCTTTCGCATGCTTCTTGAGCACCCTAAATCATGATTTTAAATAATTCGAGTTTTTGGGCACCTCCATTCCCCGTGCTACACCACGTAATCAATGGTCCTCAATAAATTTGAAATGTCAATTTGGAGTATAATTTAAAAGCTCTACTCAAAAAAAGTGAGTGGGCATTGCGAAATAAGATGAATATTTTGCTTTTTTTGAAAAATAAAACTTTGACCACTCAAACACCAACTTGATTGCAACTAAAAAAATAATTTTGGCGAAAATTCGCGAGTAAAACTAACCCTGGGTTCCTATTGGGTGCCTATTGGCAGTCCATATCCCTTCTGAAATCGTAAAGTTCCTGCCAACTTAAGTCACGATTCTGATCTCAAACGTGGCCGTTTAGTGAACTAAATTAGTTTATTGAATTTTAACAAATTGTAAAGAAAAAAATCTTAAATTTCCCAAAAAAATATTAAACTTTTGTGAGTGTCTAAATATATAAGTGTCTATATATTATATTAAGAAAATGTTTTTTGCGCTCCTAGCGCGAGAAACAGTAAAATAATTTGACGCATAGTTATAATCTAGTTTCAGAAACATGAATACAGCAGGGTGCGGCGTAAGGTGAAAGTTTTTTGCTCAAAACCTCCACCTATACGCGTACTTTCACCTGTTCGCAGAGAGTCCGGGAAGATACGTCTGATTTGGTCAATAGAAAAACAAATCCAGAAATTGATAATTTTAGTTAAGGGGTGTCAGGGTAAAGAATTGTTTGGTCATTTTCGACTTTGATCGTCAATTGTGAGAAAACTAGGATATGATAAACAATAAATTACTGGTTTTGGAAACCGCAAACAATTTTACGCAATAATGACTACCAAAAAAATATTAACGTAATTTCTTCTGGCAGTAAAGAGCAAAAATATTCAGAAACACGAATTTTTCAAATGTTCTATCCCATCCGCAATATTATAATGAAAAGTTAATTAAATTTACAATTAAAGCAAAACGCTTTCGCAGAAATAAATGGTGAGCTCATTTCAAATATTGCCCTAGAATGGCTCTTGAGCGCCCAAAAATATTGAATTTCACCAAGTTTTTTTTTCAAAAATCTATATCTCCTCCTTATGGTGGGCATATTTTTTATTATCCATCTTTGCAACGTAATAGGTGCAACTTTTACCGCAGTAGTAAAAGATATTTTGCTCCAAAATATCTCAAAATCAGAATTTCGGGTAAATCGACCTCTGTGAATAAATTTTTTGAAAGTTTTAACTCATATGATAATGAGTCAATATCTACTTTTATTTTTTAGTGGAAGAGTGAAATTACGATTTCATTTTTTATGAACTTTAAATTTGATTAAAAAATTAATTTAATTTCATAAATTTTCCTTAGAATAATTTTGTGTAATAACAATGTTGATTTAAACCTTTTTTGACTGTTTTACAACAAAGTAAGCGCGAATTTTTTGCGCATGGGTGTGAAAGCCTTATTTTACAATATTGACAAAGGTTTGAAAATTGACCAAATAAATTGTTCCCAAATCAATAATTAAACAATTTTCTCAGAAACAAAAAGTTTATAAACAAATTTTTCAATGAGAAAAAAAAAGTTCAGTGAACCGTATATTTACTATAATATTCACTAAATAATATTTTAACCTGTAACATATACACCCAATGGATGCCATAATCAGCAACAAATGAAGTGGTAAATTGAAGTGACGAATTACGGAAAAACTAGTGTAGATAGCGATTTTAATTTTAGACCAATGTTTTTAAAATTACTGAAATTACTTATTACATAAATTTAAGTCTTTATCATTGTCTTCCACAGTTCTCATAAAGGTGTCTTTTTTATTTATAAAAATTCTCGAATATGCTTTAGTTTGGCTTTTCGAAAACGCTATCTTTTTGCCTGAGAATGATTGAAAAAAGAACCCTAACGCGTACTTCAGGGAGAACAAAGTTCTATTCAGATGCCGTGGGCGATTGCGAAGGCTTCACGTAGGTTTTGCGTTGGTTTTCACCCTATACGCGCGCACCCTGGCCTGTAGTCATTTTCAACATTATAAAATTACATCAAGCGCCTTTCATTACTCTCAGCCCAAAGATTCGGGCACTTTTTTATGAGTTAGGTAAAACTAATTATACTTGTCAAATAGAAATCTAATTTATACAGAGCTGGCCTGAGATTAATACACATCAAGTTAGACGAATTTGAAATAGGAAATTTCAAAACTCAAAAAATGGGTATCGATGTTTTTAACCTATCTTGTAGAGAATTGTTTCTGGTCATTTAAGACTAAAGGATTTTTTTTTTTATGAAAAAATTTTCAAAAAAAATCGATTTTAAGTCAATTTTCGTGATTTTATCAGGTAAATGTGATCCAGTTCTAGCGAAGGAGCCGTATGAAGTGCTGAAGGCCTGATTTTTTGGCCCAGTTGAAAATTAAGCGTTTTTCGGCTAGCGGACCGTTTTTTTTAAATTGAGGATCGGCGAACTAATATTTGACCTCTAATGACCGGTCCAAACGTTTCAAGGTCCAATCTCAAGTTATCGTATAAAACGTAAGTTACCCCCAATCGGAAGGGTCGGACTTCTAAATGAACGGATTAGGAACTATGGGTCCAATAATGTACCGAGAAGAGGTGCGCTAGAGAGCAAAACTCGTCAAACACCCAAGGTCAACCTCAAGTTCAATCGTATAGACTTGTAAGTACCCCCTAAAATGAATCGACAGGTTCGATTTCTGATGACGTATGAGCAACTCATGGTCACATATGTACTGTAAGGTCGCTAAAGAGAGCAACAATCTTGCTAGTGTTACAGTTTTGCTCTCTAGCAGACCCTTTCATTACCATTATTGACCATATTAAATAATTACGTTAAAATTAGACACGCTTCGATCTTTTTGAGAGGGTTCTTGCATCAAACATGACTTGACGAGTTGTTCTTGGGTGTTGCGCGTTTTTTGCTCTCTAGCGACCTATCAGTTACATTAGCGCATCAGTTCCTATACTCATAAGAAAGTCGACCTTCTACATTTTTGGGGGTACGTTAACAGAATCTATACGATAACTTGGATTGACCTTGAACTTGACGGGTCGTTAGAGGTCAAATATGGTCGCCGACCCTCAATAAAACGTGTAAGCGAAAAAACGCTTAATTCACTTGGCCAAAATCAGCCTTTCTCAGCACTTCCATCCGGCTTCACGCATAAGAACCTGGTGCAATTCTACTGTAAATCACGAAAAATTGACCTTAAAATCGGATTTTTTTTTGAAAAATTTTCCATAAAAAAAAAATCTTAATCTTAAAATGACCAGAAAAAAATTTCTACAAGATAAGGTTAAAACATCGATACCCATTTTTGAGTTGAAATTCTAATTTCAAAATCGTCTTAGTTATTGGTGATTAACCGAGTCGTTTAGTAAACGGATCTGAGTCAATATCTGACCAACGAATTTAATAGTTTTCTTAATGATAGCAATGACCTAACTTTTAATTCGCAAGCTGGGTTTAATAATGACATAAATTATATCGTATAATTTACGTTTTTATGTCATTAATTAAACCCGCTTGCGAAAATAAAGTTGGTTGTTCCTACACATTATTTGGGTCAGATGATCTGACTCAGATCCGTTACAAACGACTCGTTTGTTTTTTTTTAATTACATAATTTAAGTTTTTTAATCCCCAAAAATGAAACCTTTTAGTTTAGNAAAAAAATTTGGAGCCTCCAAGTGGTCACAATTTGAGTATGCAAAAACAACCTTTCGGGCTCTGAAAGGCGCTATAAAGGTTCATTTATTATTGATTTTTTGTTGTGATCATACCGATCGCGTCACAAAAACTCAAAAAATCCGTACTGAGGGGTTTCGTTTTGCAGATAAGTCTCCCTGTACTGACCCTACTTATGCGGCATAAGTTATGCCTATCACTGTGCTCCAGTGCAGTCGGTGAAATTCCTCAACCACCCTAATGACGCATAACCATGACGTTGTGTTTTTCACAACATATTTTCGATTCAGACCAATTTGGGTACGCTAAGCACGCCTGTGCTTTCCGTACCCAAATTGGTCTGAATAAAAAAAATAATGCAGACCAATTTGGGTACGGAAAGCACGCTCCCATAATTTCATAGAGAATAAATTACTTATTTTTGATAAAAAAAATTATTGAATCGTCTCATAAGGAAAATGAATGAAAAATGCTTTCTAAAAATATGCAGTAGAGTGCGTTTAAATGGACAGTTTGGCATAATGGGTTTGGATAAAAAAGTCCTAATAGTGTGGGTTCGAATGAACATTTTGGCGATTTAAGATGTCCGTAACCATCAAACGAGCAATTTGAATCACCAAATTGCCGGCTTTTGCCCATGCAAGAGGGACCTTTTGACCCAACCCGTTTCTACCAAACTCACCGTTTAAACGGACTCTACTATAGTGTTTTTTTTTCAAAAATAATTAAAATATCTTTTTCCAGAAAAAATTCCAGGGTGCGGTCACAATTTCATTTTTGAATGACAAAAATAATACAAAAACAGAAAAAATTGGAGCAAAAACTCAGGAGGAAAAATCATAAAACAAAAACTAAAAGTATTTTTCGGAATTTTGACTAGGGAAAATAACACATTTTATAGAGATAAAATTGTAATTACATTTCACTTGAATTATTGCTTATAAGCGATGCCAAACTATTCTTCATTAATTGTAGATTTGGAAAAGCGGCGCCCTGATGGTGCTAATAATGACGCATTTATAGTAGGTACAACTAGACGCAAGACTGTTAATAGAGAAACCACATGCTCAAAATTTCTCATGACTGTGGCTCTGAGAAAATAAGTAAGAAGACACATATTTCACAACTTTTTTGTCAGAAAGCTCCAGAGAGCAGAAATTGATAAAGTAGTTCTACGTGAGTTTATCTTTTGACTTTTCTTTGGCTCAATATGCTGTGGGTGGCTCAAAGTACAATTGACTTTTAATAACTGCAATACGTGAAATGGCCAATCGGTAAAACTGAGACAAGATCAATCACAATTAATTTTTAATGGGCTAACTCAAAACTTAACTGACTATTATCAATTACTGACAATTAAATGGTAGAAGTTAGGCACCTTTATCTCCATAAAAGAATATATTCAATTATCGGCCCCCACGCATCTTCTTACTTTTTAGCCATTATTTTTATATAATTTGGCTTTTGAATCGACTCATCCGATTGAGTTCAAATATTTAGAGAAAAATAGATTAAAAAAATGATCGGAAACAGACCCTTGTTTCGAAAAAATTTTAACAAAAACTGATAATTACGCAAGGTTTCTGACATTTTGTTGAAACACCTAGAAATAAGTGGTAATTTCATGTGCCCACATTAGCCTCCTCAGGCCAACTTGCGCGCCAATTGGCCCAGAAATTAGGCAAATAGCGCGGCCTCAAAATAGTCACGTGGTTTAAAGAGTTTTCAGCAGAAACAATTCATTATTTTTGGGGTTTCAAAGTTTTTGACTCATATCGATTAAGGGCCCCTGGGCATTTTTTCCACTTTTTTAGGCAACATTTTTATATAATTCGGCTTTCGAAAACGACTCATCCAATCAAGTTCTTAGATAGCTCAAACCAAGCACAAATATTTAGAAAAAAATAAATTAAAAAAACTGGTCAGAATCGGACCAACGTTTCCAATTAAAAAAAAAGATAATTAAACAATTTCAGTAATCTCATAAAAAACCAAAAATGGTCCGATTTGGACCAATTTGTTTTATTTTATTATTCACTAGATATTTGTGCTCAGTTTGAGCTATCTAAGAACTTAATCCGATGAGTCGTTTTCAAAAGCCGGATTATATAAAAAATTTGGCTAAAAAAGTCGCAAAAAATGCCCAGGGCCCCGTAATTGATATAGTAGGAAATGTTTTTGTGCGTATGGCAGTTAACATATGAAATTGAAGTTAATTATGCTCAAAACCAAGTTAGGTAACTTTAATTTAGGTGGGGTCACCAGTTTTACATCTGCCATTTGAAAACGGAACGAGATATTCACAAACAATTTTTGGATCCAACAGCCAAGGGATAAATAAATGACCATGTTTTGATTTTCCAACGGTTGTCCGGTAATACTGGAAATTGACCGGTAAAAATTTAAAACGTCGCTTATGAGAAAACCGCACAAAAGTTTTGGCCCAGAATGTTGTACAATATGCCAAAAAAATTGGCTTCGAAGGATGTGCGGTGTCCTGAGAACTGACTTTTTAAAACTTTACCGGTCAATTTCCGATATCACCGGACATCCGTTGAAAAATCAAACAATTTTGGTCATTTAATTATCCCTTGGCTGTTGGATGCAAAAATCTGATTGTGAATATCACGTTCCGTTCTCAAATGGCAGATGTAAAACTGGTGGCCCCACCTAAAAAAAAAGTTACGTTAGTGCAATTTAACTGTTAACTAACGTCTACATGGTTCCCGCTGCGCACCCTATGTATAACTTATTAGTTTAAAGTACTAAAGTTACTTCCTGTAAAAAAAGTCTTAAATAATAATATGAAAATTAAACAAAAAAATAACAAACAGATTAAAAAAATATGAGATTTTTTGAGGTAGCTTATATTTTCGATAAAAAAAGAAAAAAACGAGATTTTAGACCAAATTTTTCTAACTTGATTCTCGATTATCTTAAGAGGAATTCGCGTGGGAAAATTAAAAACAATTTCAAAAATTCTTCTAATTCTGATAAAATGTGAACGATTTAATTCTCATCAATTTCTCATTTAATTCAAAATTATTTTTTAGAGATTTGGAAATGGTTGAGCGACAGACAACGATTCAAGGATTATTCAATATCGAACCCACTGTAGTAGAGAGATTATAATTATCTGAAAACAATCCTGATTTATTTATTATTAAAGGGGTGAAAATACTGATCTTACTGGGCTTTGATTTCATTTACTAACAAAATACGGGTAGGATTTAATTCTGAAAAATCCGAAATTTTTTAAAAAGTCAATTTTTTCTACAGAATTGTCTCGGCCATCTTTTTTGCGTTTAATTGCAGCATTAACCCTGATGAGCACAGAGCCAATATATTGGCTCTGTCATACCTAAAACCATCCAAAAAGGGCAAAAAAAAGGATCGTATAATAATTTCTTTCAAACGCATTTCAAAGAACTTTGCTGCAATCAAAAAAAAAAAAAATTTCGGATATATGGTTCAAGTATTATAAGGGATTGATTAATTAGGATTTTTCGCCTATGTTCTACTTCTGACAATTATTTTGAAACTAGATATCAAATACAAATATGAGATAAGCCCGTTTTGAGGAAAGTGTTTTGTGTATGCATAACACTTGAAATAAAAATGTATTTTCAATAACTAAAAATTCTAGATAGTTGGATGAAAAAATATAACCTTTCAACTTCATAATGCAAAAGTAATTTGAATTTCAACTATCTTGAGCTTTCTGTAAACAAAGTCCAAAGTAGGGCCAATATATTGGCTCTGGTGCCTTGGCGGAACTTTTTTTTTCACAATTAAAATTCTCACATTTTATCAAAATAGTGCCCTTTGGCAAAAATTTCTAGATGAAGTGAAGTTTCTAAGTTTTCCAGATTGAAATTTGGCACTCAAAATTATGGATCGAAAGATTTTGTTAGAAAAAGTGATTTTTATGTTTGCAGCATTTCTGATTTTTCGACGAATAAAAGTCAACCCACGTAATATGGGGTATACCATTTTGATCGATAATTTTTTTGGTCGATCGACTTTTTTAAAAAGCCTATCTTTAACTATAGAGAATGTTAGTGCGGAAAATATTTATTATTTCAATGCAATTTCTAGAATATTTCCTAAATGTTTGACAATTTATTTTCGCATTGACTGACAGGTAAGAATTATGACAGTGTTTTCGACAAGTTTGGTGATATCAACACACCCCTTTCAATTATATACATTTTCCTCGTTCATGAAGAGAAGTGTTTACCGCCTACGCAATTTTATAGCAAAATGTATAGGGGAAAAAAAGTCGACCAAAAAAAATTATCGATGAAAATGGTATACTCCGTAATATGAATAGAGATAAAAATGTAAATGTATTTTTGCATCAAAATTAATTGTATTAATTTACTTTTAAAATTTGGGGGAAAACGAATGAATAAGGTCAAAATAAGAAGTTTATTTGGATTTACTTGTGTATTCAACATGTTTAGCTAACCTGAAACTCAGACAAGTGCCAATCAGGCACTTAGTAACTTTAATGTGGACGCATTAAAAAATTTGATTGTACGATTGGTATCTATGGAAAAAATTTTCAAAAATTCCTCTATGTTTTGCCTCAGAAAAACGGTAATGTTTGAAGGTCTATTACCAAGTGAACCGGTTGACTCTGAAAAACCAAAGTTCGCCATCCACATATTTACTTTGGTTATATCAATACGAATAATACCGTTTGTGGTTATTAATTATATCTCTTAAATTATGCGGACAAGGGTGGGTTGCCATTAAAAAAACTACCTAAGCATTTTGGAATGTTTGAAGTTATACGAAGAAATTTTGTTTGCCAATGAACCTGTACGAACAAAAGTCTAGGCAGTTTAAAATGCATCTAGTATGAAGAAAACTCCAAATTAATGCGACAACTCTCGCAATCGGCGTGACTAATTATTTCAAATATATTCACAATATTCGTTAGAAAGAAAACCAATTTTTAACAGCGTTTAACAGGGTAGGGGGCGTTATGTTTTTGGGTTATTTTTCAAATTTTTGTTTAAAATATTCTTTAAGGGGGTACATTTGGTGTGGGAGAATTAAATTTTTAGCCATCTTGTAGAACTCTTTTCCGTTGTAAATAAAATGCGTCAATTTTTTTGTGTCCACCGACACAAGGGAACTTAGCCAAAATTGAATAAACTATCTGTTCCAGTTTTAATGTAAATTATTGAAACTTTGGCATAACTTCCAAAAGGTAAGGCCAAACTTATCTTGGTCAGTTTTTCAATTTCGCTGTATTTTTTTTGTTCTAAGAAACTATCGAAAAACACCGTTTTTGACAGATTAATCGTTCGGAAAAAATTATCTCATCCTAGGAAAAATTATAAAAATTGGCTCATTTTTTTTAAGAAAGCTAGCTGACACAAAATCGGATAATTTATCTCGTCATTTTGAGAATTGCGACCCCAAAGCTGGAATATGATTTTTTGAGGAACCATGAGGAAAATTTCTTTCGAAAAAAAGTGGTTCGATTGTTTGAAAAGTAGGGCTCGAAAGAAAAGCACCAGAAACATCGAATGAGAAAGTTGTCTTACGTCGAGCTGATATTAGGAAGTTTAGTAATTTTATACAGCAAACGTTATTTTTGAACTTTCGGGTCAAATAATACTGGACAATAAATATCAATTTTTTTGATAATTGGTCGTGTAATAGCACTTTTTCATCACCCAAATATTTGGATTCATTTTTGAGTGCCTCTAAGGCCTCATTAAGAACCAGCGACCAGTACCCATTAAGGTCACGGCTTTTTATTAATTGAAACGTCCTCTCAATGATAAAAATGAAAGGGGAGATGTTTGGATCTACCAGAATTACAGAAGGAACTTCCCTGACATTTCTCATATGAGAAATTATTTTTGGATGAGTCAGCTGGAAAAATCTCAAAGTTCGGAGAATCGACAAAACGGGCTGTGCTCCTTCTGCTGATTATAGATATTCTGATTTTTTTGAGAACAATAAAATTATTCTCAAAAAATGAGAATATTCGATAATCAGACGAAGGCACGCCATCGCGTTTTTCGATTCCGACTTTGAGACTTTTTCAGTGACGTCATCAAAAATAATTTCATATGAGAAATGTCAGTTGAAATTCCTTCGTCACTTCTGTGCTAGAATCCGAAAATCTCCCCCTTCATTTATCATTGAGAGACGTTTCAAAATAAGTAAGAAAGCGTTGGACTTAAGGGGTACTGTCGCGTGGTTTTATGAGGTCATCTAGAGGCATCAAAATGCTCCAAATTGATTGGGTGATGAAAAAGTGTATTACGACCAAATATCTAAAAAAAAATTCGATTTTTTCCAAGTATTATTTTGACACCGAAGTTCAAAATACGTTTGCAGGTCATAAATTACTGAAACTTAAATATCACTTGACGTAGACAACTTTCTCATCAGTGTTTTGGTGCTTTTCTTTGAGCCTACTTTCGAACAATCGAAGCATTTTTTTTCGAAATTTTTCTCTCATGGTCCTCAAAAAACATATTTCCAGTTGGGGTCCAATCTCAAAAAGTGACGAGATAAAGTTCCGTTTTGTGTCAGCTAGCTTTAAAAAAATGACCGAATTTTATAATTTTTCCTAGGATGAGATAATTTTCCGACGAAAAGTCAAAAAACGTGGTTTTTCGATATTCTAGAAAAATATAGCGAAATTTGAAAAACTGACCAAAGATTAAGTTTGGCCTACTATTATGCCAGAGTTTCAGTATTTGACATAACCTGAAAAGGATAGTTTGTCATTTGGCTAAGGTCCTCTGTGTGTGAACACAAAAATTGAGATTTTATTCTACAACTAAAGGATAGTCTACAAGATGGCTAAATTTAATCCTCAGCGACAGTACCCCTTAAAGAATTATTTAAACAAAATTTGAAAAAAATAACCCAAAAACATAACGCCCCTACCCTTTTAAACGTGTTAAATTGGTTTTCTTTCTAACGAAATTGTGAATATTTTTGAAATAATTAGTCAGCGAGTCGAGAGTTGTATCATATTTGGTTTTCTTCATATAATGCATTTAATATCTAGCTTTTGTCGTAGATGTTCATGGAACAAAATTTCTTCGTTAGAATCAACTTCCAATGATAAGGTAGCTTTTTTAATGCAACCCACCTTGTCGCTAATTTAAGAGATATCGACAAACGGTTATTGTATCATATACCAAAGTAAATTTGTGGCATGGCGAACTTTTTGTTTTTCAGAGTCAACCGTTCACTGGTACTAATCAAAATTACCGTTTTTCTGAGGCAAACATAAGGAATTTTTGAAAAATTTTTCCATAGATAACCAATCGAAATCAATTTTTATGTCACATAAGTATAAGTGCTGATTGCACTTGTCTGAGTTCAGAGTTGCTTAAAAATGTTGAATACACAAGTTAAATCCAATAACTCTTATTTTGACTTATCTATTCGTTTCCCCAAATTTTAAAAAGTAACAATTTAATACAATTAATCTTGATGCAAAATACATTTTTATTTCTATCGTTATTCATTACGGTGCATACCATTTTCATCGATAATTTTTTTGGTCGACTTTTTTTTCCTATATTTTTGCTATAAAAAGTGCGTAGGCGTAAACACTTCTCTTATGAACGAATGAAAAGTATATAATTGAAAGTGGGTGTGTTGATATCACAAACTTTGTCAGAAAACACTTTCATAATTCTACTGTAGTCAATGCGAAAATAAATTTTCAAAACATTTAGAATAACTTTTAGAAAATTGCATTGAAAATAATAAATATTTCCGCCTACACATTTCTCTATAGTAAAGATAGGCTTTAAAAAGTCGACAAAAAAATTTATCGATCAATGGTATACCCCATATTACTGGGTTGACTTTATTCGTCGAAAAATCAGAAATGCTGCAAACATAAAAATCACTTTTTCTAACAAAATCTTTCGATCCATAATTTTGAGTGCCAAATTTCAATCTGGAAAACTTAGAAACTTCACTTCATCTAGCAAATTTTGCCAAAAGGGCACTATTTTCGAATAAATGTGAGAGGGTAAGGGGCGTTATGATTTTGGTTATTTTTTCAAATTTTTGTTTAAAATCATTCTTATTTTAAGGGTACTGTGTCGCTGGAATAAATTTTAGCCATCTTGTAGAACTATCCTTTAGCTGTAGGAATAAAAACTCATTTCTGTGTTCAACACCACAAGGGACCTTAGCCCAAAATTGAAAAACTATCTTTTCCAGGTTTTAAGTCATATCTGAAACTTTGCATATACTTCTCCAGAAAAAGGTAGGCCGAAACTTGAATTCTTGGGTCAGGTGTTTTCAAATTTCGCGTATTTTTTTAGAATATCGAAAAAAACACCGTTGTTTGACACACTCATTCGTCGGAAATCTATCTCATCCTACGGAAAAAAATATAAAATCGGTCACTTTTTTTTTAAAGACTACTGACACAGAAAACGGAACATTTATCTCGGGTCAATTTTTGAGATTTGGACCGCACAAACGGGAAATATGATTTTGGAAAGGATACCATCCCATGAGAAAAATTTCGGAAAAAAAAGTGCTTCGATGTTTCGAAAAGTAGGTTGCTACATAAAGAAAGCATACCAAAACACTGATGAGAAAGTTGTCTTACGTCAGCTGATAGTTAGGAAGTTTCAGTAATTTTTATACATGCCAACGTTATTTTGAAATTCGGTGTCAAAATGAATACTTGGAAAAAAATCGAATTTTGTTTTAGAATCAATTTGGTCGGTGTAATACCTTTTTTTCATCACCCAAATCAATTTGGAGCATTTATTGATGCTCTAAGGCCTCATAACAACAAGCGTGACACATGCCCCCTTAAAGGTCCAACGCTTTTTTAAACTATTTGGAAACGTTCTCTGCAAGTGATAAAGATGAAAGGGGGATGGATTTTTGTTTTGGNTCCGTAATATGAATAACGATAGAAAATAAAATGTATTTTTGCATCAAGAATTAATTGTATTAATTTTACTTTTAAAATTTGGGGGAAAACGAATAGAATAAGGTCAAAATAAGAGTTATTGGATTTAACTTGTGTATTCAACATTTTTAAGCAACTCTGAACTCAGACAAGTGCCAATCAGCACTTAGTAACTTTATGTGGACATAAAAAATTGATTTCGATTGGTTATCTATGGAAAAATTTTTTCAAAAATTCCTATGTTTTGCCTCAGAAAAACCGGTAATTTTGAAGGTCTATTACCAGTGAACCGGTTGACTCTGAAAAAACAAAAAGTTCGCCATGCCACAAATTTACTTTGGTATATGATACAATAAACCGTTTGTCGATATCTCTTAAAATTATGCTGACAAGGGTGGGTTGCATTAAAAAAAGCTACCTTAATCATTTTGGAAGTTTGAATTCTAACGAAGAATTTTGTTTCCATGAACAATCTACGACAAAAGTCTAGAGATTTAAATGCATTATATGAAGAAAACCCAAATTATGATAACAACTCTCGCATCGGCTAGACTAATTATTTCAAAAATATTCACAAATTTCGTTAGAAAGAAAACCAATTTTAACACGTTTAAA
>SCLH01000313.1:123383-137481 GCA_004367855.1 Oikopleura vanhoeffeni | reverse complement strand
GGGGGAGATTTTGGATTCTACACAGAATTGACAGAAGGAATTTCAACTGACATTTTTCATATTGAAAATTATTTTTGGATGACGTCACTGAAAAATCTCAAAGTCGGAAATCGAAAAACGGTGTGTGCCTTCGTCTGATTATAGATATTTCTGATTTTTTGAGAACAATAAATTATTCTCAAAAAATCAGAAATATCTATAATCAGACGAAGGCACGCACCGTTTTTCGATTTCCGACTTTGGGATTTTTAGAGATGTATTTAATTTTTTAAATCTTTCTGCGAGCCGCACAATAAATTTTTGTGTAGGTGGCGCTCAATTGCAAAATCGTTTTTTTTTCAAGTGACATTTTGATGATTTAGTACAAAGATGCGCAATATATGAATAGTTAGTTAGGCCAAATATTTTTATTTTTCTTGATTATATCCGAAAGCAGATTTACAACATTTTGCTCTCAGAACCGAACACAAAATCCTGACAAGTTTAATTTTATATTCTTAAAAAGTATATTGTATTAAAATTGTACATATTTCAGAGATGACTTATATAAATGGGCGAAACACCCCAGAAGAAATCGATTTAGACACGTCACGAACTCCTTCACCGACAGCTCAAGATGGAGGCACAGTCTTAAATATTTATTCAGATATTCATTTTAAAAACTGTAAAATATAAATGTTCTAAAACAGTTTTATACTCGGTGGGGTCAGATTACAAAATTTGACACCTAAAAATATTCTTAGAGAAATTACAACTCCATTTTTTGAAATACTTTTCTACAGAGGTCACTAATGAAAAACAATTATTGTCGTGTGTGTCTATTAGGTCAAAAACCGCAGTTTTTAGATTCTGCCCGGGTTTTGTTTTACAATTTTTAATAGACCAAGTACTGTCTTGTTGGTTTATAACGACAAACTTGCGTAATTTTGGCGATCGTTTATAAAGAAAAAACGACCAATTTATCGAAGATTATTGTTTTTTCAAATACCATAATAATGTAGCGTGTATTAATAATTTTAATTGTTTCTTCGTTTTTCAGAGAAATAGACCAGAGAGCAAAAAATAAGGCCTTGAAAATTTAGCTGAAGGAGAAAAACTTCAAAAAAGAAAGGATGTTGATAAACAAAAATTGTTAGTGCATCCTAGGCGACAAAACGGCTTAACCAAAAATGTCCGTATATACAAACACGTCAGTAGTTTGTCCAGAGTCCTCCTTGTCAGAAAAGTACGAAAAAAGTTGGGTTCTCATTTTGTTATCAGGCCCAGAAACGTTCAGAACTCAAGTTCAACTCAAGTTTTTAAATTTGAATATATTTAGAGAAACAAGGGTTAAATTTGAATTCAGTTTCTTTAATAATAAGCGTTATCTTTGCATTTAGCTTTTGCAACCGAATTAGAGACGAAATCTGACTGTAAGAAAGAAATGATTGCGCAAGTTATTCCCATGACAGATCAAATAAGACGCCTTCAAACAATTATAAGGTAAAATTTATATTTGAAAAATTAAGGAGATTTGTTTGCAATATGGTTTATTCCCATTTGACAAAAAATTTTAATTCTAACGAATAAAACTCAATAGAAACATAACGTTGGTACTTAGCTCTGATTTTTTTTAAATACGTCACATAAAAAAAGATAGTTCTGGTACATTCGATCTGTCTGAAATTTTGGGCCATAATATATTTTTTCAAGTTACTTGTTACAGCAGATTTTTTTCGATTTCTGATTTTTAACCGGTAAATTTCGATGTTTTCTGGCGAAAACCCGATAATTTTTGGCAAATATCCGATAAAAACTGGAAATCGAAAAATCCGGCTCTGCAAATTTGACCTGACCTCAAACGCCGTTTTGATCTGTCTAAAAAACAGACCTCGGGAAATTTTTATGTTAATTAATATGGTCCTCAAAAAATCTAAAGTTTAGTTGGAACTGGAGTTTCATTTGAACCTGTTCTATTATGTTTTTGCATATACTCAGTTTTCAAAATAGAAAATAAAAATATACCCGTTTTCAAGAATGAACAGTTTTATTCAAGATGAAAAATCGTCTTTTTTATTATTTTGTAAATATATTTTTCTACAGGCAATCTTAGGCACTTTCGGTGTCGACTATTTGGTTAGTCAAACGGCATTTATATTGAGGTAGGCCCATCATAATTCGACCGAATCAGATTTGTTTGATTTTCGGAGCACTTTTAGGTTTTGTGGCGAATATGAGTGTGAAAAATTTTGTCCCGTTTTCCAAAAATCAGTATTTTTCGAAAACAATTTGCGTATCATTTGGCTTGAATTTATTTCGAAAATTCCAAGCCAAATGATAGGCAATTTCAAAAATGGTTTTGCGTTTTTGAACACTGTTGAAATTTTCTTCGCATAGATCATTTTATTCCTGATTTCCTAGAACATATCAAAAATCACCTACCGTAGGCAAGAAAAAGTTTTGTCGGGCCTACCTCAAAAAATACGGAAAATTTTCAGAATTAAAATTCGAACTCACCAAAAATTGATAACAATTAATTTTGTTGGGCTAGAAAGTAGTTTATCTTTTTAGTCAACGATAATACGCATACAAAAATAAACTGACTTATTATATTCGTATTTTATATTGACTGCAATCTGCCGAGTTTCTGGCAACCCCTTAAACATTGTTGATTATGTTTAGGAATATACTTAGTAGATTAAAATTAGAGATTTAATTTTGCTTAATAACAAACATCAGCATTTACTAAAGTAATCAAACTAACTATATCGGTTTCTAAGCCTCGATTGCTGACCTACTTTTTCACAAGAACTTTTCTGTTTTCACAATGGCCGTTTAGCCGAAACTTCAAATTAAAACTATGGTAGAATAAACGTTTTATTTTTTTTCAATTTTTAGCGGTTATTACATCATCTTTATAATGTAAATATGAAACCGAATTAAGTTGATTCATCAATGTTTTTGATGATAACTTACAAAATTAAGGCTGAACTTTTCAGTCAGCAAAAATTGTTCATGTTAACATAACTATGCTCATTTGTTAACAAGATTTTGCCAGCTTAGACTACTGTCGTGTTTGTCTATGGACAAAACGGCCGAAATTTGGGGAAACCTACGCCAATTATTCAAAGATGTATTATTATGGTATTTGAGAGTAAAAATAATCTTTGAATAATTGGCGTAGGTTTCCCCAAACATTTATTTTTGTTTTTTACCAATTTAAGGGGATTGAGGGTGCTTCAATTTTTTTTTCTCGGCATCGAAATAAAACAAATAAAAAATTCATTTCCAGTAAAGTACTGTTGAGGAAAATTTTGCAATTATTTTTGAATCGCTGAGACAACCGGAAGTACTGTTTACCGAACTGTACTCACCATCAATTACTTCATTTGTTTTTGTATAATTACGGAGCTTCTAGATTTGGTTAAATATTTTAAATATGTAAATCGAACTCGTCATGAAAAGTTATCCCAGAAATATTAAATTTGTGGCAATATTTCAAAGAGAACGTATAATAAACTGATGTTAAAGTATCAATGTAATGCTTAACTGTGGAATGATGCGCCGCACTGACTTTATATAACTGATTGTGAGAGATCTATGTCGAATTCCCAAAAACAATTCCTTGAGGAACTTGAAAAATAAACAAAGAAAAATAACTTTCAAAGAAAATATTTTTTCATATTCAACCAGCCTTGAATTTGTTGTTTACCACATAATTTCGAAATGAACGTGTCTTCCTATATATAAAAAAAAAATTAAGATAAATAAGGCAAAAATAAAAAAAAATTGGATTCTTGACAAGTTTGAGAAAGCCTTAAAAATGATCTGAGAGAAATATATTTTTCTTTGGAAATACACTGAAACCTGAATTCTTTCGGAGCTGTTTTGATCAAAAGTTTTTTCCTTTTTAAAGAGGGCTACTTTTCACCAGCAACAAAAATGTAAGCACCCTCAATCCCCTTAAAAATAATACGAATAAAAATTTACAGCAGAATTTGTCTATGAAGACAAAACGTTGGTTATTCACATGGGCAAACACGACAGATTAATTTTTCACGAAAATCATTCAAAATGGCAAATAATAAATTTCATTTGTCAAAATGTATTATTGTAATTTTGCTCAAGAAATGTAGTCTTAACCCCCACCTGTTTGAAATGTTATATTACCCACCTGCATATTATGTGTTTTAAAACACTAGTATTCAAACTTGACAAAAAGAAGATAATATGTTTTTTTCTAATTCCAAAAACCGGCAAGAGCGTGACCGCAACCAATTCGGTTAAGGGGTAGTGTCTGTCGAAAAGTATTTTTCTGAAAGAAAGAGTACTATACTTAATCGCCGAAAAAAAAATTCGATTGGTCATCGGTTTTCGCGACTTTTCATAAAGTGGTTTTTCATCAGAGGGCGCAAACTTGCAACTTAGTACAGTTTTTTGTTAAGTACATACAGATCAAAGTTCATTTTAGGGTAAAATAAAGCCTAATAATACTAAGCTAATAATGGCTCCGGTTTATGTTTTTTGAAAAAACTTAACAATACAGTAAAGATAACTACATAAAAGTGAATTTTTGTCGCACTTCGGTACATTTTCTGAGAAAACTGCTCACCAGAATAAAATAATTTTTGTGAGGGTTCGATTCTTATACAATTTCCGGATCTTAACTCCGGTGTAGAATTTTTTATTTTTGTGATCAAAAACGAAATATACGCTAATTAATGCAGATAATTTTTTTAGCGCTATTAAAACAAATAGTCAAAATACATTTTTTTCGTGAGGCTTCAAAACCTCAAAGTGATAGTTGTTTCGGTTATTTCAAATAATTTTTGTGGCCGTGGGAATAAAAAATCGGAAAGAAAAGATGCTTTTGAACTTTATAAGAAACTCTATTATTGAAGAAGTTTTGTAATTTGAAATTTATTACACCAAATTATAGACTGCTAAATCACTAAGCCACATTGAAGCATATCATGCTTCACATTGGTCACAGATACTGTTCAAAAAATGTGAGCCACAATATACGCAGCTCGCGTACAGAAGCAGAGTGCAAGCTTCAATTATTAATTACAAGAAAGTTAAAGCCTGGTTCATTGAATTAGTTTAACAGTCCCTGATGAACATGCAAAGTTGGAAAATCAGTGATCGTAATGGTGCTTCGGTTATTCCGACATGCCTCTCAATAATAAGTATTGGTCGAAAGACACGATGGCAAAAAAAGGCACTAAGTTCAAAAAAATAATAAATAGGTGGCAATACACAGACGAATGGTGCCTGGTTTACAAAGAAAAGTGATTCGAACAAGAACCTGAGTGCACCAAGAACTTTCCCTGCTCTTATCAATCTTCATTTTATGAGTGAGTTCTTTTTAAATTTAATTCTCCGATTTTTTTTTTATTTTCAACATTTGGAATAAGACGTCTCTAATTCACAAGACAGGTAATATTCTAAAATGGACATGAAAATAGGGTAAAATGATCTAATTTCAATTTGGTGATTATATTAGAGCCTTATCATATCCGGAAAATGTTCTTTCTGAAGAAATGACGACAACATTAACGATTTTTGTCTACTAGACACAACAAAAAAATTATAGAAGTATCGTTAATTCGGTGCAATATATAATTAGAAACCTAAGTCAGTTTTATTTTTGGGGAGGAAAATATGGCTGCTAGACAGCGAGAGTGATTTTTTCTCAGAAATAGGTTAAATTCTAGAGATGGCTGCTAGCACGAAAACCACTTTATGAAGGGGTAGTGTCTGTGAAAAAGTTTTTCTTGGANGCGACAATTACACCACCAGGGGGTGCCGTGCGTAAAAATTGATAATGCCAAAATTATTGAAATTAAAAATAAGGGGAACTTTCGGCGGTCTGTTCGAATATTCCGCCGGCCAAAATGATACTTTCCCGAAATATTTTTGGTCTCTGTGTTTTAAAACACAGAAATGCAGGTGGGGGTTAAATGACAATTAATTGTGAACTAATGAGAAAACAACTGCACTTGCTATAATAGCACGAGAAATTTTTAAGGATTTTTTTTAATTATTTGAATACCGTGTTCAGTCAAAATTTTGAGCTAAACATTGTTCTCTGTGTATTATAATTTATAATATACAGGGTGTGAGGTTTTTCCCTTCTTTTTCAAAATTGGATAGATTTGAGATTCCGCCGTTTTGATTGGTTGAATCTGAGAAAGACGTAGGTTTTTGCCAAAATGAATCGTTCTCATTAGCTTTCTCATCGCTCTCCAATTTGGAAAAAGAAGGGAAAAATCTTACACCCTGTATATAAAATAAATTCTGTCAACGGGCTTTTATTTTTTCTAATTTTCAGTGCTGAAACTACCTTTACATAAGTATGTTGTTTTTCGGATTTTTGTTCTGGGAGATTCGCTTCAAAGTATGATCGCCAAAAATCAAATCCAGTGCCCAATTTGTAAAACGTTTTAAAATATTTATTTTTAGAGATGCCGAAAGTAGTCGATCAGATTTTATCTTTTCTGCCGATCGTCTTATCCGATTGGTTGTCGAAGAAGGTTTGAATCAACTTCCTTATAAGGAAACTACAGTAATGACCCCAAATGATGCAGAATATAAAGGTCTTGCATTTCAAAAGGGATCATGTGGTGTTTCCATCATCAGGTCGGGTGAGGCTATGGAACAAGGTCTACGAGACTGTTGCCGATCCATTCGAATCGGGAAAATTCTTATACAGGTTAGTCCGATAAAAACTTTAATTTAATGATATAGTAGATAGCTTTTAATAAGACGCGAATGGTCTCAGAAAAGATTCATTTTCAAATGTTACTGTGGTGTGCGTCTATAAGGACAATATGGCAAACCTATGGCCATCACCTACGCTTTTTAGTTTTGGTCCGTCCCTCTTGGAAAATATTGGAGAAATATTCTAAGGGTCTTTTTAAGTAAAAATATCTATAATTAGGGAGCGCATGAGGCGAATTTCTAAGTTTTTGAATGGCTTGCTTCTTGAAGCTAATCGAGAAAAAAAATCTAAGGCAGAATTTAAAATGCAGAAATAAAATTTTTTCATAATCCAATTTTTTAACCAGGTTAAAATACCGGGTTTTGTTTAAATTTGGCTGGTGACGTGGGATCGCGGGATTTTTAAAATTTTCTGGCTTTTTTCCTGTTCCAACAGGAAATTTGAACGTATGTGCTGCAAAAAATTGGAGCTGGAAGAGCTGGAAAACTTTTTTTAGAAAAGAGTCCTAGATTGGAGAATTTTTTTCCTATCGACAATGACCAAATTTTTTTTCAGAAATTTTTTTTTATCAAAATTTTTAATTCAAAAGGTAGCAACATTTTATTTTCTGGCAACGGCCGCTAATTCCTGAAAAACTTAAGTAAATGGAGTTTGTAATGCTAGAGATTCGAATGCTGGCTAAATGGGCGTTTTAAAAGTCACGTTTCTGACCACATAGATAGGCCAAAAAACTTTTTTTTTCTGCCGGATTCTCGTTTTTTTTCTGGTCACCACCCCGTGAGGTCAAAGAATTTTGTATCAAATACTGTAGTTATCTCGTTAGTTTTCCTCGTGCGCTCCCTATCTATAATTCACCTTTTCTCTTAAAAATATAAGTGAAGAAAAAAAACAAAATAAGGGTCTTCATATTTTTTGAGAAAATTATGGTTTTTAAAAAATATATTTTTTCAAATTTTTCAAATTTTTTTAGAATAATTTAAGATAATAAGGACAATATGGCAAAATATGAGCTGTCCTTATAAACGAAAACCACAGTAATTTTTATAATCTTTTTGAAGAAAACTGACTAAAACCTGGAGCCCGTTAGCCTCATATGAAAAGTTTTCTAGCCAAGTATCATGGTCAAAAGAACGTATTTATGTTATTTTGCTCAATTCATGATCAAGTTCTGACAACAAAAATGTTGGTTAAACAAAATTATTGTTCTTTTAACCTAAAATCATAAGACAAATTTAAAAAAATTACAGATTGCCAACAAAGAAAATAATTTATTAGACATGCGATTTATTTTATTTTAATAACACTACGTCAAAAATCTTTAAAAAATGTCCGTTATACTTTTTGAGATTTCAAATTTAGTACAGTAGATGACCTCGAAGAAAACTTCTAAGTTCATTGTATAAATTTGAAAATACCACCAAAAGAAACCCCGAGGACGACTTTTTAATGAGCGTATTAGCCACTATGGGCTTAATATGTATACAAAGGTCGCTAAAGACGAAAATATACTTATAGGCTATCAAAAAAACTTTCAAGTTCATTTTATCAATTTGAAAATATCACCACAAGAAACCTCGAGGTCGAATTTATATTTTATATAATCTCTGTTAATCAAAGATGCGGCGGGCAGCGCCTTTCAACTATAATTAGTGTTTATTTGGCAACAAATAATAAGAAGCCCTATTTCTCTCAATAAAGAAGATATTTGTTTTACAATATATTTTTCTTGGTTAACCAAACCTAAAGTTAACTAAAGTTTTTCATGAAGAATTCATTTTTGCCATTTTTTATATCGACTTTTGTAATTCGCGAATTTTAGGTAAAAGTCTAAAAATACACTTCAACGTCGGAATATCGAATTTTTATTAGTCGCAATAGATTTATCAGACCAGATTAACCCAAAAATAATTTTGTGTTCGTTTAATTTATCATACAAAGACACTTCATTTGTGCATGCAATTTGACATGTAGAACCCCCGTAAGAAGAAAATGGCTCCGAACTTTGGATTTCGGAACTTTTTCCGGCTTGAGTACACATCAGATAAATTTACCTCAAGGTGTCGTGTGAAGATATTTTCAAATTGATACAATAAACTTGGAAGTAACCTTGAAGATCATCGACTGTAATTCAAATTAAATCTTAAAAAACAATCTGGGCGTTTTTCTATAAATTTTCACGTAGTGTTATTCTGACAAAAATAAATATCATGTTAACTTGTACCGAATGTGTTTTAGCTTTTGGGGTTTTCTCCGGGGAGATTGAAACGCCCCCTAAATTGACTTACCTAGTCGCGCTCTGATTGGTTAAGCGTGAATCTCCTCGGGGAACACCCCAAAAGCTAAAACACATTGGGTAGTAATTATGCTGGGAATGGGCCCAAAGTTTTGAACTCTCTAGCGCTAAAATGTTGAATATTCAGCTCCCAAAAAGTCACTTTACTGTAGAAATTTTTTCGGTTAAAAATTCTTTAACGCTACTGTGGTTTTTGGCCAAGCGGAGACAAGTCTAAAAGGGCAAAACCTACGCATTTTTCTGAAAGTCTGATTTGAAGTAAGTCTAAGCGGACAAAACGGGTGATTAGAGCAGGTCTAAGCGGACAAAACGGGGTAAGTCTAAGCGGAGGAAAACTTTTCGCTTGGCCAAAAAACACAGTAATTTTTTATCAAATTTTGGTTAAAAAAACTTTGATCAAAAGAACCATCCTAAATTTAGCATATGAATTTAGGAGCCTGGTGAGGTACGAGTTAAGGGGTATTCTGGGTCTGAGTGAATTTTTAATTTGAGTTTTCGATTTATTTTCTAAACCCACAATACACATAGTGCGTATTGTATTTAACTCGCGGCTGCCGTTTGTTACAACATTGGTTAAATCTTTTTGTTTTCTACTAAAACCGGCATCTGAGAGTTAATACAGAAAACATTTTATAGAATGCAGATAGTTTTCCTGTGTTTATAGCGAAACATAGGAAAAATTATGGCATGGAAATTGGCTAATAAATATCTTGACTTCAGGGTCGACAGTTTTAACTAAAATTATAGGAAGAAAACGCATGTTTTAACCCCTTGGCGCACATCTGAACAAAAATTGATTGATAAGTCTCAAATTTTGAAAAGAGATATAAATGATTTAAGCCAATCAAATGAGCCAAAATCAAATTGAAAGTTTCTTCGTTCTAAAAAAATAATTCACATCCTTTTGAAAGCGAATATTTTTCTGTGAAATTTGGAAAGTTTTTCGATGTGCTTTAGTGAAATCATTAATCAGTAAAAAATGGGGGTAATCAATGATATGAAATTCTGAGGGGGATAATGATGCTCAACAGAAGAAAAATACTCAATTTTGAGATGAAATTTATCAATCAACCTTTAACAAAAAGTATCGATCATAACTTATCATCAATGCCTTTTGTTAAAGGTTAATTGATAAATTTCATCTCAAATTTGAGTATTTTTCTTCTGTTGAGCATCATTATCGGTATAAAGAAATTTCACGAATCAATTTTATTTTTTACACCCACAACCCCCCTGAGAATTTGTATGTTGAATGTCACTGATATGCGCCAATGCTCTTGTTGCCCTTGTGCTCAACGGAGATAACCATTAAATTTTCTTAGAATTTACTTACTCGTTTTTTGTTTTATTCAATTATTCCCATTATTTTATTAGACTGACGACGAAACGCATAAAGCTCAAGTTTATTATGCTAAAGTTCCCCCAGATGTTGATCGAAGAACCGTATTGTTAATGTATCCAATTCTCACTCATGGAATCACAGTTATCGAAGCTGTTAAAGGAAAAAGAGATAAATTTGATTATCCATAATTTTCATGACACCTTTACAAACTCCGATTTTTTTTTGAAGTTTTGCCTATAAATTTCGATGAAAAACTCTTTTTTTTAAATTTGCTCCTTTAATTTTGTTAGGGAAAATCCGGATATTTCTTGAAATTTGGTTTTCAAATTTTGATAAAAAACTCGGTTGTTATTTTTAAATATGACCTCATTTATTTGTTGACCAAAATCGGGATTATTTCTTTAAATTTGACTTTTATATTTTCAAAAAAAATAGGTTTTTTTTTGAAATATGACCCTTTTCATTTTGATGCGCAAAATCCGGATTATTTCTTGAAATTTGCCTATACTATACAGGGGGGGCAATATCTCCGGCCCAATATTGCCGAATTCGCCGATATGTCCGAAATTTTTTGGCAAAAAAATCCCGTTATATACAGGGTGTAAGGTTTTTCCCTTCTTTTTTCAAAATGAATCCAATTTGGAAAAAAGAAGGTAAAAACCTTACACCCTGTAGGCCCCCAGTACAAAAGGGGTGCCCAATATTGCCGAATTTGCCAATATGTCCGAAATTTTTAGGCAAAAAACTTTCGGCAATATTGTAGTATATTTTGAAGAAAAACTCGAATTGTTTTTTTGAAATATGACCCTTCAAATTATTATTTTTTGAATTTTACCTACAAATTTCGAAGAAAAACTATCATTGGTTTTGTTAATATGACCACTTTAATTTTAAACGTCAAAATCCTCTCACCAAGAAGGAAAAAAACTAAGATTCGTTTATTTGAAATGTGACCCCTATTCATTTTAACCACTTATATCATGTCATTTGATGAATCAGATAAATTTAATCTCCTTCCACAGTTTTACAAGAGCATAACGTAAAAATTAAAAATATTATTTTGTTGACTTTATTTGCTACTCCTTATGGTGTCCGAGCCATCAACAAAGTGTATCCAGAAATTCGAATTTCAACATCAGAAATCCACCCTGTAGCACCTACGCACTTTTGTCAAAAATATTTTGGAACTGATTAATCAAGTTTCCATTTGACTTCACTTATTTAATATCCAGGGTTTAGTTTTATCTGCTTTTAGACAAAAAAGTACTTATGGGATTTTAATCTCAACATTAATTTTCTGCTTTATTTTGTTGTGCGCTACAGGTGAATCTTTAATATTCACTGAAAATTGGAGACTACGTGCTCCTAGACGAAATAACTTATTTGGCAAATTGGGCTCTCTGAATGGTCCTCTTAGGGCCAATTTTTGCATTAGTTCAACCAGAAAGAACCTGAATGATGATCACCAGACCTTAATTGGTCAAATTGAACCGACAGTTTTCTTTTTCAGGAATATTTTCAATTATGCGCTTTTCTTCATTTCAATTCACACGATATTTAAAATTTCGCGCTATTTTTCAAAACAATTTTTCGCCCTATTTGAATTTATTTTTTCAAATATTTTCAATTTTGCGCATTTATTTCAATTTGGCGTATTTTTTAAACCATTTTGCGCCTTATTTGAATTTAGATTTTGAAATATTTTTAATTTTGCGCATTTATTTATTCGAATTTTAACGATTGTTTTTTATTTAATTTTGCGCAATTTTGAAAAACAATAAATTTCGCGCCTTTTTGAATATATTTTTCTGAAAATAATAATTGCAGAATAGTAGGCTTTTCATGTAAAAGAATGATCAGTAAAAATGAAAAGATTTCACTGCACGCTCTATTGCTATTATTGCCTACGTAAATTTACTCCTACTATTTAGAATCAATTCTATTATAAAAATATCACTACTATACAAATATTTGTTCCGCTACTTTAAGGGGTTATGTACTGTATAATAAACCAATTGGAGAAATTTTGAACTTTTTACTTTTCTTTTGTAGGAGCACTTGTCCTTCAATTTATATATCTTAGGTTGCGAGCATCGAATAATAACAGCAAAACAACAAAAAACATAAAAAAGACTATGGAGGGTGAAAAAATAAGGAAACATAAGAAGGTTTTTGAAGATAAAAAATAAAAAAATAAATTTCCACATTTTTTTTCTTTCATATATTGCTCTGAAAAAAGACTCATTATTTTTTTCGTTTATAAAATTTTTTCAAAGAAAAATTGATTTTAATGTCAAATTTTCGAGATTTCACAAGGGGTGCAAAAAAAAGTTCTAGTGACCTCGTATGGAGAGCGAGAGCGCTATTTTTTGGCAAGTGAAAATTAAGCGTTTTTTAGGAAACCATATCAAAGGATTAGGGTCGGCGACCATGTGGTCGACCTTAAATAAGCGGTCAAAGTTCAAGGTCAATTTCAAGTTNAAAGTACCCTAAAAAAAACGGAAGGGTCAATTTTCTGATGAATGTATTAACAACTATGGGTCTATAAACTGGTTCTATTTTTGAGATTTCAGAGGGGTGCTGAAGCCAGTTTTTGCGCTACTAAAATTCAGGACAGGACAGCAGGACAAATACAGGACAAGTATTGCCGACCCCTGTTTAAACTATATATGACATATACATTTACTATCTCTTGATTCAACCGAAGTCCACGGTGAAAACGTTTATGACCTCAGGGCTGGAGTTCGAATCGCAGTGGACCCCACTTACTTTGTTTTAGTGATTGTGTAAGTAACACTATTAGAGTTGTTGTCTCTTGGCCTGTGTTGTCTCTTGTCCCGCTTCATATAACGAGACGAGTGGTGCGATTAGATGGGTCAACTGGGATTCGAACTCCAGCCCTGAGGTCAGAAACGTTTTCATCACGGACTTCGGTCGGATAAAAGATATGCAGCATGTGATATGCAACCAAGAGTCAAAAATGTACACGTGAAGCGCTAGAGCATGAAACTAACTTAACTGTATTATGCTTCTCGTGTTCATAATTATTCTAAGGTAATCTGGATATATTTTGTTCAATTTTGCTTTAGTTCCTCTACGGCATATCCTTTTTCCAACCTAAGTGGTTATTCAAAATGATGGTAATCACCATAGCGCGTGTTCGTATCCTACTAATGTGGTCTAAGTGGTATAATTATTGGCAAAAGTGCTTGATAACGGGAGCGCCAAAGTTGATCGGTGATATCAGCCGATCAATCCTCCGGCAAATAAGGCGGTGTGGGATTCGAACATGTTCTATAGAGATCACCTTCATTTTCACGATTCAATTTGGTTGGAAAATGATATAACAAAGATAATGCTTTCTAACTCCGCGTCAACTGTTATGTCAGAGAAGAAATTGACCAATAAATTCACGATTGTCAACTTATTTTAAGAATCATGTGGTTTGATCGCCGGTCTCTTGGGGGTACTTTCAAGTCTCTACGATGAACTTGAGATTGACCTTGAACTTTGACCAGTCATTTGAGGTGACACGTGGTCGCCCGCCCTAGCCAAAAAAAAGTTTCCTAAAAACGCTCAATTTTCACCTTGCCAAAATAATTACGGTTAACTCTTCATACGGACGCGCTAGAACTGGCTCATGACAGACCCTAAAACTAGAAAATTTGAGCGAAAAATCGATTTTTTGAAAATTTTCATAAACAAAAAAATTCTGGCTTAAAGACCAAACAATATTCCTAACAAGATAACCTTCCAACAT
>SCLH01000313.1:106337-123362 GCA_004367855.1 Oikopleura vanhoeffeni | reverse complement strand
CTTTTTCGCTGACATCACAGTTTATGACGCGGAGTAAAAAGAGGATAGCAGAAAAAAAATAACGAAAGAGAATGGACATAAATTTCGCATAATCTACTGTGCAAATTCAAAATAAAAATTGAGAGTTTATTCTAAAAGAGTAATTAAGCTAATAACCACTCTGTCAATGTTCATGCAATAAAAACTTTTTCGATACTATTGAAATAAAATTATTAAACAATTCACATACTGAGATATCACATACTTGAAGGTTAGTTAGTACACTGACGATTTGAATAAGGAATTTCAAAAGTCAAAAATCGGTTTCAATGTGTTAAGGCTATCTTGTTAAGAGATTATTTGGTATTTTAAGACAGGAGAATTTTTTTGTTTATGAAAATTTTCAAAAAATCGATTTTTCGCTCAAATTTTCTGAGTTTACGGGTGTCATGACAGCCAGTTCTAGCGCGTCCGTATGAAGAGTATAACCATAATTTTTTGCAAGGTGAAAATTGAGCGATTTTTAGGAAACTGTTTTTTGGCTAGGGCTGGGCGACCAGTGTCACCTCAAAATGACTGGTCAAAGTTCAAGGTCAATCTCAAGTTCATCGTAGAGACTTTTGAAAGTACCCCCAAAGACCGGAAACAAAAAAAAAAAAAAAAAAAAAAAAAAAAAAAAAAAAAAAAAGGTCGACTTTCTAATGAACGTATTAGCAACTATAAGTCAATTGATTGTACTGAAAGGTCGCTAGAGTTATACGGTGAACTTGAGATTGACCTTTGAGGTTTGAACCATGTTTGCTTCTCTGCGACCTTTCAGTACTGATTGACTATTAGTTGCTAAAATACGTTCATTAGTAAGTCCGGACCCCTCCGGTTCTTTGGACTTTCAAGTCTACAGATTAACTTGAGATTGACCTTGAACTTTGACCAGTCATTTTGAGGATACGATCACGTGGGTCGCCGCCTAGCCAAAAAAAGTTTCCTAAAAAACGCTCATTTTCCCTGCCAAAAAAATTACCGTTTTGACTTTTGAAATTCCTTATTTCAAATCGTCAGTGGTGTTACACTACCCCTTCAAATGTTCTCAGTGTACAACTTGATAACGCTTTTATTTCAATAGTATCAGAAGAAAGTTTTTAATTGATTAACAGATTTGACAAGAAAGTGGTTAATAACCACTGGTTATACTATAACTGCTATTAGCAGTATTCTCAATTTTTTTGAATTATGCTGCAAGATTTATGAAATCCAGATCCCGAATCATCATTTTTTTTCAATCCCAATCACGCGTTTTCGTTTTTTTCCCGATCCAGAGCACTTGATGATAGGAATGACTAATTGAATCGTACATTGACCAGCGCCCAAATTTCCGGTCGAATTGATTCCATTTTTGTCAGAATTAAATGAGCCGCCTCCACCTCCACATATAAAACCACCGTTACCTCCTGTGTATCCTCCACCGCCACCGCCTACACCATTTCCTCCGCCTCCGAAACCACCATAAGTTTCGTAGTCCACCGTGAATATTCCACCATTCAGTCCATTTTCAAAACACTTTGGTCAGAGTCCAGACCGGGAAAACAATAACAAATTTTAAATGGCTTCGAATTTTCAAAAACAAATAATTTTATCGGCCTTTATATTTTATACCTGTATTATCCAATTAAAGTGTTATTAGCATTACTTTGGTATTTCACTATGATCTTTCTTTTGTTACTAAAATATTATTTTTGCGTTTCTTATTTTTTGAAATATAACAACTTTGTCGAGGCACCCTTTTCAATCTCAAAAATTGATATGACGTTTTTGACTTGAATAATTGAATTTTAAAAGATTTCACCAGAATGAAATTTTAACGATCAAATCGAAAATTCACGCTACGCTATTTGTGTTACTTGGCGCTGTTCACTCAGCTCCCGTCGGTTTAATAGTCGCCGCAGATTGTTGCGGTAGGACACCTTTTGAAGCAAATTCTAGGGTGGTATTCTCTATTGTGATATGTGAATCTATCAGTTTTTCTTCAAATTATGGTTTTATGTCAAAACAATATTTTTTCAATACTCTCTGATAAAAAAATTTGACCTTGAAAGAAAAATCATCTGCTCAGATTTGGTCTAACATACAATTTTTCAGCTTCAAAATGAATTTATTATATTTGCGTTAAAGTGTCCCGAGGTGAAGATTATTGAACATATGATTTTTTGAAAATTTTAATTATCAATTTTTTGAAGATCTGAGTATATCGAAGATTATGCCTGGGTAGGTCTAAAAACTAACGTTTTTCTTGTGATTGTAAAAAAGATAGAAATTTCACGTTCTACGGGGTCATGTTACATACCAGGAGAAAGATAATTTCATTGCGGTTCCAAAAATAAAATTAAAAAACATATTTTGTGTAATATCACCCAATAAGAGACAAAATAAGAGTGATTGCTTTTGGAGCAGTTATCAGTAGTATATATGGGTTACCAGTTTAAAACAACAAGTACGCCTTTTTAGGAAAATCCCCCCCCTATTTACTGTTTAATTATATGTAACATCATGTGACGTCATGCGGAAGAAATATGTAGTTAACAGGAATCGAACTTGCGATCTTCCGCGTGTTGGGGGCGCTCTTACCCACTCGGCTACGAGCGCTTATTATATTACTATAATTATGTATTATATATTGTAGTTTTTAATTTGTGACGTCATGCGAAAGAAATGCGATATTAAGAGGAATCGAACTTGCGATCTTCCGCGTGTGGGGGGCGCTCTTACCCACTCGGCTATGGGCGCTTAATATATTACAATTATTATGTATTATATATAGTCATATTTAATTTGTGACGCCATGCGAAAGAAATGTGCTATTAACAGGAATCGAACTTTCGATCTTCCGCGTGTTGGGGGCGCTCTTACCCACTCGGCTATGAGCGCTAAATATATACGATTAATTATGGTATTAATATAGTCATTTTTTATGTTGGACGCCATGCCGAAAGAATGTGCTTAACAGGAATGGAACTTGCGATCTTCCCCGTGTTGGGGGCGCTCTTACCCAGTCGGCTACGAGCGCTTATTATATTACAATTAGTATGTATTATATATAGTCATTTTTAATTTGTGACGTCGTGCGAAAGAAATGTGCTTAACAAGAACGAACTTGCGATCTTCCGCGTGTCGAGAGGCGCTCTTAATCCACTAGGCTACGGCCTTATTATATAACGATCAATATATATTATATATTGTCATTTTAATTAATTACGTCATGCAAAAAAGTCTGATATCAGGAATCGAACTCACGGTCTTGCGCGTGTATACTCTGTTTGTTAGAATGTTTAATTATTAAATTCTTTATCAATTTCCGAACAATTTTTCTCTGACATTTTCAAGGTTTAGAAAATTAAGATTGTGATTAAACATATGTGTAGTATGTAAACAATCGTATGTCACAAACATATTAGTTGTAGTCAAAAAATAAAACAAATACAAAAATATTTTTTCGCTCGAAAATTCAAACTATCATAAGATTGACAGCATACATACAAAGTTTGTTATTTTCAAGTATTTTGTTCAAAAAATTCATCGTTGAAAAATAAGTCAAATATTTAATATTCACATAAAAATCTGTTCATTACAAAATAACATGTGATGATTAAAAGTAATTTGAAATCGATTTAAAACAATTTCTAGACTAATTTTTATCCAAACTAAATCACAAGTGAAAAAGCAACTGACATAAATTAACAACAATTCTGTAATTCTTAAATTGAAAATTAAACTTTGCTTCAGATATTTTCACTATTACTTAATGTCTCTGTTCTATGAAAAAAATCATTATTAACAGGCAAAATTTTAAATTTAGGTGTTATAATCTTTCTAATAATAATGCAATTTTAACAGTGGATATTTCGGTGGATTTTTTTCTTACACAAAAAAAACACTGTGCTTTAAAATATGCCGCATAAAAATTTTCGTGCTCAAAATGCCGGTCATAGTTATTTTCTTAGTTAGTAACACACACTGTCTTTTAAAATATACCATATAGATTTGTGATGCTGAAAATATCTCGTAAAAAATAATGGGTCCAAAATTTTTTCACATGCACAAAAACATGCTGCGTGAAAATAAAATTTTGTCACAGTGCAAATGGTTATCAAAAATTTTGCTAAGTCACTAAAATATACAACGTTAAAAATTTCACACAGTCAAAAAAAACGGTTAAATAATTTTTCACTGGTCAAAAAAACGCTGTGCTATCAAATATTCCACATAAAAATTTTCATGTCATGAAAAAATGACTGTGTTATAAAACACGCCGCGTTAAAATATCCTAGCTTGTGAATATGCCAGGTTAACATGAGATTTTTTGACGGTGAAAATGGTCGTCAATTATTTTTCAGTAACATTTTTCTCTTAGCACCAAAACAAGCTTGGCAATAAATATGCCGCACAAAAGTTTTCGTGTTAAAAATGCCGGTCATAGTAATTTTCTTAGTTAGTTAAAAACATTGGGTTTGAAAATATACTGTATAAATTTGTAATGCTGAAAACTACCTCGTAAAAAAAATTATTGACATAGTAAATAATTTAGGTCAACAAAATTTCAACAAGCACAAAAACATGCTGTGTTATAAAACATGCCGCGTGAAAATAAGATTTTATCACAGTACGAATGGTTATCAAATATTTTTCTTAGTCACTAAAATATACAACGTTAAAAATTTCACAAAGTCAAAAATGACGGTTAAAGAATTTTTCACGGGTCAAAAAACGCTGTGTTATTAAATATGCCACCTCAAAATTTTCATGTCATGAAAAAATGACTGTATTATACAACATGCCACATTAACATTTTCATGCTTGTGAATATGTGACGTAAAAACTTCTAAAAAGATTATGAAAATGGTCGTCAATTATTTTTCAGTAACCTTTTTTTAGCAACGAAACAAGCTGGACAATTAATATGCCCCACAAAAAATTTTCCTGAAGAAAAATATGCCACTCGGATATAAAATTTTGGTTGAACAATGCCAGTCAAGGAAATTTACACACATGATTAAAACATATGCGGCATTTAATTTCCATGCCAGAAAATATACCACGTTAAAAATTTGAAACACTCATTTAAAAAAGACGGTTAATTTTATTTCTAACCCGAGGAGATTCACGCTCCGAGGAGATTCACGCCTAACCAATCAGAGCGCGACTTGGTTAATTTATTTAAAGGGCGTTTCAATCTCCCGGAGAAAACCCCAAAAGCTAAAACACATTCTGTAGTCAAAAAACGCGCTGTGTAATAAAACATGCCTCATTAAAATTTTTTCGGCCTAGAAATTTATCACGTTGAAAATAGAATTTTCCAAATACAATGCCTTATGAAATATAATGCGATAGAACCTGCTGAATCAAACTTACTCAAGCAAATATTTTGTCACCAATAAATAAATGATAATTTTCTCAAATTTCCCATGACTCATTGTGACTCATGATATGACATGAGTCATCAAAAATGATTCATTGAGCTGCTCTCATGATGAATCTTGATGTCGTTAAATAATTAAAGTGAGAGAACAAGAAATATTATTTCTATGAATGTTATATTTTATTTGTGTCAAAAATGTCGGTTAAAAATTCTATTGTCGTTTAAATACAATGTTAATGACCATATTAATTGCGATAGAACCTGCTGAATCACGCTTACTCAGAAATATTTGTTACCAATGAATTATTGATATTTTTCAAATTTTCATGATTTATATGACCTCTGCCTATGACATGAGTCATCAAAAATGTTCAATTGAGCTGCTCTCATGCGGAACTTGATGTCTTTATATCTTTAAGTAGACAAGAATATTATTTATGATATGTTAATATTTTATTTATTTAAGTCATATTGAAACAGATAAATTTCTATCAATTTCGAGAGTTTTTATTTATTCGTTTGGTACCCAAAAAAACAGTTTCTTTAGTAAGTGATTGCTACAATTTTAGTTCAGAAAGAATCCTTCTCTTATTATCAAATCTTTGAGTTTTCAACGATCATGAAATTTGTATTCATCGAAAGTTGCTTCGTCCATCACATCTTCATAACTGTCTCCATAATTTGGACGTCATGACTCAATGCTTCTATTAAAACCGTGATAAAATACAGACTCACCGCAATTTGACAGTTTTAATGGATTTAATTTCTCACAATGTGTTATTATCAAGAATTAAGGAAACTCTGTGAGAATCAATGGGTTCCATTTTTGATGACGACTAATTGCTGTTCGTTAGAAATCTTTCAGATTATTACAAGGAAAATGCCCGGATGCATTAGTATTTCTTTATGGACCTGAAGATTTGCTAACGACAGCAAATTATCGTCATCAAAATGGGAAAGCCATGATCTCACAGAGTTTTTTCCCTAATTCTTGATAATAACACATGTGGAGAATTATCCACTAAAACTTGTCAAATGCGGTGAGTCTGTATTATATCACGAGTTTTATAGAAGATGGTTATGTCATGACGTCCAATTATGGAGACAGTTATGAAGATTTGATGGACGAAGCACCTTTCATGAATACAAATTTCATGATTCGTTGAATAATTCAAAGATTTTGATAATACAAGAAGGAGTTCTTTCCCTGAAACTAAAATTTGGCAATCACTTATAAAAAACTGTTTTGTTGTTGGGTACCAACAATAAATAAACTCTCGAAATTGAATAGAAATTTTTATCTCTTATATGACTTATTAAATAATATATAAATATCATAAATAATATTTTTGGCCTTACTTTAATAATATAAAGACTCAGATTCATCAGAGAGCAAGCTCAATGATCATTTTGATGATCATGTCATCAGCATGAAGTCATAATAAATCAATGAAAAATTGAAAAAATTATCATTTAATTTCTTGTATTCATTTAATTTTGCTTGAGTAAGCGTATTCAGCAGGTTCTATCGCATTATATGTCATAGCATTGTATTTTAAACGACAAGTAGAACATTTTTAACCCGACATTTGACGCACTCAATAAATATAAGCATTCCATAAATATTCTTGTTTCCTTAATTATTTAACCGACATCAGATTTCATCAAGACGTCAATGAATCATTTTGATGCTATGTCATAAGCAGTGAGTACAATGAGTCATGGGATAATTTGGAAAAGATTATCATTTATTTAGTCTGGTGACAAAATTTTGCTGAGTACGTTTTGACCTTCCGGCCAGTGTTTTATCGCATAATATTTCAGTAAGGCAATTGTATTTGGGAAAATTCTTTTTTCAACGTGATTAAATTCTAGGTCCGAAAATTTTTGGCATGTTTTATAACACAGCGTGTTTTTTGACTACAGATGTGTTTTAGTTTTGGCGGTTTTTACCCGCGGGGAGATTGAACGTCACTTAAGAATTAACAAGTCGCGCTTCTGATTGGTTATGGCGTGATCTCCTCGGAGGTGAATTCCCGGAGTAAAAAAAAATTACCGTCTTTTCTTAACTGAGTGTTTCAAATTTTTAACGTGGTATATATTTTCTGCATGGAATTAAATATCGCGCATATGTTTCAATCATGTGTGTAAATTTCTTTACTGGCTTGTTACTGTTTGCATATTCTCGAGTAGGCATTTTTGTATTGCCCTCTTTTTTTTTTGCGGATTTTTTGTTGGTTTCTTTTTTTTATAAGTTTTTTTTATTTATTTTCCCAGCTTGTTTGTTGATGGAAAAAAGGTTTACGAATAAATATTGACAACACTTTTCATATCTTTTAGAAGTTTTTTACGTTACGATATTAAGCATGAAAAGTTATGTTGGCATGTTTTCATACACAGTCATTTTTTTATTGACTATGAATTTTTGAGGTGGGCATATTTAATAACACAGCGTTTTTGACCGCTGAAATTCTTACGTCTTTGGCTTTGTGAAATTTTTAGTTGTATATTTAAAATATTTTGATAACCATTGTACTGTGATGAAATCTTATTTTTCCCGCGGAATCGTTTTTTAATAAAACGCATTTTTGTGCACGTGAATTTGTGTTGACTAAATTTTTACTTTGTCTAATTTTTTTTACGTATTTATTACAAATTATATATATTCAAACCCAATGTTTTAACTAACTAAGGTAACTCATGACTGGTCTTTTGGAACACGAAAATTTTTAGTGCCGGCATATTTATGTTGCCAGCCTTGTTTTGTGGTGCTAGAGAAAAATGTTACTGAAAATATTGACGACCATTTTCACGTTTCAAAAAATCGTCATGTTTACCTGGGCATATTCACAAGCTAGGATATTTTAAACGCGGCGTGTTTTACTAACACAGTCATTTTCTTGGCCATGAATTTTTTGTGGAATATTGTAGCACGCGTTTTTTTGCAAACAGTGAAATTAAGTTTACCGGTTTTTTGACTGTGTGAAATTTTACGTTGTATTTTTAGTGACTTAGTAAATTTTTGAATAACATTTGCCTGTGACAAAATTTTTTTCACGTAGCATTTTTATACAACGCTTGTTTTTGTGCATGTGAAGGAATTTGAAGACCATTATTTTTTACGAGATATTGTTCAGCTTACAAATCTATATGTATTTTAAAAGACGGTGTGTGTTACTAACTAAGAAAATAACTATGACCGGCATTTTTAGCACGAAAAGTTTTATGCGCATATTTTAAGCCACAGTCGTTTTTGTTGTAAGAAAAAATCCAGAGATATCACTGTAAAATTGCATTTGTAGAAAAGATTATAACACCTATAATTAAAATTTTGCCTCTTAATAATAATTTTTTTTCATTTAGAACAGACTATCTAAGTGTAGTGAAAATTATCTGAAGCAAAGTTAAATTTTCATTTAAGAATTAACCGAATTGTGATATTTTGTCAGTTTGCTTTTTTTACTTGGATTTAAGTTTGATAAAATTAGCAAGAATTGTTTTAAATCGATTTCAAATTTACTTTTTATCACATGTTATTTTGTAATGAACAGTCTTTTATGTGAATATTAAATATTTGACTTATTTTTCACGATTGAATTTTATTGAACCAAAATACTTGAAAATAACACTTTGGTATTAATGCTGTCATCATTATGATAGTTTGAATTTTTCGAGCAAAAAGATGTTTTGTAGTTGTTTTATTTGACTGGCAACTAAGATGTTTGATGACATACGATGTGTTACTATACTACACATATTTTAATCGCAATCTTATTTTTTAAACCTTGAGAATGTCAGCGAAAATTGTTCGGAAATTGATAAAGATTTAATAATTAAACATTCTAACAAAACAGGATATACACCGCGCAAGACCTGAGTTCGATTCTGATATCAGCTTTTTTGCATGACGTAGATTATTAAAATCGACATATATATATTATTGTCGTTATATAATAAGGGCTCGTTAGCCTAGTGAATAAGAGCGCGTTCTCGACACGCGGAAGATCGCAAGTTCGATCTTGTTAAGCACATTTCTTTCCGCATGACGTCCAAATTGAAATGACTATATATAATACTATATATTGTAATATATTAAGCGCTCATTCGCGAGTGGGTAAGAGCGCCGCAACACGCGGAGGATGCGCAAGTTCGATTGCTGTTTATTATGCACATTTCTTTGCTATGACGTCGACAAATTAAAATGACTACTATATAATTACATTAATATCGTATATTAAGCGCTCCATAGCGATAGTGGGATCAGAGCGCCAACACGCGGAAGATCGAAAGTTCGATTCCTGTTAATAGCACATTCTCTTTAGCATGGCGTTCACAAATTAAATATGACTATATATAATACATAATAATTGTAATATAATTAACGCCATAGCCGAGTGGGTAAAGAGCGCCCCCCACACGCGGACAAGTCGCAAGTTCGATTCCTCTTAATATCGCGATTTCTTTTCGCATGACGTCACATTAAAAACTACAATTATATAATAAATTATAGTTAATCATATAAGCGTCGTAGCGAGTGGGTAAGAGCGCCCCAACACGCGGAAGATCCGCAAGTTCGATTCCTAGTTAACTACATATTTCTTCCGCATGGACGTACATGATGTTACAATTATTAAACGAGTAAATAGGGGGGGAATTTTGCCTTAAATAGGTACTTGTTGTTTATAAACTGGTAACCATATATAACTAAAAGTTAGTGGGTTTAAGCAAAATAAGTTGGTACAGGACTAATTATCTGATGAGAATAGACGTGTCAAAACACTAATATGCGCCGAACCCACGCTTTACTGGGTATTGTATTCAAATAAAAAAAATATTCGCCTTTAACAGGATTAACATATAAACTTTTCTTTATTTTTGTTCCTTAATCGGCCGAATTTTACCATTCAATGATATGAGATTGTGCGAGGTTAGCACAAGTTCAAATTTGTTTTAACATAAAATATAAATCCACGCAAATTTCTCGTTTTTTTCAAGATATTTTTTATACCGTTTTAAAATTCCGCTTTCGTAATTAAAAGTTAACCCGATCCTTATTAGTGATGCGATATCATAGTTGAGTCTTTTTCCAGGATTTTTATCATAATTTTTTGAGAAATTCAAATAGTAGCGGTTGCAAAATGTCTGTGTATGTGTATATTTTCTACAATTTGTGCATTGAACTGATACTGGTTCTTTTTGGAATGGATTGTACCGATAAAACTATCATTTTTTTACGGAGAGAAAGATCCTCCATTTTCGATTCAAGTATACACAAAATCCAGTCAGCATGCTTATTTAATGATTTTTTTAATTTTCACAGTTTTAACCTAAAGCAATTTTTTTTGTTTAGTAAACGATTTTAGGAAAAAATTCATTAATTGCATGTTAAAGTCATTTCTAAAAATCCAAGGGTATTCATTTGATCAGCCTATATCCACAATCGTAAATTAAGTCGATTAATTGAACAATTTGTTGTAGTTAAAGGAATCAGCATTCACACTAATAAATAAGATCGGGAAAATATTTTGTTCACATTGTAACTGGATAAATTTAAAGGCTCGATTTCTAATCCAATCTTCTCAGTTTTGATCCACGCTTTTCTTTGCTTTGCGAACAAGCACACGGCTGATATTGTGAACATATTGAAAACACTATTTCGTGTACCTAAATCTTTTAATTTCAGGGGTGGGTATCCTAATTTAGTCTGCCACGTTATTTGTAAAAATGCACCACATCGACCGATCTTTGTTTTTTAAAAACACAAAACTAAAATTAACAACGCAACGGTTCGAAAAACGATTAGAATAAGAAATTTTCGAAAAGTCAAATGGATAACCGGATTTTGGTTAACCCATCTTGGTAAAGATTTTTTCTTGTCTTTTAAGACAAAGATTTTTTTTCTTTTTGAAATGGTATAGGGTACAAAACGGCAGGCAAACGCAGGCAAAAAATGGGCCCCGCACTGGGCCATGGGGGGTAAATCGACCTCAGGAAATCCGAATTCGAAATAGGTTAAGCTCAATTGACCTATCACGAAAGCCGCTAGAGAGCAAAAAGTGGGCCATGTGCAGGCTTAAAAAAAATACGGCTAAAACGGGCATAATTCAGTATCGAAAGCCGAAAATGACGCGTAAAAACTTGAAATATGCCCACAAGAGCCGCTAGGATGCAAACGCTTGCTATATTCGGGCCCTAAAAATAAAGGGCAAGGATGTAATGATTCCAGGAGTAAGCGAAAATGATCATCTAAAATTTGAAAATGCCACGGCCAGCCGCTAAGAGGCAAAAAGGTGGAAATTGAAGAAATGGTTTTTTGAAAAAAATTAGATGTTTTGTTCCGCTAATCAATTTTTGCATTCTTACATATATTTTTATGAATAAAAAACGTAGAAAATTATTATGAAATGTGAAGTTGGAAAGAGAAGTTTTTGTTTTGGGTCGATTCTTCTAACATAAAGAAACATGCGAAAATTTACTTTTTTGTTCTTTGCTTGAAATTTACCAAAAAAATTCTCGAGAGTATAAATATTCATATTTTTCGCTGCTAAACACAATTTAATCTGTATATATATATATCTTTCTTGTAGGCAAAGTTTTTCAAACAAAAAATATTTAACGTAGCTTTTTTTCTAATGAAATCACCAACGCCTTGTAAGCATGATTACATCTGAGATTATAAGATATCGAGAAAAAGTTTTTGTATCATTTTGGTTCACTGGTAAAACAGACTTTTGAAATTACGGTTCTTTCTTCTGCCTAGGGCAAAACTTGGGAATTTTCGGATACAATACTTATTTTCCATAATATATTTCGATTTAAATTTTTTATATTTCGACATTGATTTTCATGGAATGCCTCCCGGCGGGCCCTGCCATGCGGCGCCTGTTGTATGTATTAGGTGTGTCACTTAGGCGTGACAACAACTTTTTGGATGTAAAAATAACAAGGATTGATGCAAAGAAAATATGACTTCTCGATGGGAAACCGTCAAATTGCAATTCATAAATTAAAAAAATTCTGTTTAAAAATCATTAAATTAGATTTTTTTATAAAGGCTGATTTTTTTTTTTCCGCGGTTGCTTTGTTTTTTCGTCTGTCTTTTCTTGTTTGCCAAGTTTTTAGTGTTCCGGCTTTTTTGTTTTGTCGTTTTCCTTCTTTAATCATAATTAGATCGCATTTCTCCCGGCGGGAGGACCATTTGTTTTAAGAAAGATAATTGTGTACACTAAGGGCATGGCAAAATTTTTACTTGAGTAATCATACAAAAACATGTATTTTTCGAAAAATATTTCTTTTTAAAAATATATCTCGATCTAAATTTTCGTATTGCGACACAAATTTATAAGTTTTGCTCCCGGCGGGCCCTGCGGGGGATGTCAAATATATTATTATGAACACTTAGGCTAACTTACCTAAAAAAAATATTTTAACCGTAAAATTTTGCTGGTTTATGAAAAAACTTTAACGTGTACACTTCATCGGCAGGCAAACTTTTCTCGGAAAAGTCTATGGTTATTTTAAAAAATATGGTCGTTTGTTTCCCTGCGGAGACACAAACTATTTTTTAACCCTAACCCTAAGCTTTCCCAAGAAACAGCTTTGCGGTTACGTTTTATACCGGTGTCACGCACGAGTTTTACTAACCCTATTCTAATACTTCAATATGGATTATATTATGTGGTATACATAAAAAATTTAGTGTAACACTCGGGGCTATGGCAAACTTTTTGTCAAAAAAAAACTAGGGTTGGTGCACAGAAGACTAGGGTTCCTACGGAACCCTAATCTTCTCAACCCCACCCAGTTTTTTCTGAAAACAAGTTTTCTGCACGGTTTTTATCCTGTGTATATACTGGGCACGCAAGTTTTTAAATTTTTTTTTAAATTCTGACTTTGTTTAAGATTATTTTTGTAAAATGTTTTCCGATTCTAAGTACTTTATTATCAAGCATATTAAAAATCTCTTCTAAAACACTAATTAATGCCGAGATATATTTTTGATATTCTTGAGCTGTATTTCTACGCACATTTTGAAGATTTCATAAGAGAATATGAAATTAATTATAACTTATTTTGTGAGGATTTTCACCTTCGAACATAATGTGTGTCTTGATAAGTTAGAACTCAATTTCGATCACCATGGGTTCATATTGTCCTCATTTTTGCTCTCTATCGGCTCTTTGAGTCACTTTGAAAACATTTTAAGTGTCATTTTGACTTTCCTAAACCAATTTACTTCAATAAGGCTAACGAAAATAGCCCAGCATATGCTTTACATTCTGCTCTCTAGCGGCTCTTGTGTCACTTTTAGGACTTGTAAGTGTCATTTTCGACTTCCCTGATACAAATTACTTATTAGGGCAAAAAAAAATAGTCGCTAGCAAATGCTTCGCATTTGCTCTCAGCGGCTTTTGTGGTCACTTGGCAACATTTTTAATTGTCATGTTTGGGATATTCTGATACAAATTAACCATAAATTTGGTGCAGGCATATGCTTCGATATCTTTGCATTTGGCTGCGTTTTGTTAACCCTTACCCTTGAAATCGAAATTTTTCTTTAATTAAGACCGTCTAAGTTATCCTGTCTAAAAATGCAAATAAGCGCTAACGTTATTTCTGCAAAATTTGTCTCGCTCCTTGGCGATTAAGAACAAAACACGGCAACCAAATGCTAGGTAAAAGTTGAAGCTCAATTTCAAGGTCACCGGAATTCATTTGCAATCTACCACCAAAATAATGCCTCGGGATCGAACCAATTCCAGGTCAATCACCAAGAAGTAGCATAATCACCTGTATACGTCTCATCGTAGTCTTTAAAATTTTATTTTTTATGGGTAGAGAACGCACACAGTGTCTGCCCCTACGTCACATTTAATCAATTAGATCTATATCATCAATCAAAGCGTCTTTTTTAAAAAGTGAAAAAAATCGCAAATTTCTTTGAAAAATCGCATTTGTTGATCGATTAATTAATTTTAGTGATAATAATTTTTTTTCATGGGTACATAAATTGAACAATTTTGAAATGTTACTCAAAAAAAAATATATCTCGCAAGAAACGAATAAATTAACTGTTTTTGTTTTTGTATGCACAAAAACTTTCGAAAAGCGTGGCTTATCTTGCACATTTGTATTTGATTCTAAGTTTCGAGTTAATTAACGGCGGGCAGTTAAACTTCGGCGAAAAATCTCAAAAAATCAACTCCCTGTTGATATTCGAACAAAATATGCGAAACAAAAAGTATTTTTTTCAATTATCACTAGGCGCTGTCACCGGTCGAGCTTAATATAGAGACTAAGAGGGTTATTACAATTCCGAGGATGACCTTCCTATGTGAAACTTTTTACGGAAAAAATGAAAAAATTTTTGAAAAATTTCCAAATTTTTCGAAATCCGAGATTTTCAAATGACCGAATGACCCCAATTGAGTAATCAAACGAAGAAGGAACAATTTAAGGATTTATGGCTAATAAATAAATTTCCAAAAAATCGACTCTTTTTTCGGTTTTCATAATGAAATTTTCAGGTTTTTGAAGATGAGTCATATATCGCGAAACGGAAGTTTGTCAAGAATTTTTTTTGAAGAGCGAGATTATTGAAGACAAGGTCGTATAAGCAGTATCAATTTTCAGAGAATTGATATAGTCTTGTCCTGTCGTCCGACAATTTCAAAGTGAAAAGAAAATTTTGATTTTCACGTTTTTGGGTCATTTTGAAAGGATTTTTGCCCTTTACGTGACCGGAAATCGTCAAGGATAATTTTATGAACACTGCAATAATACACAGAATTGTCCAAAGAACTACCAGCCAGGTTTTTCAGAGATTTCTGTATCGGATTTAGGCTGGTCGGGCTTCATTTCGCAAATTTGAAAAAGGTATTTTCGACGTTTGTTTTTATAAAATTCTTATTTACTGCTGCCATTTTGGACCGGAAATCAAAAAGATATTTTAGTGCATACTGGCAGTTTGAATAACCAGGTCCAAAGAACCGACGTGCAAATTTATTATGAAATCAAAATATATTAAGGCCTTAAACATCCAAGTGTTAAATTGAAAAGGGTATATTTTTAAAATGTTTTACATGTAAGGCGCTTTAACGGACGGTAGTTAGGACGGGTTCTTGGTGTGAAAATTCATGCATTTGCGGTAGAACGGACGGCCCCACACGAAATTTTTGCATATCGTTTAAAAACGGACAGGTTTGCGTTTCAACTGTCGCGTTTTACACGTACTCTTACTCGAGTTATTTTGAGCGTCTTTGCCTTCTGAAAAAACTCATATATCAAAGTAACAAAATAGGGCTACCATTAAGTAATTACGTGTATAAACAGACAATATCCAAAAGGTAACTCCAGAAAGTGAAGGCCCATGAACCAAAAAAACTTAATTTCTGAACCCAAAAATATACAGTTTCAATCAGAAATAAGTGAAATTTGAAACAGTTACCATATTTGTCAGTGGAATCTTATTCTTTCATTAAATATCATACAATTATTACTTTTTGAAAATGTGGTCGGGTCCTGTCATATCTTCGAACTTTTACTTTTGCACTGAAATAAAAATAACTTTGCATTTTTCTACTTTTATATTGAAAACCGGAAGTTATCAGGAAATAAAGTCTAGTATCTAACTTTTTGGTATCCCTTATGCTTAACAAACATTCATTCAAGAATGACCAAAAAACGTGAAAAATCAAATTTTTTCACTTTGAAATTGGTCTGGCGACAGCACAAGACTAAATCCAAATTCTCTGAAAATTGTCATACTGCTTCATACCGACCTTGTCTTCAATAATCGGCTCTTCAAAAAAAAGTCTTCGACAACATTCCGGTTTTACAACCGGTTTTTTGGCTGGTTTTTTACATTTTTGGTCATTTTGGACTCCCAGGAAGTTAAAAATTTTTGAAACCAGTATAAGCCCATTTTTTTGCTTAGAATTAACTAGGAACAGTTGGATACAAAAAATTTTTTTTAATTCCCAACTTTTTACTGGGTGAAATCGACGGGTGACACACTATTCAATCACCGCAAAATTCTTTATTTCCTTATTGGAAGAAAAACCATGCTGTGACATTTTTTTTGCCCTTTTCAAAAGTTTTAGGTAGGTTGAGCCGAATATATTGGTCTATCTTCCAAGGGGGTGTAGTGTAAAGAATGCATAGTGGAAGAAAATAGTAATATATTTTCTAGAATCTTCTCACAATAATTTAATTCTTAAAAATAATAAAATGAGAATGCATGTAATTGGTGCGGTAATTTGGTTCGATCAACAATAATGAAGTAAATATACATACTTATCATCACGCAAAGAAATTAGATCAAATGAAACCTAATTTTTAGCTTAAAAACCAACAGAGATTTTTTACGGGCGAAACTGGAAACTATTCGAAACTTCATACTTTTCAAAACATATTTGTTTGATTCAATTTGAAGAAAAATTTTAACCGAGTATTAACGAATTTTGTGAATACAGTGTAAATATTTACCGGGTTTTTGCGGCACCAGTGGACCAGAATCAAAAAATTTACTCGCAGTTGAAGAGAGGCTTTGAGTTTTCTTCTTATTAATTTTCTCATTTTTATTGTCCACCCGTTATGCGACCCTTTCAGTCCAGCTGAAGAAGTGTCAGTTTTCC
>SCLH01000313.1:59539-102797 GCA_004367855.1 Oikopleura vanhoeffeni | reverse complement strand
GCCTTAAGCTTTCTGTGAACAACATTCAAAGTAGAGCCACAATTGTGGCTCTGGTGCCTTGGCGGAACTTTTTTTTATATGCTCACAAGGGTTAAAGTTCAATTCTTGAAATTTTCACAATCATTGATTTAATCAAATTATTCAGTCGACAATAAATTCACAATTTTTAATTCGTGATTGAACTCAATTTGTTTATTATGACGATCTGACAATACAGAAAAAACTCAGTAAATACAGATAACCAGATATGTGGCTTCTTAGATTAGAGTTATTTCTGTATTGTCAGATCGTCAAAATAAACACATACTTTAGAAAGTATTAAAAGGCTTTGAGACAACCCATCTTTAAAAAAAATATCAATTTTGGAGATTATTTCTCGCAAAGATGTGATTAAGTTTATAAAAGAAACTGTGGAACATTGAGAGAAATTATTCACGTTTTCTTTTAATTATTCTTATTCTGTATCAATAGGATAAGTTCGTAAATTAAAATTCGTAAGTTCGTAGTTATGTTATTATTAACACTATGACAGTTTCTGGGTTTTCATCTGTATATCAGAGGTTCAAATTTAAGTTCATTGCAAAAAGACAAGTTGAGAGATTAAAAAATTAATATCATGAGCGTTGGTTGCATTTTGCAATTTTATTAAAATGATGCTCTAGTTACTTGTGACATCTTTCAAAACACTTTGTTTTGCAAAAGGTAGGTCTTTTTCTGCGCCCGAATTGGCAACTTGCTGTGAAGCCAATTTCAACAAATAAAATTCAGAAAAGTAAGTGGATTAGATTTAAGTAGCCGAGTTATCGTCAATAGCGAAGATTCAAAAAATAATGGGCCTAATTGGGATTTTCAATTGGTGAGAATTTCAGTCACAGCAAATTGTCATGTCGGGACTAAAAAAACACACACTGACTAACCATATGAAGAAACCCCCGATAATGGAAACTCATTACCATACAATAGAAACCCATAACATTTATTGGAAACCCATACCTATTAAATGGAAACCCATACCCATTGAATGGAAACCCATAACCATTAATGAAAACCATTTTATCGCGAAAGTGGGTTTCCATAAATGGTAAGTCAGTGTTCCGAAGATTTTGAAAGTAAGAAGATTGACCATGTCAAAATTTGCTACCTCTTTCTATTTCAAAATCCAACAATTTTTGTTTGGTTGCCAGATTCTTGAAATTTCTTACATGTTTTGCATCATCCTCATTTCGACTGTAATTACGGGGGCTTCATATCCTGCTCGATTATTGGTTTGGTACATTTGCTGCAAAACAAGAAGATGTTCGTAAGATTTGGGAGAAAAAGGAACAGATTTTTTTTTGGAATCATCAACATTTCATAAAATGAGCTTTGTTATAAATCGGTTAATTGTATTAATTATACTTTCTAATGTAATTTTTCAATTATCATGCAATTAAAAAGAGACATTTAAAACCTTCAAGGAATGTTTGATTCACTTTGCAGCCGGTGACATTGCAAGTTATGATTGAAAACTTTTATCAGGTCGTTGGTAGAGAAGACTGAAATTTGTTGAATAAATTTGAGACATTTTAAAGTTGTTAAATTATCAAATAAATGCTTTATTCAGTGAAACTTATCAATTCGTAAAGCTTTCGATTTATATTTTTTTTTTGATACAGGTTTTTTCTTCAAATGAGAATATTTAAGCAAAAATTGCATGAGAATGGATCGCATAGTGACTCTCGACGAATAACCTGTATTGAAAATGTTTATAATAAATCGAAAGCTCTACAAAAAATAAGTTTCCTTTAAAAAAAGCATGTATATCATATCGCAAACAAAATGAACAAATATTAAATCAAGTTTTTTCTCAGTCTTTGTTTATTTGAATCAACAGTCTAAATGTTATTAAATTCAAAGACTGCCATTTGAAGAAGCTGAATGAAATGCATAAGTGAATTACGTTAATGCTTCAATAAATAAGTATAATTAATCACTGATATGCTTCTGATTTCACTTGCTTTTTTGATCCGACAACCAATTTGATCATATCTAAGTTTACATAATCTTGCATAATCTTGTTCATTTTTCAATGTTGCGCAATAACTTTTTCTAAATTGATTGTTCATTCAATTTGACAAACGATACTTGTTAATATTTTCCTGTATGAGTGTGTTCATGATGTCAACCAAAATATGAAATTAAGTTTAATATTCACTTTTAAATAATGACTGTGAAAAAAATTGTTATGTATGATTATTGCCATATTTGAGCTCAGTATATCGCTTTTAGTACATATTCGCCAAAAAACAATGCTAGGTCGTTAATAAAATTATTTCAGTTACATTTTACATTTACATTTTACCTAAAATTTACAGTCCAACAACTTGCTTTTCTCATTTTTATAATCACGTCTGTTTTTACATAAAAGTTCGCGATAATGACCAATCAGAGCCAATCGGCTCTTCTCAGAAGCGGGTTCAAATGTTTCATTACCACATCAATAAATTACAGGTGCGTCATCGTATATATGCCTGCTTTTTGGCTAGCTTGCCATGTAGTTGATGTGTTGCGAAAATTTAGGAGAACAACGGAAAGATTCCAAAACAAACTCATTCATGTATCCAATTAATAACCTGGGAGGATGATTTGGGTAATTGATTCATCAACACTGAGTACGGTACTAAAAACAAAACTCTGCACAATCATACTGTGTCGGATACAAATAATCAGACTTCATTCGTTCGAAGTAGTTCATTCAGATCTGGTCCGGTGATTTCATTCCAATCGTATAAACGGTATAGGAGGCGATTTTTTCCCAAGTGTCACTAAATAAAGTTATTTTTGTTTTATGCAATTTTCTGGAATATAAAAAAAAATTAAAGAATTCAGGTTTTAAGTTATTGTCTGACGGCGAAGGATTAGATATTAATCATGACAATCATATATTGGTTGAACCGATGGGTCTTTTTGGAATGTTTTTCTGATCGGTTATTATATGCAAAGAGATTTTGAGACAAGCAAATATAATTCAAAATACCTTGAAAGCTAGACGTATCGACATATGTGGCTTGTATCCGAATCGGACGTCTCTTCTAGCAATAAAATACATTTTCGAATGTCAGATATCAGATTTCACAAGGTTGACCACAACCTTAACCGAGCTTTATTGGTAAAATCTGGACGGGGTTTATCAATGATTAAGGTGGTGCTATAAACTTGACAAATTGCGATCAATATTAATTCAGATATTAATAAGTCAGTTTATTTTTTTTATTATCGTTTTCTCAACGAAAGTCCATCTTAAAAACGTTAACTATCTCTATAGCGCGTGTTTTAATCTCACTAATGTTATCGAAGTGATTGTCTTAGTGATTGCTTGAGTAATTACACATTGATCAAATTTAACGGTCCAAATATCAAGCACCCTTGCCTATGATCATCCTCAAGACCATCACTAAGACGACATTAGTTGAATTTAACACGCGCTATAGAAAACACGCGCCATAGTGAACACGCGCTATAGTGAACGTTTTTGAGATGGACTTTGGTTGGGAAAAGGTTTTAGTCAGCTAAGCTGATATCAATATTATCTGGCCAGAGAAAATCATTTTTTATATATTTTGAAGTCGACTTTTTATTTTGGAATTCTTAAAAATTTCGGAAAATGTTAAGAATTGTTTCAGTTAATTTTGCTCATGTGTTTTTTTAAGAAATAACTCAAGAAAAAATATTTAAAGGATTCCAAAGTCAACTGAACTTTTTGTCCAGTGTGCAGTTCTATTCTTCAAGGTTCTTCATATTCATTAAAACAAAATTCAATATGACCGCTAAAAATTCTCTCTGAAGAGTTCAATGATCATTTTGTTGATTGTCAAACTTTGTAACCGGATCATACAATTTCTTTTTACGAACAATCTCGAGAATGAACAGGTCTTTCTTCAACTCTAGCACTATTAAACCTGGGACAAAAAAGAATGAAACGTTTGGCTTGATCAAGTCAAGTCAAACTTAAAGATTAAGCCAGCTGTGGCCAGGCCTGATCCAGGGTCTTCAACAAATAAATTAACATAAAGTTGTTGAAATAAAAAGGTATACTTTTCTTAACGGTTTCGATTAATTATCATTATTTAAACATTTTTATGATTAAACAATCACGCAGAACTTCCCACATTTAAAATAAAGACATTACTGATTTTTTTTCATTTGAAGTGACAGGCATAATAAAGCAAAATAAGACATGACAATTTTAAACAAGTTTGACCAAAAAGTTTCAGAAAGTTTATCCGCACATCGCAGCTATTTAAGGGTGGAGCCAAAAAAGATCTATTTTTGAACATTATCAGTTGAATACTTTATCTTGACTCAAATTTTTTGAACAATGGTGTTCTATTTGCGGTGACCAATGTTCAAATAGAAGTGTTTTTCTAAATCGGTTATAAAAATGGGCAAACTGTATATCCCTCAATGGTATGGTGATTAAACAACCTTTCGTGAATCGAGGATGTGCGGGCTAAAAAGTGGCCCCAGGAGTGGCTAGGAGGGGTCTTAGAAGCGTTAGGATTGGCTCCCTCAACCCGCACATCCTAGATTCACAAAAGGTCGTTTAAGGGATATGGAAGAAAGGACTTCAGAATCTGAAGGTCAGATCTGAGTCAATTAGGCTTCTTCCGTGGAATTCATTGTTAATAATACCAATCAGTGTGTGAATATAAACTACACTGTACATACTGGATATTGTTTTTCAATTTAAGATTTTTGCAAAATTTGATGGTTCTTACTTACTTGAGATAACACCGCGTCTTTGGAAATTTGAATGGTAATCTAGTTACTGAGAATTACCGGGTTTCAGATAAAAATTTTGGAAATTTAACGAAAAATTATCAGTAGTTACAAAACTTTAAAATAGCAACAACAACAATTCGTTCTTCCACATTAACTAAGTAGCAAAATTAGAAAACTTGAGCTAATTTGTTTGGATATTGTTTTTTGGAAGTTATTTGGCACATGGATATTCCTATTTGGTCATTTTTAACTGCTGAAAGTTTCACAAGTTTTAAAAAAATTTTGCTCAACTTTTGGCCTGAACCAAAGTATTCGAATGACTTATTTTCTATTTGGGAAAAAGAAACAACGAAGACATAAAATAATTAGTTAGCTTATGTTCAGCTTCAATTTCACAAGCTCATTTAATTGGAGCACTCGAAATTTATATTCCTAAACTTTGTTTCGGACAACATTTCCTTGTTAAAGACTTTTGACTAAATTGGAAAATGGGGTTGAATAAATTTGAATGTCTGACAATAAAATAGTTGAAATATGCAATTAAAAACTTGAGTTTAGTCAGTAAGAATGCTGAAATACGATGAAAATAATTACAGTGGGTGGCCGATATGACCGAAAAACTTGCGCAATTTCACGATTTTTAGCTAAAATCTTTACAGTGTCAATATCTCCGAGTTTGCTTATATGACCTTTTTAGGAAATTTTTTCTAGATTTACTCCACGAATTACTTTGTAGGCGTCATAAACGACGTCATTCTCATAATTGAATTTCTCAAATTCACTGTTTTCAACTTTTATTTCATCGCGTTTGGTCGAGTATTCAATTCTACACATTTTGATGTTTGACTCCATTCAAACCTAATGTGAAAAATTTTATTTATGAAAAAACACTGGGTTTGTTTTTTCTGGCTTTGTTTGCCTTTTATAAGCCCTTCGCAGGACTGCACAAATTATCTTAGATGCAAGGGATTATAATAAGTAATCTGAAAAATAAACAAGTTTCGTTTCCGTATGGCAATATCACGAACAATGTATACAAAATGTATTTTTAATTCTTAACGTACGTCGTATCTTGTCAGAAAGTGTCAAAATGGTCGAGAATGAAAGAGAAAGAATATCTTTTTGCGGATGGTTTTCGTTCAGATGTTGAAATTTATTTCTGGACCGGCGCATCTAGGCATACGGCAAATTACAAGATTCAGGCATCGGATAATACAAAATCATGTCCAGACTAACTTTCATCAAATATTTATTTTGAGGTGGAGTTGATGCGGCAGTCAAACATTTTTGTTATCCCGACGGGAAATATATAAAGCCGCAACAAGTTCTTTATTTCACAAATTGAATTCAGGCAAGAAAGTATGAAGAAGGGTTAAAAATAATTTTGATGGTAGAAATCTTGAAGAAATATTTCCAGAGTCTTTGTACGTTATGGCTCACATAAAGAAGCTGGCAGTTCAAGGCCAAAATAAGCGATAATTCTGTTCCGATCATATTTTGCCGAGACAGTGAGAGACCAAACATCGATCTTTTAATTATTTTTCCGCAGTCAACATTTTACAGAAAAAATTTAGTTTGATGTCAATTTGAGTGAAATTTTTGAATTTGGTCCATTCGATAAATTCCGTGCAAGGCCGAATTACACGAATATTTTTTGAAGAAACACCAATTTCGTGATAAGTTATTCTGAACTTTGCTTTCCTATATAAAGGTATATTCTGAAAACTGTTAAATTAAATTGCGAACAGGAATATCAGCATTTTTAACGTTTTTTTTCGAAAGATTGAAATTTGCGGCTTTTTGATCTTTCACTTTGCTTCCTTTTACTGCCCAACCCGCTAAAAGGCTTCAGAGATAAAAAATTTCAATTAGGATTGGACTTCTCACTTAAAATCTTTATTTTTGTTGCTCGAGCATTATTTCTTAATGTAGAAATATGTTATCAAGCTAACTGTCTAGTAGGAAAATATTGACAAAATATAGCCGAATTCAGAATATTTCAAATATGACTCTATAGTGGAAGTAAAACGAATGACACGCCTTAATTTTTCTAAAAATTCGTATATTTTGGCCATACACGCTTATGCTTTTTTGTGACCAGCATTCGTTTAACTTTAAGTGGGTAAATATAGTAAATTGAAGTGTCTTAATTGAAAATTTGAATCTGATTTCAAGTTGTTGGAGAGAAAAAAGCATTTATTGGTGAGATCCAAAAAAGTTTAGCTCATGCCGAAGTCATTTAGAAAACGTGGCAGAAAAGGTCTTGATTATGTTAGCCAGAAATGGCAACAAGGAAAATATTGCAAAATTATTTTATGATAAGCTTTTTTCGTTAATTTTTTATGAAACTCCTACTAATATGCAAATTTTGACAAAAGAGCAAAAAAGGTTCTTTAGTGTTCGTAGACCAAATAATTATAACTATAAATCGATAAGCTTTGCAAGTTTCTGTAGCATTTTCAGAAATTCAAATTTTTGTTAAATCTTGAAAATGGTATTAAACCGAAACTAGTAGAAAAATGTGGTATTATCGGGATTTTTAGAAAGTTATTAAATATTGGTAATGAAATATAAGAGTGAGATAGAACAATCTAAGCTGGACGTGGATCAAAGTCATTTAAATAAAATTATTTATTTTCTTATTTTTGAACTTCAAATTCTCAAGATTTCAGTCAAAATATTGTTAAACCCATTAAAAGCCGATATTGCTGACGTTATTTTTTTTGTCGTCGATGGTTTCTGGATATCAGCGATCTTCCAAAACAGAGCTGGCTACAAATTTGAAAAGTAAAGTCGATTATATATTAAATATGCTAAGTCAGCAACAGTTCTATTCTCGTAGACATTCAGGTACCTAAAAGTGAGTTTCTTTTTCCCAAACTAATCGATGTTGAATAATTATAGAAATAATATATTATTTTTCTTCTGAGAAATTTTTTTTAGTTTTTTATAATTACTTTTCATTCGTCACTCATACTTTTGGTTATTTATGCAGTAAAATTCATGAAAACCGATTTAATAAACACATTTTTTCGAAGATATTTTGGGTGCCAAACAAAAATTTTAATGACAAATCCATATTTTCAAATCTCACAGCAGGTTTAAATTTTGAACAATTCCTGATGTTGAATCAAAAAAACCAATCTTTCTTATGTCCGCAATAGAGACCGAAAGAGCGCAATTCCGATTGTTTTTCTTTAAAAAATGTTGAAACAGTCAATTGAAAACATGAGTTTTTCGGAATTCGTGAACGTTTCAGATGTGCATAGTTAGAACCATGCGCTGCTCTGTGAAGGCCGATATAATATTTAAACCGGCTTTTTTCTTGGTCAAAATGTCGAAAAAACCAAATAAAAATTATTTTTTTTAAAATTTTGATCCCGAAAATGAGAACGTTGACCGCTACGCACCTTACTGAAAGGGATGGTGGCAGTGAATTTTGACATTTAAAAGGCTTGGTACGGCCTAACTGATGATGATGAGGAATTTCTGAGGAGACAAAATCCATGATCAATCTTAAATCTCGCGGTTCCATTTGCCTTTTTGGTACCACTCACACAAATCACTTGGTTAACCGCGGTTAAACACGAGGCCCTTGGCCTTTTTCAATTTAACAAGGGATTTATTGGGAAAATTTGAATTTTTTTCATTTTTGCGCATTTTTTTGTCGATAAACAGCTAATCAGGCCGAAATTCGAAAGAGTACAACCAACGTGATATGTGAGGCACCTTAAGCGTCCTTAAGAACCTTTTTTGACACATTCAACCTAATTGTAGCGCTCTCAGAAAAAAATCAAGAAAATAGAACCAAGGCACTGAAATTCAGACATTTTCCGGGATTTTTACAAAATCTTAATTACTTCTGATTAAAACCCTAGTATCCTTTTTGCATTAAAAAAAGCTGAGGGACTCGTGTTTAACCGCGGTTAACCGAGAAGTTCGTGTCAGTGGTACTAAAGTTTAGTAACTCAACTGTCAAATACAATCGCGAGATCAAGGATAGTTATTTTTATGATATGTCCCAGAAACTTCCAGCCTGTATTTGTCCAGCCGTACGAAGCCTCTGAAATGTCACAAACCAGTAACGCCACCCTTTTAAAGTTCATCAACTTTTCGAAATTTTCTCAAATTTTCATCATTTGTTTTTATTTTAACGGGAAATTTTTAATTTTTGGACAGCAACCGAAAATTAACACCATTGATTAAGCGAATTTTAAAGTGTTAAATTTATTTTCAAATTTACATTTTTGAAACTATTTAATATTCAAACTTTTGACGTACTTAACCTTTGAACTTCTCTCCACGCACCATTTGATTGCTTAGCGCTCAGTGGATCAGTTCATGTTTTCTCTAGATAAACCTAGACGTCGAATTTTCTGGGTAATTTCTAAGTCAAATTGTTTTTTGAAACTTTTAATTTCTACCAAAATTGAAAAAAAATCTTGAATTCTATTCGCAAATTCACTTTTATGATCAACCGAAAAAACAGTTTGTATAAACTGGCTGAAACCTTGTTAGTAAAATTTCAATGAACTATTTCCAGGATTTTAAACACTCAATGGAATAAATACAACAAAATTTTTGTCGGAAATGTTGAATTTTTTTCTAGAATTTCCCACGATAAAGGACCCAACGAGTTTACAGTGAAAAGTAATGTGCTAATCTCATTAAAATCTTGAGGATGAACATATAGGCTCGAGTACAAAACCCGTAGCACAATTTTGTTCAACCGACCTTTTTCTATTGTTCTCAACGGGGGTGTGCTTACACATTTAATAAGAGCCGAAATCGAATATGAACCCTACAGATTACGTTATAAGTCAAAAAAGTTCAAACTTTTGTTCGAACTATTTAGATTATTTTTTTGAGTTAACTTCTCGGATTATCTCATCAAATAAACTTTTTACAAAATTTAAGACTTGACATAAGTCAAATTTTCTAAACTAAAATGATAAAGATTTATTTAAGTCAAATTTTTCACTTAAAAATATAAAGACTTTTTTTAAGTCAAATTTTTCGAATAAAAAGTTAAAGACTTTATTAAAGTCAAAATTTGTTAATTTGAAAACTGAAGAATAATTGAATTAACAGCAGGTCCGAACATATATTGGTTCCGATCAACTTTTCACGATGAATTTATTTTCGCAATTTGTCATTTAATTTTGTGGAGAATTCCATGTTCATGAGCCAGTCCGTGCGCTCTGACTGGAACACGTTGAATCTAAACCTTGCGCTCAATTTGGAACCTTTTTGCAGAAAGTTTTTGAGTTGAAATAGATCTTAATGAATTCTTCATCAACTCATAAATTCCGTTCGAAGTCTTTCAAATTGACCACAAATTTAAATTAAACGTGTTCCAGTTGAGTCGCATGAGCTGTAACTTAAATGTTTGATAAAACTTCAAAAAAGATTATGTCATCGGAAGATTGCTTTGTTTTTTCTCGCAATCAATTTCTAAGACCAAATTTACTTAATTTCTAAGTTTATCTTAAAAAGACACTTTATTTGCGCATCAACATTGGCAGGACGTTATTTGAAAAGTTTTGGAATTCTCATTTATGAACCATAATTCTGCTTTAAATATTTTTTAAGTTAATTAAAATATCAGTGGTGCATTGAAATAATGATTTATATTTTCGCTTGTAACGCATCAAGTCGGATGTCAAACGCGAAGTTACTTTTATACTCAAATGCCAATATTCCAGGAATTGTTCTCAGTTTTAATTGTTTGGGAAAAAGAAACTTCACCTTCAGGGATGATAAATATCTTAAAAAATTGATGGAATCATCAACTCTGAAAAATTTCAAACTTCATTCATTCTCAAGTTTGTTTGTTTATTTAGTTAAATCTTACTTGTGCACTTTAAAAGATTGCCAAAAATGTTTCTTGTTTGACATCACGTTTCATGGGTCAAGTCAACATTTCATAAGCTTTTGAATATTTATGTTCAACTCTTAATTCAGATGCACTTTAATTAATTTTTCAAGGGTGTCATAACTCCGGCGGATTCCGTCGCTGCGAACGCCGCCGCAGAAAAACAAGTAAGAACTTTTCGTACTAGTATATTTTTATTTCTGGAAGCATAAAACTCATTCACCTCAATTCATTAAAAGTTCTAGTTGAGCACAAGGTTTAACCTTTGTCATAAAATTGAACAGAACCAGATATACAGTTGCATTTTTCAGCGTAGTCGAATAAATTTTAACTTCGTTTTGAAAAAAACTAGAAAATTTTGTTTTGCTGATACAAATGTCATGTTTGGTCAAGTTAAATTCGATCGAATCTGTGAACTATCAAAGGAGATGGGGTCGAGTACACCAGCAATTTTTGAAAGAAAAGAACGAAATCAAATGTGAAGAATGGCACTAAATGCTGTTGCAAACAAATCTGATTTGCGGCTATTCGCTGAGTTATGACCCCTATCAAAAACATTTTTTTTTAATTATTGATGAATTCAACCAATAAAGATAATTTGGTGAATTATGTTAAATTTTTATTCTAAGGTTAACTTACTCCCATTGAGTAACCAGTTATTATTTATATTATTATCTTTTTTTTTGTGATAAATTCATTTTTCTGCTATTAATTATGAAATATGTTTCTTGTAGCTCGTGATTGAAACTCATTTTATTGAGAAAAATTGACATCGAAATTTTAAGTCATTGGAAAAATTAATTTTATATTTTAGAGAAAAGTTTCTCCCGGGATTTAGATAATCTCAAATCATTTTATAGGTAAGAAACATCAAATTGCGTACGACAATTTTCACCTAATTTTCAAAACATTTTCAGAAATGCGATGTTCCAAAATCAAGACAACGAATTTGGTGCCACACACGATTTTTTAGTGAAATAAAATGTTTGGTCTGTAGCTTATTTGTTCATTACTGGTGAAATAAAATTTGGTTACCGATATGAGATGTGTCTTTCATCAAGAATATGGCGTTTATAACAATGCAAAAATAAATCGATCTGGTGATAAATTTTCGTAAGCACTCAACGTAAATTTCAGCTGATTATTTACTTTTAAGATAATGAGCCGAAAAATCAACTTTGATCGGGGAATGAATCTGAGTTCTTCCCGTTGTAATCATGATCGTGATTGGTGTTACGACAACTAAGATTTCTCAGCTTATGGGCTGGCGAATATTCTCGCACAAAAGGTGCGCGCAGTTTTATTTTTGCCGCCTATATGAGATATTGTTATTTTAAAAGAGGTCGTTAACTAACAATTACTTATTTTTTTTTGTATTTTATCATTTATTGCGCATTTGAAAATAAAAATGAAAAAATAGTCAGAATTTAGAGAATTTGAAAAAATCTCTGGCTATAAATGAAAAACTGTATTATTTCAAAGTATTTGTAGTACTTTGAACTTTTTGATAAAACAATTTTTAAATACAATTTTCAGTCACGAAAAAATGAAGTGTTGTTTGAAAGCTGAAATAAAGGCAGCAAAATTTTATTTTGTATAAATACGAAAAGTTCTTCCTGTCTCCAGAAAGGTTTCAGTGGAAATCGGAGAACAAGATCTGAAAAATAATTTTAGAAATTGCCGGAAATCACAAAAAAACACAAGTTTAACTTACGTGGCTTATGAGTTGGGTCAGTACCGGGAGATTGTACGTCCGGGACAGACCCTTCTTATGAGTCTGGAAACGAGCATCAAAAAACACCTTTGAATCTGGTTTATATCTCGTTTTTGTTATACTCGTTTTTGCTGAGTATATTTATGGTAATAAAATCAATTGATGTTATCTTACATCAGCTATGTTGCCTCAGGGCTTTTCTTGCAGTATTTTCTGAATTGTCGTCAGAGCCTCTTTTCAAACTTTTTTAGCATTTTAAGGGGGGTATATCTGGCAAATTCGGTCCATAATTTTTGTAAGGTGACCATAGAAAGTGTTACTTTGAATGCATTTAGTCCGAAAATAAAGAAACGGCTCAACAAACTTTTTGGTGCAAAACATATTGCGGAAGTTTCTGGTGAACGAACATGCACTTTAGAGTTTTGAAGAAGACACAACTTTCTGAAAGTAGTACAAAGGCTGTTCAAATTAAGGAAACATGAATTATTTTTTGTCTCGATGAACGGTTTTTGATGAAGATAGGTTTGTGAACATAAAATTTTACAAATCCCGATAAATTTCGTCACCTCAGCGTTCGTCCTTAAATTGAAGCCCTAGTTATTAATTATGTCTGTTATGAACTTCGTAAATGTTTTATTATAAATAAATTGAGTTCATTTATAATGCAAATTATTCATGTTGACATTTTTCATTCATCAATTTCAATAAACATTCGATTGTGAGAAATAAGATGCCGGAAAAACGTTATTCATGGATTAACTTGATACAAATAAACTTATCAAACTATCTGCAATTATCAAAATGACACATCTTCAAAATTAGGTTTCCACTTCCCTAGGTTTTTCGGCGAACTGACCTTACATAGAAATATTTTTATCTTACTAAATTAATCAATAAAAATGAATTTCCTCTGAGGTCCAATTTGTTATATTTTGAAAACAATAAAATCTCTTGAATGTAAGTATAAAAATAAATGCAAATCAACCAAAGTGTGAACATACGAAAATCCGGCTCGTGTTTAATCATCTTGAGCTGATGATCTTCTGTCGTTTTTTTTCGACTTTATTTTGAACAAAGCTTTTGCAGAAAAATTGTATAATTTATCTTATTATATCAAATATTACGACAATATATTCAATACAAATTTCCAAATTATATAAACGTGTATCAAAGGCCGCCCTTATCAGATGAGAATAAGTCGGGCCACCAAGAGGTGACAAATATATTCCGGCCGAGCCTTCTATTTTTTTCTAAGGCTGAGAATCCGCTTCTAGCTTTTTTTATTTGCGTTTTCATCGGCGCAGAACGAGCAGAAAGCTCTTGTTAAACAGTGAAGGGCTTTCCATCCTTCGACAAAACTAAGCACTTTGCTGGCTTGTGGAAAATTTTCCATCTTTAAAAAATTACCGACAAAATTACTCGAAAACTTTTTATAAACTTTTAAAAAAAAAAAGTTTTCGAAAAGCCTTCAATAATATCATTTCAAAAGCTCATCATTAAAATTATTTTTATTATTGACTAAAAAGTTCTTACGTGGTGCCATAGACAACTTGTCATCTGCTAGAAAAAGTTAATTCATTTCATTGAAAAAATTAATAATGCATCTTGAAATCTCCGGTTTTTTAAACCTGTTAATTTTGATAGACATTTTAAAGTTTTATTTATGAATTTTAAGTTTCGAAAAAATTAAAAATTTAAAAAATTAAATGCGAAATTAAAAAAAAATCTTTAAAAAAAACTAATTATTTTGCTTATATATATGGTGACTGCCATATTTAAAATCATCCTAAAAATATGCCAAAACCATCGTAGATTGTCTCCATTTTTTTCGAATAATTATAAGATTTTTGGGCAAGGAATTTTCAAAAAAAGTGACTTATTTTTTTGTTTGGAAATTTTGTTCAAATTTACGGAGGGTTGATTTTTTTAGATTTTTTTCCAATCTTTTTACCTCTAAAAAATTAAATGCGACCGTCATTGGCGTCAATGAAAATTGAAAATAGCCCAGTTTTTAGGAAAGTGTATTGTCCATTGTGGACACTCAAAACAAAGATTAATTGGTATACAGGAAACAGATAATTTTTTTTTTCAAATAAGATAATTTCAAAATTTTCATTTTAAAGTATTTCACGAAATATTTTTAATTATTAAAAATTAATTCGAGCAATTAAATATTGTCCACAGAGTCACTGATTAGTATATCGACCAGAAATAATATCAGAAGTGTACTTATCTGCTTTCTATAGCGGAAATAACCATTTATTTTTATGAAAAATTGTGATTTGTTTCATCAAAATTTTAAACCTTATTTAAAAATAATTTTTGATTGATTATATAATAAATCAAAGTCAAGAAAAACGATTGACAATAGGTCAGATCAAATTGTGCATCCATTCCAATACAAAATAATTTGTGAACACGCACTGTGAGCTTTGTATCACCTGATATGCTGTACCTTGCTCTTATCGTAATTCTGAACTAGAAATCAAAATTGCTAGAATATCAAATGTTCGGATGCAAAATTATATCGTTTGAACTTCCTTATGCAAAAAAAAATGAAAGCTCTTAACTACCTTGGCTTTCTGTAATGGCGTTGAACAGTCACCTATTATAGGTGTCGGTGCCTTGGCGGAACTTTTTTTTTCTGTGCTCACACGGGTTTAAGTTATAAAATTTTATTGTGCAGATTCGAAAATAATACAAATTTTTAAATTTGGATTCACAGGGGGGTGCGGCGTATAGTTATAACGCGTATAGTTAGATTCCACACAAAAAACCCGACGAAGCCTCCGCAAAAAACCTATGCATGGTGTAAAATAACATTTATTCGTCCTGGCGTGCGGCGTATAGTTATAAGGCAAAAGATAGGTTTTTTTCTAAACGTTTCCTAAGGCAAAAAGATAGGCAGTTTGTAACGCAGATTTACAGACCCAGATTTCCTCCGGTCGGCCGCGACAAATGAAAAATACACTTTTTTAAAAAACATGTGTCAGATTGAACCAATGAAGTGTCGGTATTTCAAGGAGTTTTAAAAAAATGTTTCCAAGTCTCGTCCGACAATGTGGCTTATGCTTGAAAAAGGGGGCAATAGTTATCAATTAAAATATTTAGTTTTACTGTATTGTCTGAAGTGATTTACTGTGAGCATATTTTTTTTTTCAAATAATTTTCTATTGTTTCTTGACATTTTTTAACGATTTTCGATAAATCTGTTGCGATTCATGTTTTTTAAAATTAACTTATTTCATTTTTCATAAAATTAAATTTAATTACATCCTAAGAAAGATTTGTAACGAAAATTACTTTAAAAATCACCAAAATTCTTACTCTGACCACCTATTCACTGCATTAAAACTCTAGATATTGTCCAAATTGACTGAATCAAGCACATTTTCCCAAAAGTACGTATAGTTAGAAAGTAGCGTTATAGTTAGAATTATCGCGTAATATTAAGGGTTTTTTTGGCGACAATTCTAACATACCGGTATGACTATCGGTAATAGTCATACGCCTCACCCCCCTGTATACAATCCACTGATTGTAAAAGATTTGCTTCAAAATTGAAAACTTCCGTTTCGAGAACAAAAATGCAAAAAACGGCATTAAAAAAATTTTTTTTTCAAAAACTGAAAGTGGTTGCCTTGGTTAACAAATAATTATAATTAATAATTCAGAATTATGTGTGTATTAAATTTTTCGTTGGAGAATTTGAATTATACTTTTATTTGAAGAAAAAGAATCTCTGAATTGAACAAAAATTAAAACAAACTTCCGAACGATTAATTTCTGGCGCTTCTAATAAGCAGGTGAATTTCAATTTGAAAATAAAAAATTCTGATTACATGGATAACGAATTTCCATGTTTATTCATTTCCAACCATTTTAACATGAAGACAATCTCGTTTTTTCGCATTCAACTGCCCACTAAAAAGGCTCTAATGGAGAAAATTTTGGTCTTATTCCATCGGACATCCGGTACATCAGTACCGGAGATTCTATCTTCTATCTATCTGGTAAAAAATTAAATTCTTTGTAGAGCTCTTTGTTGAATATTTGCTCTATGTGTTTTAATCTTAAGGGGGCGGTATAAGGAAAACAATAGCCCATATTTTATATTTTCTCTTCCTGGTAATTTTTGCTCATTGAAAAGGTTTTTTATTTAATTTTAATTGAAGTTAAATTTTGATTTTTAAAGAAGAACAAAAAAATTATTCAAATCCTCTGAGTTAATTATCTGAGATCAAATGTGATGAAACACATTTTTTGTACTTTTTGATCCAAAAATTCAATTTCGAGTTCTTGTTAATTTTCAAAATAATTAAAATATCTTTTTTTTCGCCTTTTCCGCTTTTTCGCTTTGGGCTACCCCGCGAAAAAGGTGTGAACTTTTTAGCGCCCACTTAAGGTCTTGACTATCCATCGGACAAAAGTTGAAGAAGCCAAAAATTTGTGGGAAAAAGAAGAATTTTGTCAAGTCAAACTATTGATATAAACTATAAAAAAAGGCAAGGCTCCCGCCTCGCCTTTTTTTATTTATTATATCAAATACTACGACAATATATTCAATACAAATTTCCAAATTATATAAATAGTTTGATATAGTGTGGCTTAGTTTATTCGTATAACGCAAGATAAAACATCATCGATTTCATACTTAAAACAATCAAATCAAATTTCCGAAAAAAACTTTGTAAAATGCCCCTTGAGGTATTTTTTCCCATTCTCAGGAAGGTGAAAGACTTTTTTGTTTCATAGCGAAAATGAAGAGCTTCATTTTTCCTCTGAAATTGTGCATAGGAAATATCTGCTAACAAAAATAAAATATCTGAATTTTTAATCGAAATCTAATCATCAGTCTTCATAACGCTGAGTCTAGGCCACGCCTTTTTTAAAAATGCCTTGGGCGCTGACTTTTATTTTTCTTGTTTCCTATGTACAAACAAGCTTACTATTTAGTTTTTATAACTGAATCATCTAATATAAGGTAGGAACAGCAAAACGTTTAATGCCTAACATTCTTATAATTAATCTCCAATAGAAACCTGTATTACAGGTAAAACAGGTCCTGTAAAAACATAACTATCTGATGAAAAATTTTTTGAAGAAAATATTTATAACTGCCTCAAAATGATAGATCGTTTTTCGAAAAGCTTGCAATTTTTGAAAATTTTACGCTTGATATGCAAATTCAAAAATGTTTTTCTCATTTTTGAGCAATTTCTAACAAGTTAAAAAAAAACTTATGATCAAATTAGAATATTTTTCACGTGCTACAATTATAATTATTTTATATAAAATAATTTTATAAAATTTATGAACTTATCGAAATTTCTCAACTAAATTTAATTCTATCTAAATTCTCAATTAAATTAAATTCCCGTTCATTGTTGAACTTGAGACTTAAATAAAACATATCATCTTTGGAACCGAAAAATACCACATGCCAGAAAACCGAATTGTTACATACAGGTTCAATTGTATTAAGAATATTAGCGAAAAAATTTGGCCTTTTCCAATTCTAAGGCCATTTTTATAAAATATTTCATAACCAAACGCTATAACTGTTTCAATGACCATTAAGCAGCTAGATTTAAGCTTTATAATAAACTTAAACACTACCATATCGAAAAGTGAATCAGTGATTTTAACTTTAAGTGATAGACAATTGGTCCATTTTTGCTCTGGCAATTTATCCGAATCGCACAGGTGGTCTTTTCAATGAAGGGTGAAGTTTTAATACTTTGAAATGCAAAAATAAAAAGACAAAATTTGCGACATCAATTGATTTTATTCAGTGTGTCATCCTTATTGTTATTGCAGTTAACAATCGTTCGCATAATTCGTTCGGGTTAACAATCTTTCAGAAACTTTTTTTTCTGATAATCAAAATTTGATTATTTTATAATAAACATAGTATGGTTTTTTAAAACATTATATAATTAAATGCATAAGTTGTAGAAATGTTGAATATGAAAAATAAATATGTAGTTTTTAGATAACTGGTAGTCATTAAATTCACGAAAGTTAATTCGGAGTTAATCCAAATAAATAATAATTGGAGAAATACGCGTTCTTTAAATTAAAGTTGTTACTTGATATGATTGCCTGGTGTAATTCAATTAATAATTATGAAAAGAATTGTTCAAATTTTATCTTGAAAAACTTAAAGACAGTTTATAAAGTAACAGTGTCATGAGAATGAATAAATTAAGATATGCCATTTGAAAAATATGGGCTGATTTATTTGATAAATTTTATTATCAAATCGATATCAAATATTTCGACCAGTTTCATTTACTGAAATGCAAGAAAAATTTCAAATAGTACAGGACGAAATATGGAATAAAATATACAACATAAAAAGTTTCCAATTTTAGAAAATCAATTAAAGTGGATTTTGGCTCACTTTAGTCATTGCAGTGAGATAATTTAAAAAAATCTGAAAGATTGGGACTGGCAAAGTTAAAGCCATATCATAATAATATTTAAAAGGAGGTTTTTTTCAGTCAAATCAAATTAGATTCATCAATTTTAACCGCACAATAACACGGGGTATTACAAAGAAGGTGATGCTTAATGAAGGTTTCAGGAACGACTTATTTATTAACCAATTTTGTGAATCGTTTTTAACCCAGTTTTTCACGAAAAGTTTTTTTTTCGATTTTAAGGTTTTTTAAAAAATTTGAAATTCACTTTTGTTGAGACCAAAAACAACATTTTGAAAAATTGGCGTCAGACGATTTTTAGTCAGACTTTGTCAGTCACTTTGTAGGATATAATAAATAAATTTCATAAAATAAATATGGGAGAACTAAGCTTTTCAGTTAGCCTTCCAAATTGGCTGTTTTGACCACTCGTGGCATAAATTTCAGAAAGAGCTCCAGACGATTAAAAATCTGCATTTTTTGGAAATTGAAAACTTGTGTGATCAGGTTTTGTCAAACTTTTAATAATAATTTATTAAAATTTTTCTTTCCGACAACGGTTTCGATTCATTTTTGCACTCTCAGGGTGTTTTGGGATTGTATTTCTCAACTTCTGTACAGTAGCTGGTTTAATGCAGTTTACCAACATGTATAAGACGTCGGATTCCACGTTGTCGTGATGTTTGAGATGGTGAGAAATCATGTTTTCTTTTTTATCAAAATATGCTCTGCAAATAACGCATGAGAAAATTTCGTCAGGGTACTGGAACATTGGTTCAAATTGTTTTGAGTTTGAAATCTTAATAAAATTTTTCATTAATTTGATTGATCAGTATTTTTAAGCATTAACAAGTTGATTGGAGTTCAAAGTCATTTTTTGAATTTTCTCGAAAATTGTCCAAATTTAAACGGTATCTAATTATCTAACCTGCAGAAAGTCTGATTCAGATCAAGCTTAGGCAAAAAGATGTTTCGATTAGTGATTTTTATTTTATTTTGTTGCAAATCATAACGAGTATTAAGGTTAGTTTTATCAAATACTAAAAAAATAATTAATTGGACATTCCTAATTCATTTTGGTTGGAGATCTTGTTTTGCTCTTCAAGTTGGAAAGTCAAAATTTTTTTGAAATCGATGATGTCTATGCTTATTTTGAACATTCTGTCTCAAATTTGGATAGAAATTATTTATTTCATTTAGTTTTGAGGTGAATTATCATCATTCTGAATGTAAAAACAAAGGTTTTAAAAACAAGCATCAAGATAGTTCATACCTATGTTTTTACTTAACTTTAGTTTGCAACGCACTTTGGCACACCGATTGCGAAATTAAAAAAACATCATCATTATACTTACTCATTTCTCAAAACCTATCTAATTCAGTCGGAATTAACCTACGTTTATGTGTCGAAACTGCTTGAAGATCTTGTGGCGAAATATAAAGGTTTTCAAATAATTTATAAACTCAAAATGTTTCGTAATTCATAATTTAGATAATTTGAAATAAATAATTTTTGAATAAGTTTGAAAAAAAATTTCAGTAATTTCCTGGAAAAATTCCGGAAACTTTTTATTTGCCTATCTTAGTTGAAATTTCATGGGCCACAATTTATATCTAATGGAATTTCTTGCGCGCGATGCGAACCTTCTTAAATCGCCAATTTTGACAGCTAATAACACTTTCAGGTGGTTCCGAGTACCAAAATGAATAATGACAAAATATTTATCTCCGGAAGTGACCCTTATTAGTATATTTGTAGATTTTTATCTCGTTTCAGTGCTTTTTAACTGCATTCAACAAAAAATTGCATCCAAATTATGTATTTCCGGTTATTTGAGCAATAACTAAAACTTACCAAAATTCCTGAAATTAAAAATAGGGGGAACTTTCGGGGTCTGTTTCCAAATTCCGCCGGCCAAAATGATACTTTCTAAATATATTTTTGATCTATGTTTCTGAAAACACAGCGTTGCAGGTGGGGGTTAAAGTGGTGTTCGGTTATTCATGTGTAGTCATCATAAAATTGACATTGTAATGCCTGAATCATAAAATTTTGCCAAATGAAACTTTCGACACTTTCAAACGATGAAGGTTTTGACAAACGTCAATTAATTTTATATCTCTGGCGACTTACTTTTTTTTCTTTGAAAATTGGGTTTTGAATGATCACGGAGGGTCGCATTATAATTTTATTTGTCATTCGTACCTCTGTAGATTGTTTGCTATTCATTTTAAATTCTGTTCTGTTTGTATTTTTTTTAGCCTTTTTATAATTTCTTAATTAATTCCTGAAAAGAGTGAGATAATAAACTAGAAATCAATTTTTTTTGATTTATATCCGACGTGGGACGATGAATCCACCAGAGGGTGACGTCATGCTGGAAGTATGCTGCTAAAAGTCATGCTGCAAGTCATGCTGTAAGATGCTGAGTCGTATGCCAGTCAATATTGCCCCGGGTGTTTTGTCCACAACAGCAAATAATGAAGACTTTGATAATTTCAAAATATTTAAATTCCAGCTAGCTCATTGCTTTGAGATTCGAAATATTAAAATGAAGTCCCAAGGCAAAACCTTGTCTTGGCTACGTGTTTTAAGTTAAAAATTGATTCCACTGTCAGACAAAATACCTCCTAGAAGCTTGTCGATGTTTTGTACAAAACTCGCTTTCTCACTGGTACACCAGAAGAAAGGACATATAATTTTATTGATACGAGTTTGTGTGGGTCAATTTGTTAAAACTTGTACAAGTTTTAAAGATAGTATTTCTGCTTGTATTCATGACAGCCCGAAAAAAATTAATTGCCATAAAATTTCGCTTAATTTTATTTGAAACAAAAAAGATTTTAATCTGAACTTGGAATTCATTCATTTCTCACTTTTGACAATAGAATAAATCGAGAAATTGAAAACACAATTTATATCATTGAAAAAACCTACACATGTATGTAATTCAAAAACATATATATTATATCCCTTTAACACCTTTCGCTGGATCTGATAGATGTAGGCTGAAAAGCGGCTAGGGAGCAAATCCTGACACTCCTCAGACCCCTCCTAGCCACTCATGAGGCCGCTTTTCAGCCCACATCTCTCAGATCCAGCGGAAGGTGTTAAAGAGATATATCGTTTTAAACAACCCAAATATAATTTATGGTAACAAAGACTAGTCTTTATCGAGAAATTTAATACAACACATAGTTAATTATCAAACAACAGCATAATTAAAAAAAAATTGATTATTGCTTGAAAGAAAATATTCTTCCGAAGTTTTGCAAAATCTACCGGTAACAACGTGCGAAAATACTATACGATATAATATCGTCGATATTTTTAGCTCTGATTATGAAAACATCCTAAATGTAGTTCGAAACGGTTGAAAATAACTTTGATGCCGCCGTGTACCCCGTTAATTCTTGCTAGGTTATCAAATACAATCAATCTAATTACATACAATGTCGAAATGAGAGTCGTTTCGGTTTAATAATCCTGTTCTTTTTTTTTGCCATGTAAAATTATACCCAGGTTTTTTGGACAAAAGGCAGACTTATCAATAAAAGCTGCCAATTTGATTAAGGTGGTCGGTGCATTTTGACAGATACGGATATGGGCTCTTGACGAAAAACTTTTCACTGGGTTTATACATTCTTCTCAATTTACCACCAACGTAATGTTTCATACAAATGCCTAATTTCCCTTGAAATTATTTAACAGTATTTGTTTTAATCAACGAAAAAAATTCTTCAAAATGGCCACTTTAAGTTTTCGCGTAGGTGACCACATATATGTGTTATATGCTATTTGAAAAATCATGTAACATTTTTTTGGATTTTCGGTCGAAACTATTTGGAAATATATCAAAAATTTTCCCCATTTCTTGTTCGAAAATTTTCAAACTAATGTTCCTCGAATCCTTAGCCAAAAATATTGGGAATGATTACTTTCACTATATTTAAATCTTCGTTTTCTTTCTTCGCTCTTGTTTATACTCTTAATCATAATTTTAGCAATGAAACTACGGTTTGGCAGAAATCCATTAAAGTCCTTTTTTATCCAGAATTAAAAAAAAATAATCACACCGAAACTTGCCAAATTGATAAGCCGACCCATCCACCAGGTAAAATTTCATAAATTAAACTCATGAAAATAAATATTTCTTCCGATGTGCTCAAATGTCGGTTTTTTCGTCTTTTTTTTAAATTTAAATTTTCAATTTTGACGTAGTAATCATATAAAATTAAATTTTGTTAATTTTTTCTGGTGGTCGAGACCGTTTTTTAGCGCTACTTATTAATAGAAAAAGAAAATTTTATGTAATTTAGACACCTTTGATAGCAAACGCGCGTATTTGAGTGTTTTTTCAAAAGACGATTTATAAATTGAAAATAATTGATCTGATCAAAATAAAACCAAAGAAAGTGAGCTTAAAAGTGGTAACTTTTGTTCGAAAAAGTTTTTCTTCGAAAATTTCGAAGTGGCAAAAAGTTTCCCATCAAGAGAAAATAAATTGAAAACGTGCATATCTGTCAAAATGCACTTAATCATGCCCCTTCATCAATGCCCTTTAATCATACCAGTTAACTTTTGCTCATTTCGAGTCGAGAAAAGGCTTGTCCTGATAGCATGAGCATTAAGTAAGCTTTTATAGCCTATTATCAATAATAGGGTATGGCTGGGGTCAGTACCGGGAGATTTATCTGCAAAACTAAACCCCTCAGCACTAATTCTTTGAGTTTATCTGGTTAAACTTCCGCAAACAAAGTGATTCCGACCATGAAAAAACCAAACTTTTGGGCGTTGTAAGGCGCTCTAAAGGTTGAATTATTATTAAGTTTACGTTGTTATAACACGGATCGCGCCACAAACATTTAGCTATAAACAACAAAAAACTTTTTGAATTTTCGAAAAAACTTTTCGATATTTTTTTCGGTCATTTTGAAGGAATTGTGATTTAAAAAAAAGCGTGGGCGGAACGGCCGAAAACTCAAATTGACATTAGCTAACATTCTTTGCCACTGAATTTTATTGTCTTTTACGACATAAATTTTATAAGCTATCCGATAAGCATAATTTCAGGATTGAGCAGGCAGTTTAAAAGTCGATTTTATGGCCGGTACTGACCCCAAGGTATGGCCAATACGGTATGAGACACTGATTTGAGATTTTCTCGATGAAATCTAATAAAAACTAAGAGCTTATGAAAAAAACCGAGAACCTAGATTTGTAGATCAATCCTAAATTTTGATATTAAGTACACAAAAATTGTTTCTGATTATAACACTGATAGTTACCTACCTTATTATAGGGTTTAAGAGATGTTAGATTTTTCAGTTTGTATAAAGTCATCTTGTCACGATCCTACTAGGAACGACAAAACTTTTTTTGCCCGACCAAATAATTTTATACAGTTTAATGTAGATAAAAAAAAATAATTCTAGGAATATATCTTCTGTTGAGCCGTTTTTCCATTTCGACCCAAAACTCACAAAATAAATGTTTCTAGGTCACCTAAAAAATTTCCGAAAAAAACATTCTTCGATTTTCTTTAAAGTAGGCTCTAAAGAAAGCTAGGGAAACACTGAAGAAAGAATGGCTAACGTCAACCCGATATTTGAAAGTTTAAGTGATAAAATTGACACAAACGTTATTTTAGAACACAATTTTGAGAAAAATACTTAAAAAAAAATCGAAAAAACGAAAAAAATCGGAAAAACGAAAAAAATCGAAATAACGAAAAAATCGACAGGCAAATAATTTTTAATTCAATTCAGATTACATATTTGAACCAGTGTCAAATGCACTTTCTGCATCGAATTTTATTCAAAAATTTCGAGAAAAATAATTTATTCTGGCTTATCCAGCTAGACTGAAAGTTTAAATCGCTATTTTTGTGCTTAATTAGCATGATTATCAAATTTTTTGAGCATCGAATGAATGAGAAGGCGATACTTCCGTTGCGAATAATTAAGCCTATTTTTAAATTTATGTGCATTATTTCAATCATCTCAAACTTACCAGAATAAATTTTAAACATTAAAGGTAAGAACAATATGGATTAAAAACGTTTAGAGGACAGATCCTGAATGTTTAAAAAAATGCAGAATCTGAGCATTTCATTTGTTTGACTCTTCGAAATCTGATCAATGAAATCGGCTCATTTTGAAATCAACGAATTTCCAATTATAAAGAGCCGTAAGGAGGTCGGTGCTATTTGACAGATTTGCATTTTTACATTTTTTTTTCTCTTGATAGAAAACTTTTTGCTTCTTTAAAATTTTTGAATAAAAATTATCGAAGAAAAGTTGCAACTTTTGAGCATACTTTGTTTAATCTGTCTCTGTTCAGATTGATCATTTTTACTTTATATTTCGACTTTAAAAAAAACACTCGAAAAACGCGCGTTTGCTATCAAAGGTATCTAAATTACCGTCGAATGTTTTTTTTCATTATTTAGGAACCCTTAAAATCGGTCTCGACCACCAGCTAGAATTTGTATCAAGAATTTGTATAACTTGTCGAATTCGAAGAATTTAATTTGTACTCAAATTTTCTTAAGAAGAAATAATTCGAAAATTATGTAGTCACAAAATTTGCCTGGATTATAAAACATTACTTTGAAGATATATTGAGAAGAATATATGGATAACCGGACCTCAAAGTACAAATCCTAAATATTCGAATGATACAAACAACGCAAGATATTATCACCCAATCAAAACCCTGGATTGCGGAATAGGCCGATTTCATTGGTCAGGTTGAGAAACAATCAACTAATCAAATGCTCAAATATTTAGGATTTGTACTGTGAGGTCCGGTAATCCATATATTAACCCGGTAAAAAGTTTTTTATCAAGAGCCCATATCCGTATCTGTCAAAATGCACCGACCCCTTGAATTATCTTATATTATTGAAATATTATTTTTATACTATTGAAATTATATTTAAAATATATCAATTCTTAAATATGATTAATAAAGTATGAAAAAGTACTTGACTTTCATGTTTTCACAGCGCACTTCTACACTGGTAGCAAAACACTGTAACATACTTCTTTATAGAGTATATTTGGACGCGGACGACTGGACGCCTAACATTGTTTGTATCATTCAAATATTCAGGATCTGTTTACTGAGAGTTTGTAATCTATTGATTGAACGATAGTTTTGAACGTCATTTTATAAAAAAGAAAAAAAAGGTTGTCTTATTTCCATTTAATTTAAAACTATTTAAGGACAATAAATTACATAACATCTAGCACAAGTTTAGTTTTCACATTATCAGCGTTCGAACTCAATCTATCAAAATTATTTGATTGCCTTGAGCAAGATATTTCATCACTAGTGTCCAAGGGTTAAATTTGATTGTTTTACAATTTTCATTTACCTACTTAATTTTAGTTACTATCTTTAATCATATCTAATACATGTATGTTTTATCATGAATATTATCAGAAGTAATTTCAGTTTTTTGTGTTTACTGTAAATTTCGAAAAAAAAGTAATGTAGGCATCCTCAGACAAACGTCCCAGCCTTAGTGCACGCTTATGTTCAAGTTACAACATAAATTTCTTAATTAAAACGTGATATCCTAGGAAAACGGTATAAGTTCAAATTAAAGACCAAAGAAATCTTTCATCAGGAAAAACCATAACATCACATAAACTGATTTGCTAAGAATAAGATATTGATAGCGTAATCATAAAAATCACATTTATGTGTTAACTACATAATCTGAAGACTCAGAGAAGCCAGAGAAAAATTAGAGCTACATCATTGAAAACTTTAAAATACAAAATATAAGCTTGTGCTTTAATAAAAGACAAACAAAAGCTTTCCATATTTGCACTCAGGAAGTCTCAATAAAAACAAAATTTCGAACAATGTTGATTTAGGCCGATAAAAATTTATTCGGATATCCGCTCCGTATAACCATGGTATATATATGGTCACTTATAATTGATGTTTAATAAAAAGAGTTAAGAGGGTGTGAAACTCTGGTTTTAAAAAGCCTCAGGAACTTAAAAAATGCTCAGAATAGATCGAAAATAGTTCAAAAAAGGGGCTTACGACAAAATCAGCAAAAAACCTTAAAATTTTTGCATTTTTTCGATTTTTTCGAAGTATTCTTTTCAAATCAAAGTTTGAAAATTATGTTCGCTTTAATTGAATCACTTAAACTTCAAATATTCTAATCATTGTTGTCTAGCCAAGGGGACGCTTTCAGGTCAATTTTACAGGGACATTTAGTGATATTTTTCAACTCAAACCTCAAGGCAACTCTTATGGGAGTGAACCTGAGTCTGAATTTGGCATAAGATAAGAGCAAAATAGCGATTTTAGAAAATTTTCTGACTCCTGGTGACCAGGCCTGGTTAAGGTTTTGTTATAAATTTGTCAGATCTTACTGAAATTATATGTTTATGTGTCATTTTTTCTCGCATTTGTTAATTTTTTTTTTCATATTTTCTAAATTTTAACTCCCTCGCGGATATTTTGGTTTTCTAATTTAAACAACTTTGTGCGATAGCTTTTCTCCCAATATTTGCAGATGATACACAGGTATATTATATACCGTATATACTCTTCAACTTTTTCGAAATGTGAAAATGGTTGCGATTGAAATCTAAACCGGTTTAGAGGTTACCTTATGAATTTTATTCAAAACTAATCGAATCAGCTTTAAAATAGTATCAAAAATTCAGAATTTAATTTCAGGATTTATGAGATTATAAATAGCCCTAAAATAACCTCTTAAGCGATGGCGACCTCTCAAAGAGCTTGCAAATTTATAAACAAAAACCATCAGAAAATGTTGTAATTGGTATCAAAAAACGCATAATTTATTTTTGAAGTTTTTGAGATTATAAATCATAGCCTTTTCATGACCTTTTAAGCGATATCGACCTCTTAAAGAGCTCAAAAATATGTTAACGAAAACCATCGGAAAATGTTGTAACTAATATCGAAAAACGCGAAATTGAATTTCAAGACTTTTGAGATTACAAATCATAGACCTAAAATATTTGCACAAATTTCAAAACTCTAGAATTAGCCGTATGAGCGTAATTTGATTTAGACCCCCTAAAATGCAAAAAAAACGCCTCAAAATAAAAGTTTGAAATTCATGTTGTTTAAAATTAAATTTTATGAAAAATAAGCTACAAAAGCTACGTACGGCCAACACGTTGTTTCTGGATCCGCGAGGCTAACTGTTACTCATCTAAGCGGAGGCAGGTAAAACGCGCCAACCAATCAGAGACGTTTGGAAATTGCGCAATTCCCCGCAAAAAATTTTAATCCAATGAAATTATTTCTAGAAGCACGTGAGTAATAAATGAGTCATAACAGAAGAAATATGTATGAGATTTTCATGCACAAATTTCAAAACTCTAGAATAAGATTTCTCAATATCGCCGATTTTGTTTGAGATTTATTTTGCGAATAACTACATAATTGAATTATCCGAATCTACTCTAATCACCTTTTTCACTTAGTTTCTATTGAAAACATCAGAATTTTCAAAACAATATCTTTCTCTAATCTCGGTGACCATTTCTCACTAATTCACATTTTTTCTAATTTAAAATCTATCTTCCCAGTTTATTACAAAAGACGATTAGCAGCGCGATTGATAAAAATTATTTTTTGAGAATGAACAAAAATTTTGTTACAAAATGTTACCGTATATCAAATGAAAATACGGAGCTTTTTAGCACAAGCTCGAATCCACCGAAACAATCGCGCCTGCTGGTTGATCGGCGATTTCTCTGCGAGATATGAAGATGATTAAGCGTCTGTTTGATTTTTTAGCAGATTTTCGTTTTGGATCTGTTTTCTGATGTTAGACGTTTTTATAACTTAATAAATTGTGTTCCAAAATATTATTGGCACATTCGGCAATATGGGTAAAGAAATATTTTTTTAAATGAAAGACGCGTAGGCTATAAAAATGACGTCATTTGTCGAACACATTTTTAATTTTATAAAGTCTTTTACAATAGGTTCAATTGGAGTGAATCATCAATGCTGATTCAGCAAATGCGTAGAATTAATAACTCCGCAAAACGAAATCGAGTAAAATTTAAAAAGTGTAAATTTAGGTAAATTTAATGTTGAAAATGACGTCATTCGTAACGCATACAAAGTGATTTGAAATAAAAATCTCAATAAAAAAATAGGCGATTTTGGCTAATACGTAAAATTGCGTTGGTTTTTTCGGTGATTTTTGCAAATTCGGCGATTTAAGGCCGGCGATATCGGGCCTCTTTTTGTATTAAATTAATATCATTTTTCTTAAGAAAAATTCGACACAATTGCACGAGCACTTTTCAAAAAAACAGTACCACTCATCTGATTAAAAAGTTAAGACTGAGGCACATAGTTAAAACAATTATCTTCAACCTTATTTTTATTTAATAACAATATGTCGTTTTAAAAGTTGTCAAACACCACACTATCACGCCCCCGGGAGAGACATTTTCGATATTTTTGTCTATATTTCAAAACCCAGACATTTTCAAATTATACATTTTAATGACATATTAAGTATTAAATATTTTTTGACAAACATTATTTAAAAAATAATACGATAGTATTATTCGAGATTTTTTTTTTTGTAAATTTATTTTCGAAAATTTCAAATTTTTTTCTATAGCTTTAATGTCATAATCATCGCAAAATACAGATTATATAGAGATGATTTGATGATGAAAGAGAGCAATCGGATGATTTCCCTCAGCCGGACATGTGGGCAGAGCGTCCATATTCCGCAGTGCCCAAATATTAGGGCTCGGTGTTCATTCAAAGCAAGATAAAAATGAAAAAATATCAAAAAAATAAATAATAAGAGTTAAAGCTGTGATTGATTAACTCCAAGAGAAATATATTCATACTAGAGAAATATTTATCGGTAAGTTGGGTTGATATATTGTCATACCCGAGTTCAAATATATGATTTTTTCTTTAATTTACAAGTTAATTTTCAGGTTTTTTTTCGAAATTCAATAAACTCACCGTAATCGCGTCGACAAAATAAGAGTCGGATTTTATTTTTGAAAATATGGTTCGAATGGCCAAACAATTTTGTATTAGGGATTTGATTCGTAAATCATAATAACAACTCGATTAGTTTCTATCGTAAGTTTTGTGAGACAAAACTGCTCGAAAAAAAACGTTTCTCATTTTTCAAGCGCTAAAACTTCATAAAAATTATCTCACAGCATTTTAATCAAGATATTCGGAATTCTCGTACAATTTTGTGTTCTCCCTATTATTACCGATACAAAATATTTGCACACTTAAATGTGAGAGGAGTCTGTTTGAGTCGTTTCCTGGCTCAAAGAGAAACACTCAAAATATATTTTTGTTTTGTTTTTCTAAAGGTATAACTCAGAGGGTATTAATGCAATCCAGTTTGGAATTCGATATTTGAAAATTTCAGACAATTTTGTATAATCATGGTGAATCTCGAGAATAAATATTCGGCGGTTAAAATTCTACAGGCACTTCGTTGGTCGAAAAATGTCAATATCGTACAATAGTGTACGATGAGTGCGTACAAGTTAAGGGGGTCACCGACGGAAGCTGTATCTCGAGACTCCGAAGTGATAGAAAGCTAATTTAAGTTGCATTGTAATTTTCGTGGCTAGTTTGCTTCCAAAAATATATAAAAAAAAATTTTCGATGTCAAAAAATTTCCAAAATATTCTATAATTTCAAAGTTTTATTTTCCTTAACCGCACTGTATCTTTTGAAGTATTAATTCTTTTGCTCTAATTTTTGTTGCCTCAAATCACTGTGAATTACATCTTAAAAATGGCAATAAAAATTTTTTAAATTTCGAAAAAAAATAATTCCAAATATTTTCTTAGATCCTAAAATTTGGGGTCGACGGAGGCTGTTTCTCTAGACTCAGAAGTGAAATATAGCTGATTTTAGCCGCATTTTTATTTTTATTAACGGTTTGCTTATAAAAACCCTATTGTTGACGAATTTGAGGGTAAATAAACTTTGAATGCATCTAAAAGCCTAATTATGATCAAAATTGAAAAAAACTCGACGTACCTTCTCGCTTTGCCCACTTTTAAAGAAGTGCTTATATTTAAAAAAAAATGGTATTGTTCGACGAAATGCCATTGTACCAGCGAACATGCGCAAAAACACCCATTTATTTTGGAAATTTCTCTTAATAACATGAAATTTGAAAATCAAGGCACGCACGGCTGTTAAGCTTACAAATTAAAGTTTATACTCAAAAAAAGAGAAAATTTTAATATCCAGGAGCTAGATGTAGTTGTACCAAAAAATGGAAAAATCACTTTTTGGACCGGTATACCGGCCGGTCCGGTCATACAAAAAACTTTTGACGCCATTTTTGAAAATTTCAAACAAATATCTCCTAGAATCCGAGGTTTGAACTCAATAAGAATTGCGTTTAGCTCAGGACTAACGTTTGAAAATCAGTAAAACCCGTCGGTTACCTCCCTAGGGGCAAACAACACAAAATGATTTTTTGTATTGTAATACAATTTTTCAAATAAATCCAGAAACTAAACAACGGGGTATCGATTATAATCAATCACAATTAATAGAATTTTTTGTTAAATTTATGAAAAAAACACTTCACTTGTGCATGCAAATTGACATGAAGGTATTTCATTTAAAGACTTGCCTTTAATTTAAAAACTGATCACAAAAATTTGCGACAAGAAGTTGCGTCCGTTGCGGAACTTGCGCAATAAAAGCGATTTTCTATATTTGATAGGTTAAATTAAAAAATTCAGGACTCAACATGAAAGTCTGGTTAGCCGGTTAATTTAGTAGCATCAAAATTTAAAATTAAACTTCACTTGCCGGAAAGTAAGAAAATTATCGCGGATTTTGCGGAAGAACTTGTTTGGCGGTTTGAAGCATGTAATACGATGAAATCAGAAAATTCTGTTCAACCTTTTTTGTCAAAAATGGAAATCTACAGCACTGAATCATTTTTAATTTGGAGAATTTGTTAAGACTATTTGAAATTAGACCGGCTGTCTTATCTCAAAAGTACTTCCTTATTAAATGCTGAATAAGACAACCAAATGTCGAATCAATTTTATAACACACTATATTTTCAAATGCTTTCTTAACTCTGTCCACTTATCCGATGGATGGTATTAATAAGGCCATATTCTTTCGTATTGTAGATAAACATGATGGCGTTCTTTTCGAAGGCTAGAATCCAGCTGTCAGATTTATATTTATTCTTTTATAATCATTAAGCTTTGCTTTTTAGTGAACCAAACAAATTAAAAAAAAAAGTTTGTCTTATTTTTATGATTTTCAAAAATTTGACGAGAATGAACACCAGGTTTCATAAATCAAACCCATTTGAATTTAAACAAATCATTGTCGAATGAAATAATTAATATAAAGATTCTTGTCTTGAAATCATTGAAATTTCTAGAATGCGATTTGGTCATTTTCAGAAATTTAAATATTATTGATCGATTTCAAAAGTCATATCCATCATGAATCATGATCCCAAAGTGCCTTAAGAAAGATTTACTTTAGAAACAATAGGAAAACAAATTTTAAGCCACTTGGGGAGCATGATGGATATTGATCAAGAAAAATTTTGATATAATGTTGAAATACCAGTTTTTTGTAAGAAAAAGAAACATTCAAATTTTTTCAATTCTAGATTGATTTCCAGTTTGTTTTGGTAAAATTTGCCATCATAAAGAAACCTTGGGTCAACTTCAAAAGTTATGATCAATATAACTGTATCATTTGGTAATTTATGACGGGCTCATTAAAACCGACAACTACTCTTTAAGCAGTGAGTTTTCATACAATTTCGAAAAAAATTGGAGATTCAAATCGAAAGATTTGAAAAATATCTTTTAATTGTATTCTAAAAAATTTTACCATATTTTTCAAAAATTGACACCCTATAGTGATTTTGTTAACAAAACAGTTTGCTTAACTAATTTATCCCATTTGTTGCGACAAGATAGATTTATGAGAGCTTTCAAGATAATTTATGGTTAGAACGAGCCTTTGGGAGAACATCAATAATCAAATATTCTCCAGAAACAATTGGGAACTGGAATTTGTGTCAAACATAAATTCCAGACAAAATTCATTTCAAATAAGAAATTTTTGCTCCAGCTTTGGTTAGTAAAAAAGATTCCAACATACCTTGTTTGAACGATAAAGATATATCCCTTTATCACCTTTTGGTTAGAATGCGTAGCCACAACGTTAAAATCACACGTTAAAAGGAGTAGTGGCTACGCATTCTAACCAAAAGGTGATAAGGGGATATATTACCCATTTTAACGTGTGATTTTAACGTTTTGGCTACGCATTCTAACCAAAAACTGATAAAGGGATATACTATCCAAAAATTTTATATTTGTGGATTGAGTTTTATTATTTTATTTACATTACATTTGTGTTGTACAGGGAGGAAGATTGCCAAAAACATTTCACAAAATTTAATAGTCAATATTTGACATTTTCAGCAGTACCAGCGAAAAAATGAATTTTATCATTTTGAAATGAAATCTGCGTGGGCGGTGGAAATGACGAAAAAATTTGAAAATTTACTTAAAAAATATTTATATGGGTGACATATTTATAGTCAATTTTTGCTTTGAGAATGTGTTCGCACTAAAATTTAGAAAAACATTATTTGTTTTAGCGAAAGCAATTTTAACTCACACATTTAACACAGAAAACATAGGATTATAAAAATGACTGAAACTGTGAACTACTTGACATCTCTCTAAACTTTTTAAAATTTCTGAGTATCAAAAGTTCGACTACGTTTATCAAAACGTTACGTCTTAGTTAAACAACGAGACAAGGACCGTAGCAAACTTTAACGCGAAACCCTAACTTAATTATAAGTTGATATAATTATTAAATCTTTATTATTTTATCTATTTTGTTTTTTGGTTAATTTTCTTTCGTCACTTATGACGTTTTCGAGTCTTTGAAGGTGACAGAATCAGCAAAGAAGTCATTATAATTTTGACATTCGAATATTGTTCTGTTTTCTGGGATTGATTATCTTATTTGCTGTCAATTCAGCTTTGAAAAACACGTTTTAACGGAAAATTCGACAGTTAAAACTTTCAACTTGAATAACTATTGGCAATAGTTTTCTTAGTCTATATTCAATAGACTATGCCCAATTTCAAGCATATTTTAGTCAACCCAAAATGCAAGAAAATTTCGGACCACCGCAAAAACGAATTTCATCACTATACTGTGCAAAGAGTTGACTGGCTTGATGAGCTGCTCAAAGTAATATATAACCAGTTCTGGCCAATTATACAAGCCAAAATTTGCTGATAAGCTCGTTTTTATTGCATAATACCGCCAACATTTAAATTGGCGCCCGACTGCATTCGAGGTGGTGCTCCAAAATAATTTCAGTTTTAATTCTTTTAGCGCCAATATCGCCGAATGTGCCAATTTTCGCCGATTTTTCTTCAAATTTAATTACAAATTACTTTGTGGTCGTCATGAATGAAATCATTCTTATCATTGAATTCCCAAATTAAGGCATTCTAACTTTCATTGAAATTGTGTTTTGTGGAAAATAAAATTCTACGCATTTTGGTGATTCACTTCATCGAACTTATTGTGAAACTCTTTATAGAATAAAAAAATGTTTGACATGTGCCGTCATTTCGAACGGTTACGCGTTTTTCATATTGTAAACAAAAGTTATTTCGGTAAAAAACTTTCGACGATATTGATCCCTCCTGTATATATATCAGTTAGTTTTGTAACGAACATTCAGACTTTCTTTATTTTCAGGCTAGAAATATATTTTGTATGAAATTTTTAATGACAAATATTGTATTCCAAATTTTTAGTTATTACTGAATCATTATCAAACTTTGAGATTTTTTGTATTTTAACAACGTGAGTTAAGGTGTTACGTAACCACGCTCTGTTAAGTTACCTTCAGAAATCTTTATTTTCGAATTGAAGTTGTGTTTTGAAAATTAAATTTCAGAGAGCTCAAAAATGATCAAAACTGGACTGAAAATGAACATTTCGGCGGAAGTTTAAACCAAATACAGGATTTTGAAAAACCCTCATTAGCTTTTTCAATGCTAATTCAGTGTAAAATTAGCACCGTCTTACAACATTTCAAACCAAAATGTTAACTTTGTGGGTTTGATTTTAAATTCTTGATTTCGTGCTTCATGCTTGAAACACCGACATTTGCAATTTAACTTTAGGGCGTGAAAATTAAGACAATCTTTCAAATAAAAGAATCATCGGGAAACGGAAATTGTGTTTATAGGTTATTTTGGGGGAAAAAGTTATACAAAATAGTCAGAAAATTTTCGGTTCATGCAAATTAAATGCGCATTGGTTAAGTGACTCAGATTCGGGAAGTTATTTCTCGATTGACTAACTTTAATTGGCGATCAATATATGGTAAACTCATTAAACAATTGTGATCTCAGGTAATTTTGAAAAGTCAATGTCCTCATAAAATAAACTAAATAAGCAAAACTGAGATAACAAAAATTGTAACATAGCAGCGAATTGTTTGCTTGAAACGTACAAAACGTTCAAAACTGTTTTCAAATATGTTCAAAACCATGCACGAGGTTTTTCAAAACGTTATGCCGACCCTTTATGCTGAGGGTTATAGGCTATAACTAAAAGGCTGTAAATTTGTCAAAATCAACTCAAGTCTTGATATGAAAGAAAAAATTGTGAAAATTTATTTTTTAATCTTTATCTTCAATAAAAGTGTTCATTCTTGCAAACGTTTATGTTTTAAAATTTCTTAATAAAACTGATTATCTGTGAAAAAATTAATTCAGAAAATTAAAAAATTGATAGCAAAAAAACCACCAATTTATAATTTCGACTTGATATGCGGAAAATTTTCAAAATATTTATAAAAAAAGTAGACAAAAAATGACAAATAAAATTTTTTGAAAAAGTGGTCAGAAAATTTGGAGTCATCTATGAAGAAAGTTTATGTGGCTATTTTTATGTTTTTTACCACAGATTTAACATAAAAGGGATATTTTTGTAAGAAAAATGGGAGAAATATTAATAATGTTTTAAATTTTTTTTAAATTTTGAGGAATTCCAAAATCAAAACTAGAACTCAAAACCCTTGAAAATTGGATAAAAAGTGATTTTATTTGGTCAGATAATATTTATACAGTATCAGCTAAGCTAACTATATAGCAAGCATAAAAAACTATATATCGAGCATAAAAATAAGAAGCTAACTTATAATTTTATTAATTTATTTTGATTGCAATTTTCCAAGTTAATGGCTCTCGTTTTATAATGCAAGTGCAATCATATGGATCAACGGCCCTCAGAGTATAAATCCTAACTATTTGAATGATACAAACAACGCAAGATATTAGCACCCAATCAAAACCGTGGAAATAGGAATAGGCCGAGTTCATTGGTCAGATTAGGAAAGAATCAACCAATCAATGCTCAGATTTCACATTTTTCAAATAGTTAGGATTTATACTATGAGGGCCGTTGATCCATATGACTAATAATCGCCATTTAATTGGATGAAACCCATAATTAAGAACAGTATTTTACATTATTCACGAAAAAATTAGTTTTGAAATTCATTTGTGTTAAACCTGTCAAATTTATTGGCGTGAAATAATTTGCCCGTTCTTGCCCACAGTTCTGCATTCGGCTCAATAAAAAATCTGTTTAACTGATCCACTATTATTGACCGCAAATTGAGAATTTGAGGCTGATTTGGCACGTAAAATCATTGGCTTTTTCCGTTAATTAAATTTGATTGGGAAAACACGTTGATCTTCAAATCCTTGAAATAGTGCTAATCAAAATTGCAGCTTAGTATTTAACCAATTGTGTTAGTTGGTGCCACAACTTAAAATTTGGGTTATTTTGAAATAGACGTTTAATTGAAAATTTCCGATATTTAAAAATGAATTGAAATCAAAGGAATAATATTTAAAGAAAATTTTTGCAATAATTTAGTGATATCGATAATGCCCAAAGGCGTTCGAAATTTAATTGTTCTTGATACCGAAGAAATACATAATTAATTGCTGTATATGCACATTGCCATTGTATTTGATAAAGTGTCGTGTGTTAGGTGTGACTTCAGTCTGAAGTAAGACTCTAGACCCGTTTTTAAAATTATGGTTCACCAGAATATCATGCTTATTAACTACGTGAACAGTGAAATATGCCAACGAACACATATTAATTGTTTTTTGATGAGCGATTTTCACTATCTAAAGATAAAAAAAAGGTGAAAATATCCACATCTGTGCCGGTTTGACACGGGGAATGAGCTGAATTAGATGTAACAGTTAACGTTTTTCATGTAACTTGTTGTCAGGTTTTTCGTCTAAAACGTCAAGTTGAAAAACGTGCAATGTTATCGACCAAAGATATCGCATGAACTGACAGCTGAAATTATTGAGATGAAGATATTATTATCCAGGAATATGAGGAAAAATGCAGTAATCAATAAAATCCCATAAGTAGGTTTGAAAACGTTAAACTTCCGAAACATCATTAATATCAAGAACTTTCGATTGGGTTTTTTAGGGCGGTAGCAGCATGTGAGATTGGTACATTTTTCCGGAGTGATTTTTGAAAGAAAAAAATGCTGAAAAATTTCTTTTTATTTATCTTTAATGAAAGGTGTCCATACTTGCAAACGTTTTATATTTGAAATTTTACATACTTTAGTATCTGTAAAATTCAAAACCACTTTTCTTATGACTCCATTTCCAACTTGACCCGGAGGAAGATTTTTTTTTGAAAGCATATTTATAAACTTCAAGACATTGTCGGTTGTTATGCACTAATAAAGTGGGAGATAATTATCACATGACAAATTTCCTCAATATGAAGTTTTTTTCCATGAAAATGGATAAAAAACAGCTTTTTAGGAAAAAAAAATTGACTTCAATTGCGATTAAAAGATCGAAAAAACCTGACTTTCAAAATAAAATAGCCGTATAAACACCGAAATTTTTAATTGAGATGTTGAAAACTGAATTGCGTGCCAAATGACACAAACCCGGTCTCACAAGCAAGTGATGTAAATTTATAGTAGTTCAGAAACAATATTCGTTGGACGCTTCCATTCGTTGAAATACGGAAATCAAAAAGAAAATATAAAATTTGACAAGTTGGTCGGCCTTCATTTTTTACGGAGGAATCAAAAAACTAAATTATAAAATTTTGGACTTGATTTGCGGAAAATTTTCATAATATTTTCTAAAAATTTACAACAAAATGACAATAAACATTCTTGATTTTTCAAACAGCAGGCCAGAATATGTAAACAGTGCATTAAAAAAATTTAGAGTGGCTTTTTTTTCGTTTTATCAACAGATTTCAGAGATAAAAACAAAAAAATTTGGGTGGAAAAATGCGTGAAATTTAATAATGCTTTGAATTTTTTTTTGAAATTTTACGAATTCAAAAATAAAAGTTCGAATTCAAATCCTTTACCGTAAAACATAAAAAAATATTTTAATGAGCTGATAGCATTTATTCTGGTTCAGCTAACGGATAATAAGCACAAAAAATAAACCAACTAATTATTTTCGTAAGTTTAAATTGACGTCAGTCTGCCACATCGCTGCTACCCCTTAAACTCACGTACCCAATTCAATTCCGCCACACCTTCATTTGAAAAACCAACATTTTTGTACACGATTAAGCTCCAAGAATAAAGTTCACGGTTGTGATATTGTGACATCTTTCAAACAAATTCGTTTCCAAAATTATCTGAAATTATTTTGTTGTCAATGAAATAAAGTGAGATTTGAGCGTCAGATTACTGAAGGCTTTGAAGATTAAATTCTGGCAAAAATATTGAAATCCCAAATTTGAAATTTTTGAATTGTCATCATAGTAACTGGTTTGAATTGAGTTTCAACTCTAAATTTTTCAAGGAAACCTAACAAATAAATAAAACCAAATTTTGAAATGACCAAACCAGAAAATTTTACACTGATCCTAAGTTGGTAGCAGCGATTTGCAAATTTGTAACATTTCCCAGTGACGTATAATTTATATTACATCAGATAAGTTATATACAGTATAAAAGAAAAAAAAATGTGAAATTTTTTTTATTACCAATAATTGCACACGTTTAAATGTTTAATTTTTTGACATTACTGCACTATCTGTAAAAATATTAAAAACCACTTTTCATTGTGAACTTCATTTCCAAGTAAACCCATGTAAAAATGTTTTTTTTATTGACAACATTTTAAAATTCAGACTCGGGTGTTTATTCGCTAATAAGTGGGTAAATCATTATCCACATGAAAAAATTTCCTCGAAATGAAAGCTTTTTTTTCCTTGGAAAAATGGGCAGAAACAAGGCTTTTTAGGAATAAAAATGGACAATTAATTGCGATAAATATTTAAATGTTCCTGACTTTTGACAGAAATGATCAAACTGTTCATTGAGATTTTTTTTGCAAAAATAAAATTTGATTAAATTGCGTGCCCAAATGCCAAAAACCGATTGTCACAAGAAAGTGTTGTAAATTGATCAGTGTTCAGAAACGTTATTTGCTTGACCCTTTCCATGAGTAGGCCCCACTTGGACGATTATCCACTTGGACCAAATCACAGTTGGGACCAATATGCAACTTCGGTACCATGACGGACTTGGACAAAAAATACACTTGGACCAAAATCACACTTGGGACCAATATGCAGTTGGACCAAAATCACACTTGGAACCAATATGCAATTGGGACTAATATGCATTTGGACTAAAATGCACTGAAAGTTCATATAATTATTTAAATTTTATTGAACAAATTAAAATTAAATCATGAATCAGCTTTGGAAATTCGAAATATTTTCAATACAGATAAAATTTCAAATTATGCTTCCAAAAATTTCACAAGGGGATTTGGGCTTGATTTTTTTAAAAAAAAATTTCAAAAAAACCACTAATAAAAAATATTTGACTTGATTTGCGAAATTTCATATATTTCTATTAAAAGCGACAAAAATGACAAATAAACTTATATTGATTTTTTTTAAACAGCGGTCAGAAAATATGTAGACATTTGCATGAAAAAAAGTTAAGTCGCTTTTTTCTTCATTTCTTATTCACAAAATTTTGGACAAAAATGCGTAAATTTTTTAAAATGCTTTGAATTGTTTGAATATTTTACGAATTCCAAAAATAAAAGTTCGAAGTCAATATTTCCTTAAATAGATGAAAATTATTCCATATGAGCCTATACAAATTGATTTTTTTTTGTTTCAGCTGACGATTAATAAGGCACAAAAAATGAACCAACTAATTATTTTCTTAAATTTATTTTTCTTATTTTCAATCCATATTCTTATTTTCTTTAATTAAGTTCAATTGGACTCAAATCTGCTGTCGCTGCTACGCCTTTAAGCTTATACATATTCTTTTTCCAATCGATGGAATCTGAAATAAAGGAATCTTGGATAGGGCGTGTTGCGAAATCCCGATTAGTTTTCCTAGTGATTGTCTTGGGGATGATTATACCTATTGCTTGATAAGTCGTCGGGGAGCTTGACTATGGGAGTCGCCAAAGTCGATGCGTAATCACTAAGCAATCACCAAGACAACATAGTGCGTGAATTCAAGCACGCTATATAATGTGACCAACATTTTAAAGATTTACTTTCACTGAAAAAATAAGATGTGTGAAAATTTCACTATAATATCGAATTTTTCGTTTTCTTTACTAAAAAATGACATAAGCGCAGTTGTAACCACTAGGGTTTTTCCCCTTTATTGAAACTAATAGACATCCAAATGAAAATCTAAGCCTTCAAAGCAAAATCTACAATTTATTCTCCACTAAAAAGTGTTGAAATCCGTTAACTGAATATCATGGGGTTTTTATTATTTTGAATTTCAAATCTGTTAATTTAATCATTTTGATATAATAAAAGCTACAGATTGAGCCTATTTTGTCGTTCAAACGTTATTTCTGTGCAATATTTTACTCGTACTAACCAAATTATCTGCGACTGCGGGACCATAATTGGCAAGAGCCTAGGATGTGCAATCAGAGTCGACAACTATTTTCCAAAAAAACTCAATTAAGGTTAAATTTTTATTTCAAGTTGAGGTCAAGTTTCATACAGTATAACCTTCGCTTTAAGAAACAGGCGCCACAAAGCAAATCAACAACTGTGGGGGACTCGTACAAGGCAATTAAAATGTTGAAAACAAGTTTGGTGGAACTGAAATATTCTGAATAAATTTTTTGGCCAATTTATATTGTTGGAATGATCTTTTTGATATTTAACCGCTGAAATGAGTTTAAATTAAAGGTCGACAAGATCTTTCATCGCCTTTTTTCAAAAAACACGTTTATTTGCTGTTACATGAGAAGACGGATATGCCCATTCTTAAGGGGATTGGGTCGGCCGCGCAAAATAAGGCTATTAAAAAGAAACTTTCCCAATTTATTTTCAGNATTGATAGCAAAAAAACCACCAATTTATAATTTCGACTTGATATGCGGAAAATTTTCAAAATATTTATAAAAAAAGTAGACAAAAAATGACAAATAAAATTTTTTGAAAAAGTGGTCAGAAAATTTGGAGTCATCTATGAAGAAAGTTTATGTGGCTATTTTTATGTTTTTTACCACAGATTTAACATAAAAGGGATATTTTTGTAAGAAAAATGGGAGAAATATTAATAATGTTTTAAATTTGTTTTTAAATTTTGAGGAATTCCAAAATCAAAACTAGAACTCAAAACCCCTAAAAATTGGATAAAAAGTGATTTTATTTGGTCAGAAAATATTTATACAGTATCAGCTAAGCTAACTTTATAGCAAGCATAAAAAACTATATATCGAGCATAAAAATAAGAAGCTAACTTATAATTTTATTAATTTATTTTGATTGCAATTTTCCGAGTTAATGGCTCCCGTTTTATAATGCAAGTGCAATCATATGACTAATAATCGCCATTTAATTGGATGAAACCCATAATTAAGAACAGTAATTTTACATTATTCACGAAAAAATTAGTTTTGAAATTCATTTGTGTTAAACCTGTCTAATTTATTGGCGTGAAATAATTTGCCCGTTCTTGCCCACAAGTTCTGCATTCGGCTCAATAAAAAATCTGTTTAACTATCCCACATATTATTGACCGCAAATTGAGAATTTGAGGCTGATTTGGCACGATAAATCATTGGCTTTTTCCGTTAATTCAAATTGATGGGAAACACGTTGATCCTTCCAAATCTTAAATAGTGTAATCAAAATTTCCCAGCTTAGTATTTAACCAATTGTGTTAGTTGGTTCCACAACTTAAATTTGGGTTATTTTGAAATAGACGTTTAATTGAAAGTTCCGATTATTCAAAAATGAATTGAAATCAAGGAATAAATATTTAAAAATTTTTTTGCAATAATTTAGTGATATCGATAATGCCAAAGCGTTCGAAATTTAATTGTTTTGAATACCGAGAAGAAATACATACATAATTTGCTGTATATGCACAATGCCATTGTATTTGAATAAAGTTCGTGTGTTAGGTTTGACTTTAGTCTGAAGTTAAGACTCTAAACCCGTTTTTAAAATTATGGTTCATCCATAATATCATGCTTATTAACTACGTGAACAGTGAAATATGCCAACGAACACATATTAATTGTTTTTTGATGAGCCAGATTTCACTATCTAAAGATAAAAAAGGTGAAAATATCCACATCTGTGCCGGTTTGACACGAGGGAATGAGCTCGAATTAGATGTAAGTTAACGTTTTTTCATGTTAACTTTGTCAGGTTTTTTTCGTCTAAAACGTCAAGTGAAAAACGTGCAATGTATCGACAAGATATTCGCATGAACTGGACAGCTGAAATTTGAGATGAAGATACATTATCCAGGATATATGAGAAAATGCAGTAATCAATAAAAAATCCCATGAGTAGGTTTGAAAACGTTAAAACTTCCGAAACAATCATTTATATCAAGAACTTTCGATTGGGTTTTTTAAGGGGGTAGCAGCGATGTGGCAGATTGGTTCATTTTTCCGGAGTGATTTTTGAAAGAAAAAAAAATGTGAAAAATTTTTTTATTACTTTTTATCTTTAATGAAAGTGTCCATACTTACAAACGTTTATATTTTGAAATTTTTTACATACTTAAGTATCTGTAAAAATATCAAAAACCACTTTTCATTATGACTCCATTTCCAACTTGACCCGATGTGAGAATTTTTCTTGAAAGCAATATTTATAAACTTCAGACATTGTCGGGTGTTATGCACTAATTAGTGGGAGAATAATTATCCACATGAAAAAATTTCCTCAATATGGAAGTTTTCTTCTATGAAAAATGGATAAAAACAGCTTTTTAGGAAAAATAATTGACCTTCAATTGCGATTAAATATCGAAAAATGTCCTGACTTTCAAAATAAAAGTAGCCTATAACACCCGAAATTTAATTGAGATTTTT
>SCLH01000313.1:1975-48714 GCA_004367855.1 Oikopleura vanhoeffeni | reverse complement strand
TAATTTAACCACTTAAACTTCAAAATAGCACCTTGACGTTAGCCAACTTTCTGATCAGTGTACTTGCAAAAAAATCGAAGCACTTTTTTTTCGAAAATTTTTTCGTGGGTCCACAAAAAAATCAAATTTCGAGTTATAGGTCGTAATTCAAAAAAATGATCAAGTTTATTGTTTGTATTTGTATTAGCTAGCTTAGATAGATAATGAATGAATTTCAATAAAATTCCTAGGAGGAGATAGTTTTTCCAACGGATAATTCCCAAAAAACGGTTGTTTTCTGCATATTCTAGAAAAACTAAAGAGAAATTGAAAATTTTGATCGAGATAAAGTTTGACCGATCACTTTTACAATTTATTTAAAAATGTCAGAGAATTTCAACATTAAACATGGGAAGAGATCGTTTCACCACTTGGCTTGGGTCCTCCTGTGTCGCTTATGTGTCAGGAAGTGTATGCATACAGATAAGTTTTGACACATTTCTCACGCAAGCTAAGGGCTAGATCTACAAACTGGTTAATCTCAATAATATCCTCAAAGCCCTTGTTGGCTTATATTTTATCGAGAAAGATTAATTCCAGCAACCAGTACCCCCCGAAAACATTTCCGTTTAACAGACTGAGTTACTAGTTGGTTTTTTTAAACGAAGGACATTTTTAAAAAAGGTCTTAACTTTAGGTTATCAATTATATACCTTTACGAGGAAGGTCGATAATTTTTTATTCGGCCTTAGATTCTTTGAGGTGATGTGCATGTCTGATTTTCATGGAGACCAAGAGGCAATCCGAGTGCACCAAATTGCTTCGCGATGTTTAGAAAATATTTTTCTGATCAAATCCTCAAAATCATTATTTCGAAATTTTCGTGTTTTTTCAAATTATTTTCGGTATTTTTTCAGTATTAAGTCAAACAATATTGTTTGTGAAGATTTGACCACTAAAACTTAAAAATATCGGCTTGAAGTTAGGCAACTTTATGTTCAGTGTTGCCCGGGCTTTCGTTCGAGCCTACTTTCGAATTTTTGTCAAATGTTTTTTCAAAAAATCATATTTTCAAGTCTGCGTCGAAATTTGGGAAAAAATACACTTATATCGTAATAAATGCAATGAATTGTTATTTAACAAAATTGAATGAGCCTCGTTCCTGATTGGTCGAGAAATTAGTAACCTACAATTAAACCTTAAGAGGGTCGGTGCATTTTGACAGATTTGCACTTTTTCAATTTTCTTTGTCTTGATGGAAATCTTTTTGCAACTTCAAAATTTTCGAACACAAGTTGCCACTTTCCAGCTTACTTTGTATAATCTGAATTTTTTCAGATTGGTTATTTTTACTTTATAAATAGTCCTTTGAAAAAACACTCAAAAAACGCGCGTTTTGCTTCATGGTTTCTGAATAACAGTAAAATTTATTATTTTTTTACTTAAAAGCCCTAAAATACGCTTTCGACCACCGACTCGGATTTATTGATTTTTATTTTATACGATTTTTACGTCAAAATCGAAAAGTTAAATTTGTGAAAAAAGACGGAAAAAACAGAAATTTTACCACATCGAAACAAATATTTTTCTGCATGAGTTAAATAAACTCAATTGAAAACGGTGGATGGGTCGGCTTATCAATTTGGCAAGTTTCAGTGTTAAACAATTTCTTCAATTCAAGCTGATGAGGGCCTTGATGTATTTCGGCCGATCCGTAGTTTTGTTTAAAAAAGTATGATTCAGAGTATTAACAAGAGCGAAGAAACAAAACGAAGACATATTTTAATATAGTGAAAGTAGCCATTCCCAATATTTTCCACTAAGGATTTCAAAAGAATAATTTTGAAAAATTTTTAACAAGAAAAAGGGGAAATTTTCAATATATTTCCAAATAGGTTCGACCGAAAATCCCAAAAAAATGTCATATGATTTTTCAAATAGCATATAAAAAATATGTGGTCACCCACGCATATGTGGTCACCTACGCAAAAAGTTGAAGTGACCATTTTGAAGAATTTTTTTCGTTCATTTAAAACAAATACTGTAAAAAAATTTGAAGTTAAAAAAGGCTTTTCTTCATATTGTTTTCAAAAATTTATCATAATTTGTCGAATTCGAAAAGTTGAATTCGAACTCAAAATTTCTTTGAAAAGCAGGAATTCGATAATTTTGTAGTTACAAAAGTTGCCTGGAGTATGAAACATTACTTGGGTGGTAAATTGAGAAGAATATATAACCCCAGTATAAAGTTTTTCATCAAGAGCCCATATCCGTATCTGTCAAAATGCACCGACCCCCTTAAGGGGTAACCGACGGAGGCTGTATATCGAGACGCAGAAGTGATAGGAAGCTTATTTTAGTTGCATTGTCATTTTCGTGGCTGGTTTGCTTATAAAAAAAATGTTCGATGTCAAAAAATTTTCAAAATTTTCTATATTTTCAAAGTTTGATTTTCTTTAACCGCACTGTATCTTTTGAAGTAATAACTTTTTTGCTCTAATTTTTGTTGCATTAGATCACTGTGAATTAGATCTTGGAAATGGCAATAAAAAATTTAAAAATTTCGAAAAAAAATAATTCCAAATATTTTTTTAGATCCAGAAATTTGTGGTTACCGACGGAAGCTGTTTCTCGAGACTCAGAAGTGATATAAAGCAGATTTTAGCTGCATTCTTATTTTTATTAACGGTTTGCTTATAAAAACCTGAAAAAAAGTGAATTTCGATAAAAAAATTTCCGAATATTTTTCCGAATTTCACAATTATGGAATTTTTTCTAAGTACTTTTTTCAGGTAATTAATTTTTTCTCGTGATCTAGACATTGGATCTGACTATTTTTACAATTTATTTTTATTGTGCAACTTACTGACAAAAATGTATGAAAAATTATGATTTTTACTCAAAACAAGTTTTGGAATTTTTCTTCAAAACCCTATTTTTGACGACTGAGAGGGAAAATAAACTTTGAATGCCTCTAAAAAGCTAATGAGAAAGAAAAAAAACTCTTTGTACCTCCTCGCTTTGCACACTTTTAAAGAAGTGCTTTTCTTTAAAAAAAACTGATATTGTTCGACTAAATGCCATTGTACCAGCGAACATGTGCAAAAACACCCATTTATTTAGGAAATTTCTCTTAATAACAAGAAATTTGAATCAGGGCTTGCACGGGCTGTTAAGCTCACAAATTAAAGTTGATACTGAAAAAAAAGAAAATTTGATATCCAGGAGCTAGATGAGGTATCCCAAAAATGGAAAAAATCACTTTTGGAACCGGATACCGCCGGTCCGGTCATACAAAAAACTTTTGACACCATTTTTTGAAAATTTCAAACAAATATCTCCTAGAATCCGAAGTTTGAACTCATACGAATTGCGGTTAGCTCAGGACTAACGTTTAAAAATCAGTAAAACCCGTCGGTTACCCTCTTAAGATGAGAGTACTTTTATTTACCGTTCTAACAGGGGGATTCACATTGATAATGGACTATGGATTACTTAAATTGTACGTCGCTACGTAGCGACCCCAATTCCATATGTGCATGCTAGAGTAGTATGACTGATGCATACTAAAGGATACTCTGTACACTACGTACACTGTGCATACTAAATTGCATAACTGTGCATACTCTCATGTGTGTGGGTAGGCGTGACTAAGCTGAAATACAATAAGTATCAGTGTATCAAAACCAATTAAGATACGAGTTGAACCAATCAACTCTATTACTCCGGCCCCTAATTCATTATTCTATGTCAGTTCGAGTAGGGACGGTCCGAGTAAAGTTACTTAGAGATTAAAACTGTAGTTCATGAATATATCAGGGATGGTAAATCTCATCCACAAGAATTGATGTTAATAGCTTGCATGAGCAGGCATGCTGTAATCAACGGCGAGTTAGAATGAAAAGTTGACCAGGCGTTACGGTTAAGATGGCCAATTCCAATGTCTACTGAGTACGTGGTGTCTGAATTTGAAACGAAACGACGTTTCACGGAGAATGATTGACGGTCAAACTGGATGGCCTGGATTTAAATGTCTAGTAGAAATGGACTATGTGACTCTGCGTTTGGAGTGCAGTGCATATTCAGACCAACACATCGTATACGATGTAATTACCAATAAAGATCTGATCATGTGAATCACATCAAAATGTTAAACACGTGCCAGAGATACCATCTCGAATTTTGTTCGGAATTCAATTAGCACGTGGTGAAAAAACCCCTACCGGACAACACACACTTGCCTCAAAGATAGCAAGAAGAACTAAACTCAACTCAAAAACGAAAACCAAATTTCAAATCAAAAGCACATTAAATCAATCAACAGGATGTTAGCGACAGCGCGAAATTGCTAATTTCACTTTTCTGTACATCTGCTTAAATAAGGTTAGCGTTAGAGTTTTTTTTTCCCGAGGATTCCCACTTTAAACGGCGAATAAAGTAGCTGAATGGATAATCGTTTTTGTCACGAAGAATACTCTAGTACTGAAAGAAAACTTTTATATGGCTTATTCAAGTCTGGGAAGAAAACAAAAAATAATATTTTGCTTAGCACATTAATTTTTAATTATTTTATAGATCTACAATCAAATCTAGATTAATTTTATAAAGCTTAAGTTCAAGAAAAATTCTATGAATTTTTTTGTGTTAAAACGGGGGGACGTAGCCACGCAAATTCTAATTATCCATGCTTAGTAAGTATACTCTGCATACTAAAGGATACTCTGTACACTACGTACACTGTGCATACTACATTTCATACTGTTCATACTCCATGTGTGTGAGGCGTGACTACGCTGAATACAAAAGATCATGTATAATCAATAAGATACGAGTTGACCATCAACTCTTTTTACTCGGCCCTAAACATTTTTCTAGTCAGTTCGAGTTAGGAGCGGTCGAGTAGTTACTTGAGAGATACTGTAGTTCATTGAATATATTCAGGATGTTAATCTCATCCACAAAGTAAGTCTTCTTTTAATACTTGCATGCTCAGGATGTTGCATGCAACGGTGTGTTAGAATGGAAAGTGGACCTGGCCACGGCGAAAGATGGCCAATTCCATGTCTACTGCTACGTTCACAACATTTTAAAACATCAAAAGTTTGAAAGATAACTGACACAGCGCCTTGACCGATACACCTGCCTTTTGCTATTATAAATTTAGTTTTTTGTAACTTTCGTCTGATTTTTTTCTGCGGTTAAAATTAATTAACCCTTGTAAACAATTAATATTAAATTATTTTCAAACAATTTTTTATATCTTTGAAATCCCAATAAACGTTCTTGCGTCTTTGCCCGCAAGAAATGACCGACTGTACGAAAAATATGTCAAAATTAAAAGTAAGCTCTAAAATCAAATTTCGGAATTATGACTCGGAGACATTAATTATGAATTTATTCACGACCCCGTAATTGTTCTCGGCAGCTTCTCTATTATTCTTTCGACGTTCTTGAATGACAACATTTTTAATTTTAAATTACTTAGCCTTTTTTTTGAATTAATTATGAAATTGATGATTTTTCGAATTTTGGTTTCATAATTCGGTTAAGCCTTGGAGGCTCCAAAGCCACTTGGTGCAACTTGTGGTACAACTTTGAGCGCTTATTACGGGAAAATATAAGTGCTAGCAACTTTATTGTTCTTTAGTCCCCGAGATTAAGAACAGAGTTAAACGTTTTTTGTAAATATAATAAATTTGCCTTCAACCTACGCAATCAATGAAAGAAGTCAGAAAGAAAATTAATAAAGGAAAAGATTAGGAATCAAATTTTATAAAAAGTGACTGTCTCAGAAATAACCTGCATTTTTCGGTCTTTAATCTACAGGTGTTTTCCGAAATAAGAACCTACGCAATTTATCAAATTCACTTTTAAAAAAATAACTCAGAGCCGTCAGGACAAAAATTGAAATGCAGCAGTTTCAAAAAAAATTTCCCTTGAAAGTGAATCATTAAGAAGCAACCTGCAATTTCTGGTCTTTAATCTACAGGTGTTTTCGAAAATGGTCCAGAGCCTTCAAGGGTTAAGGAAAATTTTCGAAATAGAGGTACAAATTTTCATGGATCTAAACCATGCATTTGCACTTTGAGAAGAAATTCTTTGAAATTTAAATCTACTAATATTATTTTCACTGAATAATTTATGTTTCTTATCCTTCAAAAACGATCGTAATTCCTAGTGGACTCTTCAACCTGAAATTCATATTTGACATTTCCGAGTGATCTGTTTCCTATTACTGCAGTGCAAATCCGGCTTTTCAAATTAATTTAAAACTTCAAAAATATAATATTTGTCAAACGGTGGTTTAATATATTATTTTTGTGACTTTTTTCCCTCCGCAGATCGTCATTTCGAAACGATGGATATTTTAATTATAATTTCGTAATGCGCAAAACTACAAATTAAAACAATGCAACGTTGCAAAATAATTTATTTGTGAAATGAGTCAAAAATATTTCAATTGCATATTTGGATGACCGAAAGATAATGAAAACAAATAATTATTTCATCACAAATTTTGCTGGTTTTATCACAATAACCGAAACATGGTCGGTAAAGATAAATTTGAAATGATATTTTAAAACAATTAACCTATTTATTAATAAGTTATGACCGATCAGAAACTAAACATCAACATGGCCAAGAAAATCTGGGTTAAGCTTTATGTGTTATTTTAAACCTAAAATAGTAATTGTCTGGCTCTATGAAGTTCATAAAAATTTATTGAGGCTTTAAAACGCTTAAAGATTTTCGAAGTTGATAAAAATCTGTGCAAGAAAAACTTTTGAACATTTGCATAAAATATCGAGTCAAAATTATTATGTCCAAAAAAAATACATTTTAGGTTTCTGCTAATGATACTTATTTTACGAAGATTATGTTTTTTAAATGATGAGGTTTTTAGATTTCTATGAAAATGTTATTTGAAATAATGAAACGCACAAACATTATGAGGTTTTTATAAAAAAAAATTTAAGATAAATCTGGATAAGGTTTCATAAGTTTATTCAGATTCTAACACGCAATAAAACTTTCGATAATGTTTTGAACAAAATTTCGAACGATGTTAATAATAATTTTTAAACGGGTAAGGTTATTCTTCTTTTCTCTCTATTTGATACTGCAGGTTAACATGGTTAACCAACGCCCAAGCAATGCATTTTTGAGTATTCGAGATTCATTTTGAGCCGAAGAGATAGATGTGAATGCCAAAAATTAACTCTCAATTTCAATAGGCTCAAAAATCTTGATTCAAGATGTCAGAATTTCGAAATTAAGATGTGAAGATAAACCATCTTTTTATTTAAAAAACTTTTGGAAGTGAACGAAAGATATCGAATCGGAGAACGAGAACTTAAAATAAACATGTTTAAAATATCACAAATTATTCGATATGAAACAAATAAAAGTCCTGTTATCAATTACTGAATGCTGAAACTTTAAGATTTGATCCGAGACAAAATTGCAACCAAAAAATTTTAAGTACATTTTTCATGTTTCGTAGTTCATTTTAAACGAACAATTTTTGAAGGAAATTTCAAAATCTTATTTTCCATGTCTAGAATAGCAGAAATAAAAACCGATTATAAAAAAACTCGCGCGAAAACCTCTCAAAAATTGTGGAAAATTTGATAATTTGTAAAATTGTTACATACAATTTTGATAACTTTCTTAGGCTCTGTTTTGATCTCGATAATTAAATTTTTGGGCTCAGGTATTCCGGACTGTAAGTTTTCAAAAATATCTCTAAATTCTAGAAAATGAAATGTTTCCCGCATGATTTTGTTCGTGATAGACGTCAGGTCTCAGATTTATTATTTAACCCTTGGAAGCTCCAAATCGAATAAATCGGTGAAGGCTCCAAAGCCGATTTTTCGGTCCGACTTTGAGCGCTTATATTGTGATAACTACACACCGGAATAAAATTTTAAGTTCATTTTTCGAATTTCTTGGCAAAAACTCTATGTTGGGTTTGGCTCATTATTTGTTTACAGCGTTTTTTCTCCTATTTTGAGAGAGTTTTAAAATTTCAAAGCCGATTAATCGGTTTGGAGCTTCCAAGGATCAAATGAAATTTTATGGAATCGGCCAATTTTTTGTTAAAATTTATAGGACAAAACTTTTAGTAGGAATACTTATTAGCAATGGGTTATTGAATAACTTCACGACTACTATTTGTTTCAAGTGTTTCGATGATATTTTCAAATAATCAAAGCAAAATATAAAAAATAGATAGGTAATTAAGGTAATCACTTTTCTTTAAAAGTATTATTTTTCATTCCGATAATGGTGATATAGGGTTTTCACATAAAATCCTCATCATATATCTAAAAAACCTCAATCTCTGTAAATAAACAGTTTCTTCAATAATAAAAAAAAAAAGATAAAACAATAAACTGAAAGCAAAAATATAATATTTGTTAATTGTTCCTATATTTGAGAAGTACAACTTTTCTTCAAGAATTAAGTTTTTGTTTGAATTTGAAGTCAAGCTTCAAGCTAGATTCCGACAATTCGCTTCTCACATATTATCGGACCATCTCGAATTTGCATTTCAAATTTCAATTGACGTCACTTTATTTATAATGATCTTCCTTTGTTAATTAGAAAACTTTTTTTTATTTCCGAAATTTATTTATCAAATAATGAAACGCACACACATTATAAGGTTTTTATTAAAAATCAAGAGACGGAGTCGCTGTAATTGGTTTTTCTCGATGAAAACTTGGCCAATCAGGGCTTCGAGGATATTATTTAGATCAACTAGTTTGTAGATTTAGCCTTTAGCTTGCGTGAGCAATGTGTCAAAACTTTTTGTAAAAACACACTCCTTGACACATTAGCGACACAAAAGGACCGAATCTAAAATGGTTTATCTATCTTCTCCTAGGTTTTATTTTGAAATAAACCTCAATTTTAACATATACGTTTTTAGTTTGACGATCAGAAATACTGAAATAACTCAGTAAAAACAGATAACCAAATATGTGGAATCATAAATTCGAACGCAGGACCATCGCATTGCTAGAATTCCCTAGTTTTGACGTTAGTTTTGCTTCGCAAATTTCACTTGACGGGATGATTGGCTCGAAAGCGCTACACACCACTCGATTTTTTTTTTACATAACCTGTATAATTAGTAATTAAACTTCTCTTTAGCGTTTTCGTCGATAAGTGCTATATTTTTTCTAGAATATGCGATAAACCAGCATTTTTTGGACTTTTTTCATCGTAAAATCTATCTCCTCTTAGGTTCAATTTAAAAATTCACTCAATTTTTTACAGAAGGTACCTCGAAACAAATAAAAAATTCTCTGGTGCGTTTTTCGAATTTCGACCCCAAACCAGGGTGTTACAGCAAATGAGCCATTTGAGTGATGTGATAGTTATGAATAAACGGAAATTACATTTTGTGTAGAAAAATTTGGAGATCAAAATTTTTGTTCAAATTTCGAAAATTTTTGAAAAAAGCAAGGGTTCTCATTGGCCCAAAAATCGACCTCACCAAAAATAGAGTTATTGCTATAGTCCTGTTTGTTTAAATCTTGCGATTCCAACGCTGATAAGTTTATTTTTTCTGAACCATTATTTAAGAAGATACTGGCGTTCCAAATATTGAAAAATGCCATTTTTCGAGAAAATTGGAATTTGGTATGACGAAATTAAATTCATAAAATCCCTCAATTAACCTATATTTCTGATCTTTAAAAAATTTCTCGGTGGTCGACAATTTGCTCTAACACCCTACCCCAAACTGAAAGTATGAACTTTTGAAAAACATTTTGAAAAAAAATTTGCTTCGATTTTTTCAAAAGTGGGCTCAAAAAAAGCCACAAAAAATACGCGAAAATTTTGATACATTTTTTTTGATGATATTGTCGGTAGTACACTTGTTATCACCCCGGGTCACCCGTAAGGCCCCAAAAAGCCAGCGACCAGTACCCCCTTAGTTAGATATTTCTCAACATTGTTGCTTATAAGATTTTATCGGAAAATCTCGAATTTATCATTTCAAATTTCAATTGACGTCACTATCAGAAACTAGTTCTATGATGCATTTCAAACAAATTATATGTTGAAGGAATTTTAAAGATCGAGGTAAACGTATATTTTATCATTCTAAAATTGTGGATCTCTAAGAAGTTGAAAACAGATGAGTTTGCATATAACTTACAAAGGCGACGTATGCAATTTTGCTTCCATTTGGGCGTTTTCAATTTATCAACATTAAGGCGTTACATTTTTTAACATCTCAAAACCTTACAATTCTTCGAAAATTTTTAAATTTTACCACTGAGCCTCTGATCCTTCAGAATCAAATGTTTCCGATGACGTCCAGAGCAAATTTTTAAGTTACATTTTGATCCTCTCTTATTTGATTGTTCAGTGTTGATCCTGTCCCGACTAAATGGTGTGACGGTCTTAATGTTTCAAGGTCATTCTGAGATCTGAAAAAACAAACAAATTGCTAGAGAACGGTCAAAATACAAAAATTGAGTAAAAAAATGATAAACATTTCAACAAAAAAAGAGGAAATTTAAATTTTTGAGAAGTTTTCTGAGATATTTTCTCAAGAAAACATTAAATCCTAATTTTCGAAAACTAAAAATATCAAAAAGCGGTAAGCAGATTTTTTTCGTCATTACCTAAGCCTTAATTTTGTGGTATTCTTAATTTGATCGGACAACATTTTTTTCGGTATTTTCACTTCCAGTTTTCTAAAAGCTGATAATCTATAAGATATGATAATCACATAAGTATATGTGCTTCCTTAATCACCAGAACACATTTCTGCTTCTTTGGTCAAATTTTTACTGCATTCGAAAATTCAACCTAGAGGTATATTCGATTTGAAAGCGAAAATCGTGAAATTAGGCGGGCAGTTCCAAAATAAACTTGACCAAAATTCGTAAATGTGCTTCCCCTAAATAACGACCTGCAGTTTTTTCTGAGGTTCATGCAAAGTTTTACCGAAATCGTAAACAAGGTCTTCTAGAACCTGCCGCGTGCGTGCGTTAAAGTGATCTTATAATCCATGATGGTTGATAAAGAATAGCTCTGTCGATAAGCATTCCGAAAAGTTCCGAAACTGTTTTTATTCCTTTGAAATTACAAAATTAAAATTTCACGATCGGTACCTCCTCATATCCTTATATATGTTTTCTGTGTTTGACGAATAGTTCTTTTACTTTGATGCTCATATAAGAATATCTAACTTCATTTTAAACCCTTAATAAATAATTTAGATATTTTCGTACATAATCCGAAACAAAATTTTTTTTACGTGCAGTTAAGAATTTAAAAAAAAAATAATGTGAGGTTACAATATTTTGACGTGTTTTTTTCAAAAAATCAACAAGTCAGTTCATAAAAATTATCAGCCTTGAGAGTACAAAAAAAATTTCATAACAAAATTTGGTCCTCAATGTCTTGATCGTCCGAATCAAAATCAGCCGAGTTGAACGGCAGCCTTATTCCTTGTTAAATGATAAATTTATCACATTTTACATAAAAATTGTCGGTTTCAAATTTAATATGTTCTGATTGTGGTTTTGTTGACGAAACTTTACTATTATAAAACATACATGCCAAAAATCATAACCACAGCGTGCCTGATTCTAGCCTGCCAAAGCCCGCTTATAATCGAAATGATCAACCAAATCCACGAAATATTTTAAATTTTTTGAACGTGATTGAAAACGATTTCGAGTTTGAAGATTTCAATAAAGAAATATATTGAAATGAAATGCACATGTAACCCTTACTGAAATAAATTGTTTTGGTTTATAATCATGTCGTAAAATTTAGACCTTGCTTATCCCGGAAATTTGCGTGAAAACATGAAAGGATGCGCATTTCCGTTGTTGGTATTTCAACGTGGTTATTCCGAAGTATTTCTGTTTTTTGCAATTAAAATAGCATAACAAACAGATAAATATTGTCAGCACAATTCAGGGTAATGCAGGATAAAAATAAAAATTTCTGGACCATCGCAAAAATAAGTATACGGAAGATACAAATAATATTGCTCAAGTTGCTTTAATAATAAATGTGAAACGTAGTTAAAAAAATAAATTTAATAATAAATAATATTGCGTTATGCAATTTGGACCGATCAGGGTGAATTTTTGCCCATATATCGTAGCATATATATCGGCTTGTAAAGCTGGTTAATAAATGCTTTACTTAATTAATCTCATTCAATAATTCCAATAAGATTCGGACCAATTTTGCCAATTTCTAGGTTATTGCATTTTAATTGTGTTTGAAAGAAACACAACGCATAATTTGTTATATTTTTAAGGCAATTCAGGCGAAAAATATATTGTCCGAATATGACATTCAGATCGATCAGAAAATTAATAAAACTTGAAATATTAATAGGCAGTATTCGAAATTTGAAAAAAACTACAACTACAATTCAGAATTCATCAAATTTCACCTGACATTAGATATATCCCTTTATCACTTTTTAGTTAGAATGCGTAGCCACAACGTTAAAATCACACGTTAAAAGGAGTAGTGGCTACGCATTCTAACCAAAAAGTGATAAAGGGATATCATATCCTGTCCAGAGTAAAAGAAATAAAATGATAAGCATGTGCTTGACTGGGAAATAAACGTCCTTGATAGGCCGACAGTCGGCCTGTTCACTCACCTATCGCTGGAAATCTATAAGCAACACCACACTTAAATTTCTTAATAATTTTTGTGTTTTTTTGCTCTGAACAGAATATATGATGAGAAATACTCCCCGTTTACATTTTGCTCAAGATTTCGTCACCACACAGGGCCAAGATCTTAAGCAATGTGTGAAAAGGCCATATCCCCTATGCACACTTTTATGAATATCCCGCCCTGATTAGAAAACGTAGTGTGTTTTCAAGTAGTGGGGCCGGAATATTCACAAAAGTGTCAATAGGGGATATATTACGTGAAAATTTGAAGATATCTTTAAGCACAAAAAAAATATATAAATGACAATTTGAAAAAGCTTGATGAAATCAAATTTGAGCTTTGAACATTAAGCTTGTCGACCCTGACAATGCCAAAACCGAACTTCGTCATAGCGAACTTGCCCACACCAAACTTGTTGAAACCGAGCATGACCAAACCAAGCTATGCGATGAATAATTTTCAAAGCTTCAAAACAAAATTCGGAAAGCTCATAAGTCTCAATCAATGGTATTGATGAGTTGAGTGAAACTTGTACTTTATATTCTTCGAATTATGGGTCATTCAAGAATAAGAAAATTTGCTACCGATGTCTAAACAAAATCTGTAACGGTGCGTGAAATACACGAGGATGTTTATAAACAATCAATGCATAGCAACAATTTCAATGTTTTTTTGTGTTGAATTGCATAACTTAAATGACTATGCGTGCCGTGAGATAAGAAATCAAGAACAAAAAATTCTTCAGCATGTCAAATGAGTTTTCTCTAATAAACTTTAAGGTATCCCGGTCTCTAATTTGACATATTCTCGATAAAATATTAGCCAAACACGGCTCCAAGGATATTATTCAGATAAGCCAGTTTGTAAAACTAGCCTTCATCTTGCGAAAACCATGTGTCAAAACTTTTTTGCATGAATACACTCTCAATCACATTAGCGAAACAGGGAGACCTAAGCAAAAATTGAAATTCTATCTCCTCCGAAGATATATTTAAAAATAAAAGCTTAATTTTAACATAACCTGCATAATAAGTATTCAAAATTTCTGTGGAAGCGTTTTTGTCGATAAGTGCTTTAGTTTTTCTAGAATATGCGATAGACCATCGTTTTTTGACATTTTCCATCGAAAATCTCCTCCGAAGTTATATTTCAAAATGCACTCAAATTTTTGCACGAGGAAGCTCAAAACAATATAAAACTTATATGGAAGAGTTTTTTAAATTTTGACCCCAATCTCAAAATATGAATTTTTCAAGGTCACGTGAAAAAGTTTTCGGAAAAAAAAAGTGCTTCGCTTTTTCGAAAGTAGGCTCAAAAGAAACCTGAGGAAACACTGATAAGAAAGTTGGCTCACGGCATGACGAAATTTCGAAGTCTTAGTGGTCAAATTGACACAAACGTTATTTTTGAAACTAATTTTGAGAAAAATACTCAAAAAACTAATCGAAAAAACGCAGAATTTTCGAAAAAATTTTGTTGTCATTGGGGTTGTTTTATGCGTTCAAAACATAAACAATTGATTTGGTGCATTTCTATGGCATAATAACTGCAGAAAATGTAGGAACCGGGATACCCTCAAGTGGTTCGGTGCATTTTGGCAGATTTGAACTTTTCTCATTTTGTTTCGCTTGATAGGAAACTTTAAGTCACTTCGAACATTGTGAAAAAAAAATTTAAAGACCGTTACTTTGAACTTCTGAGCTCCCCTTGTATAATCTGATTTTTGTCAGATCGATTATTTTTACTTTATAAATCGTCTTTTGAAAAAACACTCAAAAACGCGCGTTTGCTATCAAAGGTATCTGAAATACAGTTAAATTAATTTATTTTAATTTATTAATAAGGGGCTCTAAGAATGGTCTCGACCACCGTTGAAAATTTATTTGATTTCGATTTATACGATTTTTACGTCAAAATCGAAAATTTAAATTGTTGAATAAAGACAAAAAAAAAGAAATTTTAGAACATCTAAACTTTGGATTCCAAAATAATATTTATTTTCATGAGTTAAATGAAATACATTTTAAACGGTTGATGGGTCGGTTTACCAATTTGGAAAGTTTGGGTGTGATAAAATTTTTTTAATTCTTGATAAAAAAGGGCTTCGATGAACTTCTGCCAAACCATAGTTTTACTTCAAAAGATACGATTCAGAGTTTAAACAAGAGCAAAGAAACAAAACAAGGACATATTTGAATATAGTGAAAGCCATTCCCAGTATTTTCAGCTAAGGATTCCATTAAAATAAGTTTGAAAATTCTTGAACAAGAAACTAGGAAAATTTTAACAATATTTCCAAATAGTTTCGACCAAAAATCCCAAAAAAATGTCATATGATTTTTCAAATATCATATAAAAATATGTGGTCTCCTACGCGAAAAGTTAAAGTGGTCATTTTGAAGAATTTTTGCGTTGCTTTGAAACAAATACTGTAAAAAAAATTTGATGAAAAAATAAGGCATTTTTTAATAATGCTCGGAACTTTTTTCAAAAATTTCATATAATTTGTGGAATTCGAAAGTTTAATTCGAACTTAAAATTTTCTTAAAAAGCAATAACTCGGAAATTGTTTAGTTACAAAACTTGCCTGGAGTATGAAACATAACTTTGGTCGTATATTGAGAAAAATATATAAACCCAGTGAAAAGTTATTCATCAAGAGCCCATATCCTTATCTGTCAAAATGCGCCTACCCCCTTAAATTTCCGAGAATGTTCAATGTCATAAGTATAAATTATGAAATAGGCTTGTTACCAGCGTAGCACGAGGTCATTTCCTCACAGACTGTAGCAGGCTATACACTATGTAGTATACAACAGAGGAAAAGTAAACAACAGTAGGTGTAGCATGCAGAAGTATGTGTGGGCGGTAAGCCTACGCTAGATTCTAAGATTGGCCGCTAACCAATAATATGGCTAGTGAGCAATCAACTCGACTTGTCTCGCTTTTAGCAGAAAGTAACTCACACAGAGATTACGCTATAAACGAGTAAGTATAGATATTACATTTATGTGAACTGTGAATTAACTAAATACATAGGTTGTATCTACATTAACTAAAAGTGTCAAGTCTTACTTAATCCGCAGGAGATATCATTGCAGTTGACCTGACGGATCTAAGAAGCGCAGCAAGCTAAGTATACATAAGTTATCTGCTTGCTACGGCAATACAAGGTACTAAAGCCCGATCAATCCATCCAGACCTACCGGGTTTAGCCCTATTGCTACGCAGTAAACTACGAGGTCTGAAAAATTCCTGATGAAGCTTCATCGGAAAATGTATTTCATCAGAAACAATTTGTAGTAATTGAAATTTCATTAAATTCATTGGTGGTCGATTCAGACGATATCCCAAATTCGGGAAAAGACCCATATTTAATCACTTTTAAATTACAATATCATTCAGTAAAAATGGGCTTTATTCAAGAATTTAAGTTGTTAGTTATCGAATACGCTAATTTATGCAGTTATTTTAACAATCTTTGCATAGAAAAAATGACATTTAATTTCACCATAATTTACGCTTTGCAAATCAAGCCAGACTAATGTAAATATAAATATTAAAATCAAATATTTAAAAAAGTTTATTACTTGACTAGTTCCGGTTTCGTTAAAAAATTCGGTAAAACAAAACTAAATAATATTTTGAAGTATTTTTAACAACTTTTAACAAAATTTTGGAAGGAGAACATCGATCATTGCCTTTCGTTGTATGCGTTTGACTCAAGATTATTTCGAAATTTCTTGCCGCGTAAAATGAGGTCAGATCCAGTCCCAAAAAATATCAATTTATCATCATAACCACACAAAAACAAAATGCATAATTGGTTCATTTTAACCACATGTTGTTTGGCAATATAAAACTAGTGGTCGTTACGAACCTCAATTTGCTGATGGAACACGCCGAATATAAAACACTGGTCCAAAAGTTTTTCTTGCGGTCAAATAAATGGTATGCAAACTGCCGTTTAGGCTAGTCAATTTGCGAAACATTATCAATAATGATGAATATCAGTTTAATTTTAACCACCAGGAAATTTTTGATAAAAAAATTTCATCTCAATTCAAATCGAAGTTTTTGAGCGAAATCGAATTCGAAATTTTCAAAACAAAAATGTCAAAAATGTTTGCTCGTTTCAATTCATATTCTTACAATTTTCAAATTCGGTGAAGAAATTACAAGATATTTGACTTTACGGTGATTTTATTGCTGGTTTCAAAAATATGTATTAATAAATATTCAAAGCTTGAGCAAATCAATAATATCTATTTGTTACAACTTTGACCAATACTAAAAGATTTGTATGTAAAAAATTGTTAGAGACCAACAAGGTAAATGTCTCTGGATTTCTCTAGATCAAAACCAATCATTGGCAGGAGCACTACTTTCAGTCCAGAGAAATTGGAGCTTGTTGGTATCGAACAATTTTTCACATACTGTAAAATATGCAATTTTTTACAAATGTAGGCACAGTTAGTATTTTCTGTTGCGAATTTTCTGCTGATCAATAAAAGGAAAGCTCCTTGTATTGCTGACATATGCTGGCGCTGGAGAGCAAACACTCATCAAATATATCCCCTATTCACACTTTTGTTAATATCCCGGTCCTATTACTTAAAAACACACTTCGTTTCCTAATCAGGGCCGGGATATTAAAAAAGGTGTGAATATGGGATATAATATATTATATATTGTTGGCCTTTTTGTCCTCAAAATACAAACTCATAAATTTCTTTTTGAAAGCTTTAAAACTGTCAAGTGTAATTATGACACAATCCGAAATTTTTTTGATGGAACACATCGATTATAAAACACTGATCCAAGAGTTTTTTCTCGCGGTCATTTTGGTGGGATGCAAATTGCCTTATGGGCTAGACATTTTAAAGACTGACAAATATCAGTAAGATCAACAGTTCCGGTAATAATTATGCTGAAAATTCGTTATTTGGATTAAAATTGGACTTTTATGAACAACTGAATTCGAAATTTGACAAACCAAAAAATTTTTCTCCCTCCGATCTGAAAATTCAACAGTTTTTTCATTGTAAGACAAAGACGACAAATTATCATTTTTTATTTTTTTCGTTTCAGGGCATTTTTGACTTTCAAGAGCAAATAACACTGAAAATTATTTATTTCACAAAGATTAATTCGAATAAATAGGCTCAAACTGAAAATCTTCCTGCAATGGTTTAAAACCGTCGGTTTCAACAAAAATATAAGATAAATCTCAATTTACAATTCGGCTACTTTTATTTTCAATGCACTGAAGATTTCCCTGGTTCAGACTTTTGATTATTTAGTCCGAATTAAGCTTAAATTGGCTTGGCAAAATATTTCGATAATTTATACGATAATTTCTAAATAATGTCGATAATCTTTTCGATAATTTTCTTAGTTACAATGTTTTTTTGTTGTCAGTTAAAAGCCTGGGTTTAAAAATCGAAAATTTCACCGTGCGCAACCCTAGACATATCCCTTAATCACTTACCTTTACCTTGTTGATAAAAAGCTCACGGAAATATATAAAATTCCATTGATACAACGAGAAATATTCCAAGTCCCGATAAAATTTTTCCAAGTATTTTCAACCTGGAAATACCGCAAAATATTCAATCATGCTTTATATCATTATACTTCAAATCATAATATTTAGCCTTTAAATTTAATTGAATCCCTTTATAATTGGATACGAACAGTATCAATGATACTGTGTCATATTTTTTTTCTTATTATTATGGTATACAGCAGGGTCCGGCGGATAGGTGAAAGTTTTTTCGCTCAAAACCTTCACCTATTAGCCGGATTTCACCTATCCGCCGGACGGCTGGGAAGATACGCTCTGATTGATCAATTAAAACAAGGTCTAGATTTTATATTTTAGTTAAAGGGAGTCAGAGTGAGAATTAAAGTTGATTTTTTGCTCCATTTTTAATCATAAATGCAAAAGTGACGGTTTTGAAAACCACAGAAACTACTTTTCGGATGATTGACTCACGCAGTAATTTGAATTTTTGCTTTCTAAAATGCATGTATTTGATTTATTCGGCAAAATATATTAAATAAAATTTCTATTAAAAATGAATTCTAAAAAAAAAAATTACCATCCAAAAAACTATCACTTATCGCTTGTAGAGAAATTAAAAGTGCTAGAATAACGCAAGAAAATCCCAAAGCTACTGGGGCGTTATTTAAAAAATATTTTTATGATAAAACTGAGCGAAGTATCACAGACTCGACTTTAAGAAGAATCATAAAAAACGAAAAAAATATATTAGCATCTAAGGAAAGGTAATAGCGCCGAACTCATTAAATTCAGGCAAGTTTTAGAACCAATTATGGAGCAGATAAATTGAATTTTTTATATTAAACATTTTTGGCGTTCTCACCGTATTTTGAGAAATAGTTTTTTCGTTTATAAAAATTCTCAAATATGCCTATATTTTGACTTTTCGAAAACGCTTATCTTTTTGCTTAGGAAGTTTTGAAAAAAAGCCCCTATCATTTGCCTTTCACCTATTCGCCGGACGTCAGGAAGGAAAAGTTTTGTCGCTCAAAACCTTCACCTATTAGCCGGATTTCACCTATCCGCCGAACCCTGCTGTACTAGGTTTATTTTTATAAAACATGTATTTAAGCCCATTTTCGTTTAAATGGACTTTATATTTAACTGTTTTTAGTCACCAATTTTTTGCTTATCATAGTAAAAAACCCCACATTTATTAAATAAATGTGCTTGGAAGTTGCAATATTCTCAACAGCAGTTTTCCAGATTGATTCAAAAAATAACGAATGTGTTAGCATAATAAAAAAAGATTTCAAAGTTAAACGTGAAAAATCCGAGCCCAATATCAATTTTGAAAAAATTAGACAACCCTAACGACTCGAAATTAATTATCATCGTTAAATGCACATGATATCAGGCATATGACACAAAGCTCTGACATGTTCAGCTGAGTTGATTAGGAAGAAATAGTGATTAGTTTCTATAGAAATAGCAGACTTATTTAGGATTCATTAACATTATCATCAATTTTTGTACATAGATTTTCTGCATTATTACATCCAGCTGAAGTCAAAAAAAATCAGCATTCTTAAATAAATCATTTTTCATGACTTTTATGGTTCGGAATTGATACGTGTGGTGTGCAAATTTTCACTTTTTTTTCCATCCAGCTGCAGAGATTTGTATCGAACTTGTTTATAAAATTTATCTTCAAATTTGAGCTTGAGAACCCAATTTAAAACTGATCAAACTTCAAAAAGGTCGAACTCAAATTTGGTATAATTTTTACGTTCATCATTTGGGCATGCACAAAAACATGAAATCATAAATTGAATCTAAATATAATTTCATAAATTTCACGACGAATAAGACTGTCTTTAAAATGGAATCGGTTAAGATAGGACTTTTTAATTTGCATTTTTTTTGGGTAAGAATCTTAAAAATAACATCTACAGAAACTCTGAACGTTGATTTGATCCGACCATTTCATGCTGACCAAAACAGTAGGCCATAATGGTCAAAATAAAAATTCCGATTTCAGAAAATTGAAAGGAACGACACAATGGGTACGAATTGAACTGAAATCTTTAAATTATTTGCAAGAAACAGGCTCAATATAGTGATTGATATTTATATTTAATATTTATCAATAATAATATATATTTAATTTTCAGTTCGAGAAAACAGTTTTCAATATAAATTTGAAACATTTTTCGAAAAAAGAAATAAAACCGTTCTGTCCACTAGTAATAAAATCGAAAACATCATTTAAATAATCAGAAAATTGAAAATCATCATGGTTGTGTTCATCCAAGCATGTAAATGTCACACTTGCTAGTTCAGACCAAGCATTCTGGGACCAATAATACCATTTTGATGTTTCATGAGCTGGACAATTCGTTGTTTTAACAGAATACATCCATGCTATTGGTTCAGAGATCACTTTGAAAGATTCATTGTATTCTACAGGTTAAATTGATCAGAAAAAGTTAGCTCACTTTTTTTTACCTTAAGATATTCCCATGAAGGAAATTAAAGGAGATGATAGCACTGCTTTTCTTTCTCCAAGAAGAAGACAGAAGAGCGGAAAGCAGTCAAATTACCTTGTTTCTAAAGTCAAAAAAATTAAACTGTAAAATTTTATCAATTTATAATATTAATTAATAGAACTTTTGAAAATATAAGGTTATTTTAATTGTTTTAATCGTCAGTTGAGACGAAAATTCTTTCTCCGCTTTTAAAAACTTCATGAAAGATACGTTATGTAGTAAATGTTTTATTTTCATATTCATGACGAAAACAACTGCCTTTTTTTTATTTGATGTAAATCAGTTTCACTCAAGCATTGTTGTATCCTTTTCAACAAAATTAAAACATTTGGTCTCACGTTTGTATTTTTAACGATGCGGGAAATTTTTTGGTTTTTCGTTGTTAACAACTCGTGAAAAAATTGTATTTTTTAATACTTTTAAAGAGTTTGAAAGAGAACGAAAATTACGCTATCATGAAACTTAAGTCGTTTTATAATATTTGGAGGCAATTATTTTTATGAGTTTGTCAGTTCAATTTTGATATCTCAACTTAACTCGGAGCGGCATTGAATGTTTCCCAGGCATACTATCGATATGTCAATTATGATTTCTGGTCTAAGAAAAGTTCTTTTCTCGAAAGAAGTAAGAGACAAAACAATTGTGGGACTTGAGATCATATATTACTATAAAGACATGTGAGTGACATATCGAATAAGTCGGTCAGAGGTTTTTCCTTCTTTCAAGTTGAATAATTAGAGAAAATTTCATTGTCGAGGCCTCTATCTCAAATTTTTCAAGAAAAATGAGATAAAAAAATGTCATAGAAAATAAATGTGTGAACCTTTTCATAGTTGAAATGCCAGTAATTATATCCATCATCATGGCTAACATAAATGTACTGATTGTCCTTATGGAATTTATAGACCGGAAATCCCTGAACCAGATTTGAAATCAGTATGCAATATTTAAATCAATCTAGACGATAATAAAGGCTGCATTTTAAACATTATAATGAATAAAAATTCTTACAAAATGATGTTTGATCTCATATTGAGTTTTATCTTTTATCGATATTATTGTTTTCGATTGAATGAATCAATTTTTTTTATCATATAAATAACTATAAGATTATTAAAATTACCCAGTATAAAATTACCCAGTATAATGTGACCCAGTTTCATCATGAAATGTTGTGAATAAAAATCAACTTGGTAAAATTAAAAAACGGTATTCCGATTGTTGAAAAATCATTTCCGATTGATTAATCTGCAATATCGTGATTTTAAACAGTGTCTTTGAATCGAGCTTGAGAAAGTGATAAGTTCCATTCCAGTCTTCATAGACTTTATTTGAAAGTGTGATGCGGTTGATGCCAGACACTTGAAAGCTTTGGCAAATATCTATAAACAAAATAAGATTATCCAACTTAGAATTTTAGTTTTAAATTAATATTAAAGGCAGTTTTTAATTCAAAAAAATTAAACAACAAACATAAAATTGGCAGAATTTATCGAAAGTATTCAACTTGCGAATGAGAGAGAAAAACCACGATTGAAGAAAAAAAGATTAGTCGTAAGCACTGTCCTCAACTTAGGAACAGCCCTGAAGTTTGAGAAAAAAGTTGACATTATGAAACCAAGATAGTTTTTATTTATATTGCCTCTAAAACAGACCAAAAAAAATTAAGAGGAGTAATGCCGATGTGAATTTCATCCATTTTTTATTCATAAGAGATATTTCACTATTTCAAACTGAATCTTTCAGATCAGAATTTGTTGAATGAAAAAAAAATTTCGAAGTCAATATTTCAATTCATTGAGTATTTATAATAATTATGGATTTTGTTGATATCGCTTATTTATTATATAAACTTTAACTATTTATATAGGTTTTTTATCAGATTTTTCTTGAAATTGCAGTTTCGAACTGTCGAATTAGCATTTTGAATTTTTGAAGGTCTAAACTTTAAAAAAAATAAGTTTACCAGACTTATCTGAATCTTACGGTAAGATTCAGATAAGTCTGGTAAACTTACGGTAAGATTCTTACCCTACAAGGAGAAAAAAATATAATAAGAAAATAAGTTTATCACTTTTCAGGGGGTGCCATAAACCCAGCAGACTGGCATCGTTATAACTTACGAAACTAATAAGTCAGTTTATTTTTTTATGCTTATTGTAGTTAGCTGAACCGATATAAATAGTGTCAGGCTGGATAGAAAATTATTTTTATTCATTTTAGGAAAGATTTGAGGTTCGAGTTTTCATTTTTTGTTTGAACAATCCGGTAAAATTGCAAAAAAATTCAAACTATTAAGAAATTTTCCGCATTTTTTTGTTTTGTTTATTTAAATCTATGGGTGAAAACGAAAAAAAAGACACTTTTAACTTTTTTAAAAAACGCGCCTACAATATTTTCTGACTAGCGTTTGACAAATCATAAAATCTTTATTTTTCATCTTTTGTCGACATTTTTTTGGAACATATTATGAAAATTTTTTCGCAAATGCATGTCCAAAATTTAAATTTGTGGTTTTTGATTACTCATGAAAAATGAGGTGGAATCATTTGATTTAATTTTTTGTATCTATTAAATCTGAGTTGGTCGCGCGATTATATTTTTCTAAACTATTCGTATGAATTTTTAACACTCGGCCTTGTAGCATCGATAAGTTGCATTTGCACTAAATATTTTGAAATTATATGCTGGTCAAAAATTTCAAATAAAATTGTGGGGTGTTAAAGGCGCTATTTCTTTAAGATAGTAAGCACATTTTCTAATATCAAAACACAATTGAAGGTTCATTTTTATCTCAAAAAAAGTTGTTTTTCTCTATTTTTAGCATTTTTTTAACCATTTTCATGGGAAAAAACTTTCATATCAAGGAAATTTTTCAATAAGCAACATAAAAACAAGACTTTTTAGCGCAGAACACCCGACAATGTCTGAAGTTTATTAATATCGTCTTTAAAAAATCTGTAGTCGAGTTTAGTTGCAAATTGATGTACAGTGAAAAGTGTTTTTTTTATATTTGCCGAGATAATTAGTTATGTTAAGAAATTCAAAATATAAACCTAAGCAAGAATTGACACTTTTTTTGAAAAAAAAATATAAAAATTAATTTTCACATTTTTCTTTCTTTCATATATATATCGCTCTGAATAAATGTACCAATCTGCAAGACTTATAGCACCCCCTTAATTGGATATATGGAATATATCATATCACTTTAACACCTTTGGCTTAATTTAGGATGTGCGGGCTGAGGGAGCTAATTCTGACACTCCCAATACCTTTCCTAGCCACTCATGAGGCCGCTTTTCAGCTCGCACATCCTGGATTAAGGAAACAGTGTTAAAGGAATAGACCAAATCTCTGATTGAATTTTACCTGAATCAATCTGGAAAAGGTTTTTAAAATCAATGAAAAAATTCAAAATTGATTAATACTCTTTTGGACCCTTAATTATCTTATACCGATTGGCAAGAAACATAGAAGAGAACGTCAAATGGAGAGTAATTTGAAAATGTTTTAAAATTATTAAAAAAAGTGGAAGTCATTTTCAAAAATCATTTTTCGAATAAATATTATCTTATAATAAGTGGTCACCATAAACATTACTTGATTTTCAAGTCGTTGATTTGAACTCATTTTATTTGAAAATGATGTTGAGAGAACTAGAGAGACTCATTTGCTCTAACTCGACACCATAATCAAACAAAAGTCCCCCTGTTGATGGTATTGAATTTGTAATCACTTACTGTTAGTTTTCTTCGATAAAATGAAAGGAAATAATATGAGTACGAAAAAATTCATTATTTTTTTGTAAGGGAGCGGTTCTATTTGTTATTTGGAAAGGGTTACCGTTTGTTTGTTTTGTATCGAGTACCATCACAAAATAAATTCACCATCAAATGAATCTAATCGACCAAAATTTTTCCAAATAAAATACTTTATTGATTTATATCCCTTTATCATTTTTTTGATTAATTTAATAGATGTGGGCTGAAAAGAAGAGTAAGCGGCCTCAAGGGTGGCTAGAAGGGTTCTTAGGAGTGTCAGGATTGGATCCCTCAACCTACATCCATTAGATTAATCAAAAGGTGATAAAGAGATATGATTCAAATAGATTGTCCCCGACTTCTTAAAATGACCAGAAAAAAAAACTAAAGGGGGTTATGTACGCAAAAAGAGTTTCCTTAAAAATTTTCTCCCCACTAATTCGGCCAAAAAAATAAGAATGAGCTTGGTCTTAGAGTTTTTCGATCACTGGTTTGCTCACCAGGTGGCGTTGAAGTGCAAATTCTAGGACATGTTATAACTGCTCTCCAGGCTAACTTGCAAGCCCAAATTACTAATTATTATCGTTGTGACTAGATATTTAGTGAATCTAGCGTATGGCGAAGCAAAAAAACTTTGTCATCTGGTACAGTAGATAACCTGAAAAAATTGAAAAAAAACATATTTTTCATTTTTTTCAAAGGCTCTCCACTAGACGGTGTTGAACTTGAGATCGAATAGTGTTGCCCATCAAATTTTCCAGAACCTCAACTAGTGTTTGGTCGAGCAAAAATATTCTCAAATAATTATTTCTTGAATTATTTCATTTTGAAATGTTGGAAAAAAAAATTTTTGACAAGAATCACAAAAAAAATTTTTTCAAGAAAAAAGTCATTAATTTGATTTAAAAGTGATGATTATAGTCCCTTTATACTCAAATTTTCTCAGGATGATAATTGTGTCTCAACATAAACCTCATTTTGAAATCGTAGTATTCCTTTTAAATTATAGATTTGTATATGGCAAGTACTACTATTAGATATCCTGGAAACTTAAACATGTTTTTCTGAAATCCTGAGAAAATTTGAGTATAAAGGGAGTATAATCACAACTTTTAAATTAAATTTATGACTTTTTTCTTGAGAAAATTTTTTTTGTCATTTTTGTCCTAGAATTTGCACTTCAACGCCACCTGGTGAGCAAACCAGTGATCGAAAAAGTCTAAGACCAAGCTCAAACTCATTTTTTTGGCCGAATTAGTGGGGAGAAAATTTTTAAGGAAAATCTATATGCGTACATAACCCCATAAGAAAAAGTTTTTATTTAAGGGGATTGTGGTTGCAGTAGTTAATTTCAACCACGATCGGGAATCGTTTGCAATTAAAAAAAAACAGCGAATTATTTCTGGATATTTTTTTCTANTTTTTTTTCCAACATTTCAAAATAAAATAATTCTAGAAATAATTATTTGAGAATATTTTTGCTCGGCCAAACACTAGTTGAGGTTCTGGAAAATTTGATGGGCAACACTATTTGATCTCAAGTTCAACACCGCCTAGTGAAGAGCGTTTGAAAAATTAAAAATATGTTTTTTTTCAGTTTTTTCGGGTTATCTACTGTACCAGATGACAAAATTTTTTTTCGCTTTGCCATACGCTAGATTCACTAAATTTCTAGTCACAACGATAATAATGAGTAATTTGGGCTTGCAGGTTAGCCTGGAGAGCAGTTATAACATGCCCTAGAATTTGCACTTCAACGCCACCTGGTGAGCAAACCAGTGATCGAAAAAGTCTAAGACCAAGCTCATTCTTATTTTTTTGGCCGAATTAGTGGGGAGAAAATTTTTAAGGAAAATCTATTTGCGTACATAACCCCCTTAAGCCTAGTAAGCTTAGCTTACTAAAAAAATTGATATCACGTAAAAATTTATAAATGAAAAATCTGAAGAAGCCTTATTTTCTAATTTTTATCGAAAATTTCGGCTGCTGATTATGTCGAAATATACTTATCAGAAAAAGGCATATTTTACTATTCACAATCACGGGAAAATTTTTCGCTCAAATGTCAAAAAAATCACTTTCCCGTCACTCTCTCTAAACCATACGATTACATTCGGATATAATTCGTACCTACCTCTTGGATAGATTATTGAGCAATATTTTCAAAAAAAATATTCTTGGCAATTTGTTCGTCGAGCGTTCGTATCATATATATTTTTTGTTATGATTACCTGACAAAATTCAGGATAGTTGATTTCTCCACATCCAGATTCGTCCTCAAACTTTCTACAAATTTTATCGACATCGGATGACAAAATATTAATTTTTAGCGCTTGCATGATTCGTGAAAACTGGCTCTTTGTCACAGTTCTATTGAATCCCTGCCCTCTATCATAATCCTTGAAATATGGAAATAAAAGGAGTCGCCGTTTAAGAACATTTTCGCGAACGTGTTCTAGAATGATCTCTAGCCGTTCTTCATCTTCGGAGTTTAACTGGCGGACGACGCGGCCAAGAGCCCCACGTGGTGGACGGATTGGCACATCAGTTGGATTCTTATCAAGCGCTGGAATATTGAACGTGTGCTCAAGATTGAAGCAAAGCTTTTTGTAATCGACACGACCATCTAAATCATTTAATATTATCAATTTCAAAAAATATTAACAATTCTTTATAGCAAAACATTTATCAAAAACAAAATTTTACAAAAAAAGTTTTTCACAAAAAAAAATTTACCAAAAAAAACAATTTAAAAAAAGTATTTATTAACAAAAAAAAAAATTTTGAAATTATTTTTTAATAATTTTAATGTTTGTTGTGCAAAAATTTTTAAGATCCATCAATTCAAATGCATTTTCGAGGTAATTATATAATATGTACCACTTGAGTTTCAAGGAGCCTGGAGACAAAAGTGATTTGTCGAGACTTGAAGTGATTTGAGGCCTAATTTGAAAAATACTGTTTTTAAATCACCTAAGGACTTGACGCCACTTAAAACTCACGTGGTATATTTGTGCATGGTTGTAAAAAGGATCATCCCCGACCGGATTTTCTTTCCCCGTCCCCATTTTTTGCCTATATTATGCTTAAATTTACGCAAAAAGCGGATGTAAAACGCACGTAAAAGCTATCCCTTATACAACCCTGATATTTGTGTGAAGTTTGTGACGAATCGTTATTGGCGTGTTTTTTTTTCAGCGCAATTGATTTATTTTTTTGCAGGAGTTTTTCTTCAGAGATGGATGAACCGATTTCGAAAATTTTCAAAAGATCGTGATAGGAAAGGTTTCGAGAAGCGTTTTTGGCGAATCGGATATCCGAATACCGAAAAAACCGGTTGAATTCTTAAATTGGTCGGTTTCCAAGTCTTGGATATGAGATGACTTTAATTTTTTTACCATTCTGCTTAGAATTTTTTGACGAAAATTTTTGGGGTCAAATTTTGTAATATGACCTCAAAAGGTCAAATTTGAAATATGACCCGCATGGGGTCATATTACATTGCATATGAAAGAAATCCCATGAAAAAAAACACGCCATTGAAGATTTGAAATAAGGAATTTCAAAAGTTAAAATATTGGTATCGAATTGATTTAATTGGATCTAATCAAAAAATTTGGCAAATCTACTGTAGCATCATTTTTTATTTATAAATTTGAACCTAGACCTGCATTATTTATGGTCATGAAACGATTTAATTTGTTTTTTTAACCTGAAAAATGCGAAACGTTGCAAACGAAAAAGAAAATTATAGCGAACAAGCTGAAGTGATGCACCCTACTCATAGTGTCTACGTATACACGCGTATGTACGTCACCGTACCGTTCAAGTATAGACGGTGCGTTAACGTCGCCGTAGCGTCTAACGTATACACGCGTCTGTACGTCACCGTACCGTTCAAGTATAGACGGTTGCGTTAACGTCGCCGTAGCGTCTACGTATACACGCGTCTGTACGTCACCGTACCGTTCAAGTATAGACGGTGCGTTAACGTCGCGTAGCGTCTACGTATACGGCTGCGTGGAGATCACGTGAGTGTTTTTATGGCATGTCGTAGGTTGTAAGACTACACTAAATTAAAGAGCCAATAGGATCTTGATTGACCCAATAACCCTTTGTTGGCCGCTTCGGAAACAGAATTCTACGCAGTGAGAGTTTCGTCAGCGGTCGGGTTAGTACTTAGATTAAGAGATTAATATTAGATTATTATTGGTGGGATTATCTGTATACTAAAATATATATAGGATGTAGTTCAAATCCACATGCATATATGGTGAATCGTTGTTGCACGAGCAGGCCAGAAGCTGCAAGCATCGAATAGAATGAATGTCGGAGCTAAAGATTAGTCCGAATTCATGTCTATTGTCCGTAGTGACCAGTTCAGAAAATTTTCATATGTATTTCATTTTTGAGGAAATTCTTAAAAATACCTTCATTGCTGCAGTGAGCTGCGATTAGATTTATTTCATTTTCTTGTAATTTGGGGATATATTTAGGAGTCCTCTAAACAAACTGATTTCTGCTGACTCACCCTTTCGAAGTTATCGTTATCCCAAAAGAATTCATAAGTTCGAATTCGATGTTTAAAAACATAAATTCGGATTTTTTCGAGCAAATCTTTTCAATGCTGGCTCCAAAGCGATTTTTTTCATCTTCATAAGTAACTGGTTTTTCTGGCTCCTCTTGGAAGTGTTGTATCGCCCACTAACCCTTCTTTCAACTAAAAATTTTTATAAGTTCTGATTCGTGAAAATTTCATCGAATCTATAAACTTCTGTGATCTATTTTTTCGATTTTTATCGCTTTCTCGAAAAAGCTCAAAAATACCGGTAAATTCCCGGTGAAAATAGCCTGAAAAGATATTTGAATTCTGTGAAATAAGCTCACGGTTTTAGCTCTGTTTTAATATCCTTTTCCCGACCTACAAGTCCATCTAAAATGCTGTTATCTCTATAGCGCGTGTTAAATCCCACTAATGTTGTCTCAGTGATTGTCTTGAGTATGATTATGGCAAGGGTGCTTTGATATTGGAACCGCGGAAAGATGATTGGCGTGTAATCACTCGAGCAATCACTAAGATAGTCACTGAGGCAATATTAGTGGGGATTCGAACACGCGCTATAAGACTATAGTCTATAGAGAAAGCAAGCATTTTTTAACATGGACTCAGGTTGGGAAAAGGATATCGACTAAGTTAATTTGACTTATTTTATTTTACTTTTCGTAAATGAGACATTCATAATGGCACTTTTTTCTATTTGTTTTCTTGAAGTTCGTGTGTTGATATCTAATGTGAATTGAAATTTTCGTATTTTCTAAAATACAACGAGTTTTCCGTTTCTGAAAATAATATTTCGAATCAGAAATTACTTGGCTAGTAGGATTTTTATTTATTTTTTATAATGGCCTTCAGTTTTTATTTCAGTAAGATAATTATTTTAAAATTAATTGGTTCTGTAGAAAGATCTTATTTCGGATTGTGTGCAATAAGTCATAACTAATTACCCTACTTTTTAACTTTGTAAAATGACTCTTTTTAGCTTGTGGAATAACTCTTCTTTTGAACCTTGTAAGATGTCTCTATTTTAAAGGTAAAGCGGCCATGAGAAAAATAATGGCGAGACCGAATACATTTTTGATTCTTCTAGAAATTTTCTAAAATTTTGTTTTTTCAGATTTTTTTTGTTCTGATTAAAGGGGTAGGTGTCGTTTTTTTAGCCCTTTATAGAATTAATTTATGATAAATTAATATCGGTTATGACTAAAGGTTGACCCAAGGAATCTCATGGGCAATTATTTTTTTTCAAAACAATCTAGAAAAAAATCTAGAAATTTCAAAAATTCGAATATTTTTTTAGCTTTAACCCGCATAAAACCGGTATGCTACCATAATATGAACATTTTATTGATGGAATATGACCCGCCCTAGACCAATGCATGACATTAAAATTATTCAAAAATGTCTTAATCGAATTCTAGAAATTTTAGTTATTTTTAAGCAAAATTTTAAACCTAATTATCGAATTTGACGCTGATTGGTCAGAATTTTGATTAGCTGTGAGCAGATTTTTTGAATCAGTGAACTCTCAGCTTCGATTTGAAGGTGCTTTTGTTCGATCAGACGACCTTTTTTTTCGAACTTTTCATTTTCGGGTTTACTCTCAGTCAATTTTCTAGAATTCTAGAATATTAATCAAAAATTCCTTCCGATTACATTGACCGCATTATATTTATTTACCTTAGTCGAAAAAACTTTATTCTAAACATTCGTCTAAAAGAAGATAGAGTTTGAAGTCGGAAAAACTGTAAAATCGGCGTTCAAGTGAGATTCTAGAAAAAAGGTCAAAATTTGGAAAAATCCTTCCGATCACATTTTGTTCTCATTTATTCCGCTACTTGTGGTAAATTTTGAGACGCTTTGTATTGTGGGGTCTAAAAGAAGATTAGATTTAAAAAAACCGTTTAGTGTTCTAGAATAGACTCACCACCTGGTGGTGTGATGTGGACAATGTTGACTTTGAGATGTGTACTCGTTAGACGAAGGATAGATTCTACAACGAGTATCCTCAGATTTTTCACAACTGCCCTAGAATTGTTCTGAGGGCGTGATTTGAAAGGTACAAAAAGCGACACCTACCCCCTTAAACGTTATTATGGTGCAATTATAATTATTATTATGCCAAAAGGTCGCCCCATTAACCCCCTTAACGTTTTGTTAGATTTTAAAATTTGAATGAAAGATTCGTATTATTTTTCAAATTCTCAAGACATTTCAATTTTTAGGAATAAAAAGTTAGATTTTTTACAATATTTTCCATCAGATAATTTTTAAAGTGTCTTACCTTTTCAATATCAAGATGAAAATTGAGATAGTTGACTAGTCCTGGTTGTGTGGATCGCTATAGTACTGAGTTTATGGCACAAACTTGCGCAGAGGTTAATTCAGTGGGACCCATTGCGTGAAGAGATGCGTTCAAATTGAGAAGACGTTACTAACCCATTATGATGACGATCATAATCTTCAAAGCTAGTTCGGATATTAATTCCGTGATATTTATAATAAAACAACAATACTTTTTTGAATTCGTTTTACATCTGCGATCATTTCCTCGTTGTTTTTCTAAAAAATAAAAATTTCAATCATTACGATTTTGACAAAAAAATGTTTTTTTGCGCCTTCTGCAAAGTCAGGCTCTTCTAAGAAAGACAAAAAGGAAACATTTTCTAGAAAATCATAGCATGACTCCATTCCTAAAGTTTGAAAAAAAATATTGATTTACAGGATGTCCCGTTTTTTGGGCCTCGTTCCCTTTCGACGCTATGGATACTCCAGCCAATGAAAAAGCTCGATGACTTCTTTTAAAAACAATTTATTGTTTGTGCCTCATCACTTGCCAATCACAAGCGCTCGCTTGGTGAAAGTATCCATAGCGTTGCAGCGAACGAGGCCCAAAAAACGGGACATCATTAGAGTCTACAGTGTAGACGTCCCAAGGTCGATCTGATTAGTCAAAATTAAGACCAATAAAAATCATTCAATTCAGCTTATTATTATGCAGATTTTGAATACATATTTTAGTACATGTTTATTATAAAGTTTTGCTTATTTTATCATATAAAAACCAGAAAAAAACGTCCAAATCGTTTTTTCTTATTTTTACCCTCTGACTGCAAAAATTGACTATAATTACAGAAAAACTTCATTTTTTATTTGGAAATTCTCATTTGCTCAAGTAGAATCTAATTTTTTTTATTTGTTCATAATACTATCATGATTCATTGGATGATAAGTTCTCAAAATATTCTTATTGAGTCCCCATTTCGCCACCTTGTGCTCAAATAGAAAAAAATAAAATGAATAATGAATTTGTCTGAAAAATTTGTGAACTTTCAAGGGTTATTTCGAGAAAATCTGAGAAAAAAATTTATCTGCGTACAATCCTATCCCTAGCGTCAGACAACATTTCGTTAATTTCATAATTGAGTAAAATTTGACTAGGCAAGTTTTTCATCTTTCATTTTTTTTCTTATTTACAAATAGCAAATGATGGCAAAAATGTTCCCAATGTATTTTCAGAAAAGTTCTTAGAGCGTAAATTTTAGTTTAATTAAAAACCTTTTAATGTTCTTGTTGTTCCCAAATATTCTGCCTCGTGGTGAAGTTGTTTGTTTGGTGCTAATTTTCATATCAGATGGACTGAAAAGTGACGTTGATTGTATCGCAGAATGCGGTAATTAATCATTTTATCATCATTTGAATATTTTTCAATCAGCTTGAAATTTCGGCTTCAGACAACTTATTGAGAGTTAAAAATCGGAGTAAAAAAATTATGGAAATTAGATTAAAACAAATTGGTAAAAGCTCTTGAACATTGTATTAACAAAAATAGAAGGAAATACTAAAAATCTCTCTTCAGAATGAAAAAGTAATAAAAAATCTTTTCACAAAAACGAAAAAATTATAAAAAAACCTTCCATAAAATGAAAAATTATAAAAAAAACCTTGAAAATCTGAACGCTTTTAAAATCAGTACTAAAAATTTTAACAAAAAATCATAAAAAAATCTAAAATTTATTCAAGAAAAAGTTATAAAATTTCTACAAATTGAAAAGAAAAATATACGAAAAATTATACAAAAAATCGTATTACAAAATCCACCATCCCCTTGAAATACTACCACTTCTTAAAATACTGAAAAAAAGCTTCCAAAATCTGACCAAGCATAATTTTCATAATTGAAACTATAAAAAATAATATTTGACAATTTTTTTTTCAAATTCGATTAAAATTAAGACCATTAAGTTGTATCACAATTAAAATTCGCTTTTTTCGGAATAATAAAAAATGATAAATATAGGTTTAAAGTTCATTTTAAACAGTTCCTTAATAGAAAGTAATCGTCTAAGCAGTGGTCTAAATTGTGCCATTGTGATAAATCCAGATCTGAGTCTATCATAATCTTTGAAAAACTCGGCCAGTCTCATTCGGCGCGTTCGAACCTTCGTCCGGATTGGCATCTTCAACATCACAAACTCGGACAGCGTCTTCCATTTTATTGAGGCTAAAAAGTCAGAATACAATCAAATTAATCAGTATTTAACTCCGTGCCGCTCTTTTTTGGAAACTTTGTGCAGTGTGCTGATTTGATTTCTGAGCAATTTGGTCTTACTAGCCAAACTGCCTCTCAGTAGGAACTAGGTGTACACTGTACACACCAATTACATTTTCGACCTTTGAAAAAATAGCTCAAAATGAATACAAGGGACTCCAATGAAACCTACGCAATTAACGAATTTTAGCTAAAATTTTCTAGTGCCCATATCGCCGAATTCGCGTAGGTTTTAGTTCGCGTAGGTATTACAAATGACGTCATTCTTAAGATTAAATTTCTCAAATCCAATTTTTTTTCAATTTCTGTTTGATTGCGTTTGGTGGAGTACCTAAGTCTACATATTTTGATATTTTACTTCACTTGAACCTATTGTGGCATCTATTGGCCGCATGATGCCAGATGCCAAGTTTTTGCCGATCCCTGAAAACTACGACCATAATTAAAAAAAATTTCAAATTATGACGTCTTTAAACGCTCACTCGTTTTTTCATTTTGAACGAAAAACTTTAATTTCTGTCCCATATTTCCGAAAGTGCCATACCGCCGAAAGTACCAAATACCGCCGAAATTTTATGGCAAAAATTTTTTTGTAAAATAAATGTTCCGGATAATATTATTTTTCATACTGCAATTCTTGAGCTATCTATAAAATACGAGTCGGTGTCTTAGTGTACGCCTGTGCTTCTGTTACCCAAATTGGTCTGCTATTAATTTATTTTATTTGTCAATGCAGGTACGAAAAGCACGGGCGTGCTTAGCGTACCCAAATTGGTCTGAATGAAAAAATATGTGGGAAAAACGCAACGTCATGATTATGCGTCAATTAGGGTGGTTGATTCACCACCGACTGCACTGGAGACAGTGATAGGCATAAACTTATGCCGCATAAAGTAAGGGTCAGTACCGAGAGACTTATCTGCAAAACGAAACCCCTCAGTACGAACTTCTTAGATTAATGGTGTTAAACTTTCTCAAAAAGAATCTCTTCTNGCAGGAGTTTTTCTCAGAGATGGATGAACCGATTTCGAAAATTTCAAAAGATCGTGATAGGAAAGGTTTCGAGAAGCGTTTTTGGCGAATCGGATATCCGATATACCGGAAAAAACCGGTTGAATCTTAAATTGTCGGTTTCCAAGTCTTTGGATATGAGATGACTTTAATTTTTTTACCATTCTGCTTAGAATTTTTTGACGAAAATTTTTTGGGGTCAAATTTTGTAATATGACCCCAAAAGGTCAAATTTGAAATATGACCCGCATGGGGTCATATTACATTGCATATGAAAGAAAATCCCATGAAAAAAAACACGCCATTGAAGATTTGAAATAAGGAATTTCAAAAGTTAAAAATTGGTATCGAATTGATTTTATTGGATCTAATCAAAAAATTTGGCAAATCTACTGTAGCTCAATTTTTTATTTATAAATTTGAACTAGACCTGCATTATTTATGGTCATGAAACGATTTAATTTGTTTTTTTAACCTGAAAAATGCGAAACGTTGCAAACGAAAAAGAAATTATAGCGTAACAAGCTGAAGTGATGCACCCTACTCATAGTGTCTACGTATACACGCGTATGTACGTCACCGTACCGTTCAAGTATAGACGGTGCGTTAACGTCGCCGTAGCGTCTACGTATACGGCTGCGTGGAGATCACGTGAGTGTTTTTATGGCATGTTCGTAGGTTGTAAGACTACACTAAATTAAAGAGCCAATAGGATCTTAGGTTGACCAATCAACCCTTTGTGGCCGCTTCGGAAACAGAATTCTACGCAGTGAGAGTTTCGTCAGCGGTCGGGTTAGTACTTAGATTAAGAGATTAATATTAGATTATATATTGTGGGATTATCTGTATACTAAAATATATATAGGATGTAGTTCAAATCCACAATGCATATATGGTGAATCGTTGTTGCACGAGCAGGCCAGAAGCTGCAAGCATCGAATAGAATGAATGTCGGAGCTAAAGATTAGTCCGAATTCATGTCTATTGTCACGTAGTGACCAGTTCAGAAAATTTTCATATGTATTTTCATTTTTGAGGAAATTCTTAAAAATACCTTCATTGCTGCAGTGAGCTGCGATTAGATTTATTTCATTTTCTTGTAAATTTGGGGATATATTTAGGAGTCCTCTAACAAACTGATTTCTGCTGACTACACCCTTTCGAAGTTTATCGTTATCCCAAAAGAATTCATAAGTTCGAATTCGATGTTTAAAAACATAAATTCGGATTTTTTCGAGCAAATCTTTCAATGCTGGCTCCAAAGCGATTTTTTCATCTTCATAAGTAACTGGTTTTTCTGGCTCCTCTGGAAGTGTTGTATCGCCCACTAACCCTTCTTTCAACTAAAAATTTTTATAAGTTCTGATTCGTGAAAATTTCATCGAATCTATAAACTTCTGTGATCTATTTTTCGATTTTTTATCGCTTTCTCGAAAAAAGCTCAAAAAATACCGGTAAATTCCCGGTGAAAATAGCCTGAAAAGATATTTGAATTCTGTGAAATAAGCTCACGTTTTAGCTCTGTTATAATATCCTTTTCCCGACCTACAAGTCCATCTAAAAATGCTTGTTATCTCTATAGCGCGTGTTAAATCCCACTAATGTTGTCTCAGTGATTGTCTTGAGTATGATTATGGCAAGGGTGCTTGATATTGGAACCGCGAAAGATGATTGGCGTGTAATCACTCGAGCAATCACTAAGATAGTCACTGAGGCAATATTAGTGGGATTCGAACACGCGCTATAGACTATAGTCTATAGAGAAAGCAAGCATTTTTAACATGGACTCAGGTTGGGAAAAGGATATCGACTAAGTTAATTTGACTTTATTTATTTACTTTCGTAAATGAGACATTCATAATGGCACTTTTTTCTATTTGTTTTCTTGAAGTCGTGTTTGATATCTAATGTGAATTGAAATTTTCGTATTTTTCTAAAATACACGAGTTTTCCGTTTCTGAAAATAAATTTTCGAATCAGAAATTACTTGGCTAGTAGGATTTTTATTTTTTTTTTATAATGGCCTTCAGTTTTTTATTTCAGTAAGATAATCTTTTTAAATTAATTGGTTCTGTAGAAAGATCTTATTTTTCGGATTGTGTGCAATAAGTCATAACTAATTACCCTACTTTTTAACTTTGTAAAATGACTCTTTTTTAGCTTTGTGGAATAACTCTTCTTTTGAACCTTGTAAGATGTCTCTATTTTAAAGGTAAAGCGGCCATGAGAAAAATAATGGCGAGACCGAATACATTTTGTATCTTCTAGAAATTTTCTAAAATTTTGTTTTTTTCAGATTTTTTTGTTCTGATTAAGGGGGTAGGTGTCGTTTTTTTTAGCCCTTTATAGAATTAATTTATGATAAATTAATATCGGTTATGACTAAAGTTGACCCAAGGAATCTCATGGTGGCAATTATTTTTTTCAAAACAATCTAGAAAAAAATCTAGAATTTTCAAAATTCGAATATTTTTTAGCTTTAACCCGCATAAAACCGGTATGCTACCATAATATGAACATTTTTTATTGGTGAATATGACCCGCCTAGACCAATGCATGACATTAAAATTATCAAAAATGTCTTAATCGAATTCTAGAAATTTTAGTTATTTTTAAGCAAAATTTTAAACCTAATTATCGAATTTGACGCTGATTGGTTCAGAATTTTGATTAGCTGTGAGCAGATTTTTTGATCAGTGAACTCTCAGCTTCGATTTGAAGGTGCTTTTGTTCCGATCAGACGACCTTTTCTTTCGAACTTTTCATTTCGGGTTTACTCTCAGTCAATTTTCTAGAATTCTAGAATATTTATCAAAAATTCCTTCCGATTACATTGACCGCATTATATTTATTTACCTTAGTCGAAAAAACTTTATTCTAAACATTCGTCTAAAAGAAGATAGAGTTTGAGTCGAAAAACTGGTAAAATCGGCGTTCAAGTGAGATTCTAGAAAAAAGGTCAAAATTTGGAAAAATCCTTCCGATCACATTTTGTTCTCATTTATCCGCTACTTTGTGTAAATTTTGAGACGCTTGTATGTGGGGTCTAAAAGAAGATTTAAAAAAAACCGTTTAGTGTTCTAGAATAGACTCACCACCTGGTGGTGTGATTGACAATGTTGACTTTGAGATGTGTACTCGTTAGACGAAGGATAGATCTACAAACGAGTATCCTCAGATTTTCACAACTGCCCTAGAATTGTTCTGAGGCGTGATTAAAGTACCAAAAAGCGACACCTACCCCCTTAAACGTTATTATGGTGCAATTATAATTATTATTATGCCAAAAAGGTCGCCCCATTAACCCCCTTAACGTTTTGTTAGATTTTAAATTTGAATGAAAGATTCGTATTTTTTTCAAATTCTCAAGACATTTCAATTTTTAGGAATAAAAAGTTAGATTTTTTACAATTATTTCCATCAGATAATTTTTAAAGTGTCTTACCTTTTCAATATCAAGATGAAAATTGAGATAGTTGACTAGTCCTGGTTTGTGTGGATCGCTATAGTACTGAGTTATGGCACAAACTTGCGCAGAGGTTAATTCAGTGGGACCCATTGCGTGAAGAGATCGTTCAAATTGAGAAGACGTTACTAACCCATTATGATGACGATCATAATCTTCAAAGCTAGTTCGGATATTAATTCCGTGATATTTATAATAAACAACAATACTTTTTTGAATTCGTTTTACATCTGCGATCATTTCCTCGTTGTTTTTCTAAAAAATAAAATTTCAATCATACGATTTTGACAAAAAAATGTTTTTTGCGCTTCTGCAAAGTCAGGCTCTTCTAAGAAAGACAAAAAGAAACATTTTCTAGAAAATCATAGCATGACTCATTCCTAAAGTTTGAAAAAAAATTATTGATTTACAGGATGTCCCGTTTTTTGGGCCTCGTTCCCTTTCGACGCTATAGATACTCCAGCCAATGAAAATGCTCGATGACTTCTTTTAAAAACAATTTATTGTTTGTGCCTCATCACTTGCCAATCACAGCGCTCGCTTGGTGAAAGTATCCATAGCGTTGCAAGCGAACGAGGCCCAAAAAACGGGACATCATTTAGAGTCTACAGTGTAGACGTCCAAGGTCGATTCTGATTAGTCAAAATTAAGACCAATAAAAATCATTCAATTCAGCTTATTATTATGCAGATTTTGAATACATATATTTTAGTACATGTTTATTATAAAGTTTTGCTTATTTTATCATATAAAAACCAGAAAAACGTCCAAATCGTTTTTTTCTTATTTTTACCCTCTGACTGCAAAAATTGACTATAATTACAGAAAAAACTTCATTTTTATTTGGAAAATTCTCATTTGCTCAAGTAGAATCTAATTTTTTTTATTTGTTCATAATACTATCATGATTCATGATGATAGTTCTCAAAAATATTCTTAATTGAGTCCCCATTTCGCCACCTTGTGCTCAAAATAGAAAAAAATAAAATGAATAATGAATTTGTCTGAAAAATTTGTGAACTTTCAAGGGTTATTTCGAGAAAATCTGAGAAAAAAAATATTATCTGCGTACATCCTATCCCTAGCGGTCAGACAACATTTCGATTAATTTTCATAATTGAGTAAAATTTGACTAGGCAAGTTTTTCATCTTCATTTTTTTTCTTATTTACAAATAGCAAATGATGGCAAAATGTTCCCAATGTATTTTCAGAAAAGTTCTTAGAGCGTAAATTTTAGTTTAATAAAAACCTTTAATGTTCTTGTTGTTCCCAAATATTCTGCCTCGTGGTGAAGTTGTTTGTTTGGTGCTAATTTCATATCAGATGGATGAAAAGTGACGTTGATTGTATCGCAGAATGCGCGGTAATTAATCATTTTATCATCATTTGAATATTTTTCAATCAAGCTTGAAATTTCGGCTTCAGACAACTTATTGAGAGTTAAAAATCAGGAGTAAAAAAATTATGGAAATTAGATTAAAACAAATTGGTAAAAGCTCTTGAACATTGTATTAACAAAAATAAGAAGGAAATACTAAAAATCTCTCTTCAGAATGAAAAAAGTAATAAAAAATCTTTTCACAAAACGAAAAAAATTATAAAAAAACCTTCCATAAAATGAAAAATTATAAAAAAAAACCTTGAAAATCTGAACGCTTTTAAAATCAGTACTAAAAATTTTAACAAAAAATTCATAAAAAAATCTAAAATTTATTCAAGAAAAAGTTATAAAAATTTCTACAAATTGAAAGAAAAATATACGAAAAAATTATACAAAAAAATCGTATTACAAAATCCACCATCCCCTTGAAATACTACCACCTTCTTAAAATACTGAAAAAAGCTTCCAAAATCTGACCAAGCATAATTTTCATAATTGAAACTATAAAAAATAATATTTTGACAATTTTTTTTTCAAATTCGATTAAAATTAAGACCATTTAAGTTCGTATCACAATTAAAATTCGCTTTTTTCGGAATAATAAAAAATGATAAATATAGTTTAAAGTTCATTTTAAACAGTTCCTTAATAAGAAAGTAATCGTCTAAGCAGTGTCTAAATTGTGCCATTGTGATAAATCCAGATCTGAGTCTATCATAATCTTTGAAAAACTCGGCCAGTCTCATTCGGCGCGTTCGAACCTTCGTCCGGATTGCATCTTCAACATCACAAACTCGGACAGCGTCTTCCATTTTTATTGAGGCTAAAAAGTCAGAATACAATCAAATTAATCAGTATTTAACTCCGTGCCGCTCTTTTTTGGAAACTTTGTGCAGTTGCTGATTTGATTTCTGAGCAATTTGGTCTTTACTAGCCAAACTGCCTCTCAGTAGGAACTAGGGTGTACACTGTACACACCAATTACATTTCGACCTTTGAAAAATAGCTCAAAATGAATACAAGGGGACTCCAATGAAACCTACGCAATTTAACGAATTTTAGCTAAAATTTTTCTAGTGCCCATATCGCCGAATTCGCGTAGGTTTTAGGTTCGCGTAGGTATTACAAATGACGTCATTCTTTAAGATTAAATTTCTCAAATCTAATTTTTTTTCAATTTCTGTTTGATTGCGTTTGGTGGAGTACCTAAGTCTACATATTTTGATATTTTACTTCACTTGAACCTATTGTGGCATCTATTGGCCGCATGATGCCAGATGCCAAGTTTTTGCCGATCCCTGAAACTACGACCATAATTAAAAAAAATTTCAAATTATGACGTCATTTTAAACGCTCACTCGTTTTTTCATTTTTGAACGAAAAACTTTAATTTCTGTCCCCATATTTCCGAAAGTGCCAATACCGCCGAAAGTACCAAATACCGCCGAAATTTTTATGCAAAAATTTTTTTGTAAAATAAATGGTCCGGATAAATTATTTTTCTAAATATGGCATTTTGAGCTATCTATAAAATACGAGTCGGTGTCTTAGTGTACGCCTGTGCTTTCCGTACCCAAATTGGTCTGCATTAATTTATTTTATTTAGGTCAATTTGGGTACGAAAAGCATGGGCGTGCTTAGCGTACCCAAATTGGTCTGAATGAAAAATATGTTGGGAAAAACGCAACGTCATGATTACGTCATTTAGGGTGGTTGAGAAATTTCACCGACTGCACTGGAGCACAGTGATAGGCATAACTTTTGCCGCATAAGTAGGGTCAGTACCGAGAGACTTATCTGCAAAACGAAACCCCTCCAGTACGGATTCTTTGAGTTAATGGTGTTAAACTTTCTCAAAAAGAATGACTCCGACCATGAAAAAATTTTGGAGCTCCAAGTGGTCACAATTTGAGTATGAAAAAACAACCTTTCGAGCTTTGGAACGCGCTATAAAGGTTGATTGTTATTGATTTTTCGTTGTTATTATACTGATCGCGTTTCAAAAACTCAAAGAATCCGTACCGAGGGGTTTAGTTTTGCAGATAGTCTCCCGGTACGGACCCTACTTATGTGGCATAAGTTATGCCTATCACTGTGCTACACTGCAGTCGGTGGAATTCCTCAACCACCCTGATGACGGATAATCATGACGTTGCGTTTTTCACACCATATTTTTCATTCAGACCAATTTGGGTACGCTAAGCACGCCCGTGCTTTCCGTACCCTAATTGACCTAAATAAAAAAAAATAATGCAGACCAATTTGGGTACGGAAAGCACGCCCATCTAAGCAAAGTATAGTGAGGACAAAAAAAGTCGATGATTGGCCAATTTGGGTACAGAAAGCACGACCCCAAAAATACGCCAGCGCGCTGCAGCGTCTTTTAAAACTGGATAAGTGAAGTTATAAAAGTTGGCAAAGTCCGTTTTTTTTAATATTTAACTTTAATTCTAGAACATTTTTAATTAAGGCGACTCTTCGAGTTAAAATCAATCTTTTCTTAGAAATATCTTTGTTTTTAAAGACTAAAAAAATTCTCTAACAGATGATCCACTAAAATCAAGACCCATTTTTTATTTTTTAAATTACTGATTTCCAACCGTATGTGCGTAACGAGGAACGTCCAAAAAAAACTTCGTTTCAGCCAGAAAAATGATCATTCTTACTACTTTTTCGTCTCACCTGTTTTTGTGACAGAAACAATCTAACTGGAAATAATTTCGCGCTGAAATGAAATAAAAATTTGGCTCGAATTCATATTCTAGAAAATTTCGCAAACAGAAATTTTATTCGAACAATTTAATATTTTGAAATTACAGTGGTGTGTAACAGTGGGTGACTAATTAAAGCACACATTTATTCAAAAAGTAAGTATTTCCGCCCGTCAAATAATTGTGATAAACTACTGTAGGCAGAAATTTAATAAAAATTAACAATACCGTAAAAATTAAATATTATATTTATTTCAAACAAAAATTTCAAAATTTGAATTCTTGAATTATTTCCTAAACAATTTTCATCATTTTTAAACAGTAAATGACAAAAACCGAAAGTTAAATTTTTTAAAAGCGCCTCAGAGTCTGAGGGTCAGACATGTTGCTCATCTTAACCATATCCCTTTAACACCTTTCGCTGGATCTGAGAGATGTAGGCTGAAAAGCGGCTAGGGAGCCAACTGACACTCCTCAGACCCCTCCTAGCCACTCATGAGGCCGCTTTTCAGCCCACATCTCTCAGATCCAGCGAAAGGTGTTAAAGGGATATTGACATGTGATACCATGTTATATATCGAAAATCCTGCCTATGCGTCTAATTTTATCACTTGGTCACAAATAGAGAAATTGACCAATGAAATCACACGATTGTCAAGAATCTTGTGATTACATTGGTCAATTTCTCTATTAGTGACGTAGTGATAAAATTCAACGCATAGGCAGGAATTTCGATATACACCACCTTCTCAAACGTCCTGACACCTACATGTATGATTCGAAAATTTTTGTCGGGACGTTTTAGAATGTCATGTATATTATAAATGATAAATTCACAGTTTTTTAAGAAATTGTCCAAGATCGTGAAACCATTTTGTTAAAACCTGTAAAAAAACTTAAGGGGTAGCGGTCGTATTTTTTAAGATCACTTTGTCTCAGAATTCCTCAAAATTGCTAAAGAATGCTCAGAAAACAAAAACTGAGTAACAACAACCAAAAAGAAATTCAAAATTACGTTCGAAATTTTAAATTTTTCTGGCTAATTTTCTTAAGAAAAGATTCAAACTTAATTTTCGACCAGAAAAACTTTAAATATCAAAAAGTTGAAAGCAGATTTTCTTCTCGCCATCACCTACGCTTCAATTTCATGTTATTCTCAATTTGATAGCACAACATTTTTTTTCGGGATTTTCACTTCCGCTTTAATAAAAGACGATTTCTTAGAATTCAACATAGAAATTAAAATTTTGCTTCCCTCAAATTACCGGGACATATTTTTCTTACTTTTTCCAAATTTATACTGCATTCTAAAATTAAACCTAGGAGAAGATTCGATTTAACCCTCTCACACATAAAACGCCATTCGGGGACGCTAGCGTAGCGCTTATTACGGGAAAAGTAAAAGTGCTTGCAACTTTACTATTCTTTAGTGCTTGAGATTAAGGATAGACCTAACTTTTTATACTCTTTAATTTACATTTTGACTTCATTAACCTCGTAAAATAGTGACATTTACAAAGTAACCTTTAACCTACGCAATTCATTTATGAGAAAATGAGAAACGTCAGAACAAAAATTAATGATGGACGACATCCAGAATTAAATTTTCTAAATCGTGACTTTCCCAGAAATAAGCTGCAATTTTCGGTCTTCAATCTACAGCTGTTTTCCGAAAATAAAACCCAACCTACGTAATTCATCAAAATCACTTCTGAAAACATAAAAAGTTACTCAAACAAGTCAGATCAAAAATGGAAGAGATTCAAAAAAAAATTTCCGAAAAAGTGAGTTACTCAGAAGTAACCTGCGATTTCTGGCCTCTAATCTACAGGTGCTTTTCAAATTGGCTCCGTGTGTGAGGAGGTTAAAGAGTGAAAACCCTGAAATAAAGCGGTTTTTGGCAGTTCTAGAAGTTATCAGACCGAAATTAAAAAATGTGCTTCCCCTTCATCACGAGCAATATTATTTCCGTAGTTCATGCGAAGTTTGAGCTTAATAATTTAAAATGTTTTTTTATTACTTGACATGTTTAAGTTTTTCATCATTTTCAAAAGTAAAGATTCGTTCACAAAAAAATAAGTAGACTTGAGAAGTGGGAAATCTAGAATGTCTGCAGAAACATTTTTTACCGAAAAGGGGCCTTAATTTTGAGCTTAATCGTATGCGACCTCTAGGAGGAGATCCATTTTGAAATTTGATTAGGCGTTCTACAACTCTCCGCATGGTGGCGACTACAATCAGTCAATTTGAAAAAATCAGTCTTTTAAAGAAATTCTGAGAGAAAGTTTTTGTGGACTAGGAATTGATCTTATTGTATATACAGTGTTTATTTGAAATAAATTCAGATTCAAATAGGTTCATTTTATTTTAAGCTTCATTCAATAGGTAAGATAGTATTTCGGGTATATAGTTTTTCGGCTATATTAATTGAATATCGACTTTGCTAGAGTTGTATTCATTTTTAGCGGACAAGAGTAGCGGGAATCGCTCAGAAATATCATCTAACGTATTTGTGTATATAAAAATTATTTCAAAAATTTATTTTTTTTCCAAATCAGGAAAAACCCGTAATAGTTGGCAAAATTGCATATGAAATATTTAATTATGAAATTTATGATGCAAAAAAGAATGCCTGGAAATTTTTGTTTTGATGATCTTATCAGAAATGTTATGGTTTTTATTGAACCGGGAGCTCAAATTGAGCTGCTCAATCCAAAAAAATTCTAGAATTCTAGAAATGACCAAAAACTTTCAAATTTTTTGTGATATAGCCAAAAAACTATATAGCCGAAATACTATCTTACCCATTCAATAAAACACCCGTAAATAATGCATACTCGTCAGTTCTGATTTCTCCAGATCCTTTTGCAGCATACACTCGATCGCCAAGAGATAGTCTCAAAGTTGCAGAACACCCCATTTGTACAAAAGCGTTTTCTACGTCAGTATATCCTCGACAAATGTTTACTTCATTGAAAAACAAGGTAAAATATTTTGTCCCTACGTTATTTCTGGTAAATGTTAAAAAATCACTTTCTGACGAGTTTAGATTTATGAAAAAATCGCGAATAATCTTTTATTGATCTTGATTTATAATTAGATTTTAAAATTTTTTAACGTATCCTTGCTAGAGCGGAAACAGTGAAAATATAAACTCCGGAAGTTGTTGCAGTGAAAACACCAGAATTTTTGTCATAACCTTGGCCCTCTTGTTGAATCACATTCGTGAATCGCATAACTGATGAAAGATTATATTTGTTTTAACAAAAGTCTCGTTATGAAACTAGAAGAACTCAGTTAATTAATCAGTTTGTTATTTAGTTCGTCCTACATTTCTTTCAGAAAAAAATTACTGCAGTACAGGGGGTTCGGGCGTATAGGTGAAAAGTTTTTCGCCAGGAGAAAATATGCTCTGATTAGTCGATTAAAACAAGATCTAGAATTTATTATTAAATTAAAGGGTGGTCAGTCATAATTTTCGATAGTTTTTTGGTCAATTTTTCGGTTACTGTTTTGGAAATCTCAGAAACTATTCCTTCGATTACTTGAATACGAAAAATATTTAAAAAGAAAGTATTTTACATACTTTTTGTGCTGACAAACATTTCAAGGCATTTTTCATTGATAAAAACGAAATAATACCGAATACCAACTTTCTGTTCCAAAGTTGTTCCGAAGTTTTGAATGTTGATTTGGGTATTTGACATATTTGATCAAACTGGGCCAGCTACCGGAATCAACGTAAGTGTGAACAAAAGATAGTCTAAAAAAACCACAGAATTCTGTTGTCGCCTCACCAATTAAATAAAACCGTAAACGGCAAAAATTCATTGGTTCCTTGACAAGGTAATATTTTGTCAGCTTAGAAGAGACGTTTGAAATTTTGCGTTTCCCGACGAGTATTCGGCATACCGTATTTCCTTCAACTTAACTTTAGAGGAGTCGAAGTAAGAATTTCCATATTTCCGAGCATCAGCAGTAAAAAATATTGTTGGTTTCTCATCTGCAATGTTTTTTTGATAATTGTTTCCTTGATAAGCGTTTCCGTGTGCGTCAAGTCTGCCTTAAAACGAATTTATTAGCTAATTTATTTTTGCGGTAACGCATTTTTAATAGCAAAAGAAAAGAGGAAAAAAGTGACCAAAATTTTTCTCGATCAAAAATGTATACTCCTTAGAAACGTCTTACCTTTCAACTCGCCAATTTCACCTCGCAATTCACCAATTAATTTTGACAAATCCATCAGTTGATTCATAAACTGCGAATCATTGCTATCTATAACAGTTAAAGATGCGAGTAAAAAGAAAATATGTATTTTACAGTAACAAAACTTTTAATCAGATTTTATTCGTGCTCTGATTTCGTGAATGCTCTACTGAGTTCAGCTTAATTTGAAAGTTTGGATGAATCTAAAAACTGAATAACAAACAATTAACCAAGTATAAAATAAACAATTAACCAACTTTTATAGTGACATGTCATGACAAGGCGCTAAAAATTACTGAGTTGAATCTTAAAGGGGGTGGCAATGCCACCGTGGCATACGTCCGGAAATTTGGTACATTTTTTAGAGCGATATGAAA
>SCLH01000312.1:182174-235461 GCA_004367855.1 Oikopleura vanhoeffeni | reverse complement strand
GGTGTATCAAAAATTATTATACGTGAAGCTGAGATATCGTCCCCCACACCTAAACTAAAAACTTAACTTAAAAAAAACGACGTCAGTATTAAATTTTTCAATCAATTTTTAGAGGTGTAAAATTAAAAAAATCTGACAAAATGTTGTTCTAACTCCCAAAAAATGGGCTTCAAAGAATGTAATCGACTTTTTTTCATTTTACGGGTCAATTTCCAGTATTACCGGACATCCGGTAAATAATCAAAAAGTTTACTCTTGTATTAATTCGTTGGATTTTGGATACAAAAATCCATTTGCAAATATATGGCTCCGTTATCAAATGGCACCAACAAAACCCGGCCGGGGTGTTCTTAAAAACTTACCTTAGGTCGCTTTTTTTTTCGGTTGCTCCACCTAAGGGGTATCTGTTCTGAGAGAACTAGACTAGATAGCGGACAAACGGTTTTTGCATCTTTATCTTAAACCGAATTTGGAATGCAGGGATTTTTTTCTTTTTTCCGATGATTACCGGTTCACGGTAATTCGCAAAAAAACGTTTTTTTTCGGTTCTTTATAGAGCAATTTCCGATGACTGGTATTCCGTCACGTATCAACCTAGGAAGCCACAAAAAATTTTCTACCGCATATTTTTTCCAAGGTTTCACGGCAGAAAACTATTTGTCGCTATCTTGTCTAGTTCTCCCAGTCGAAATCATGGTGGAGCAACCGAAAAAAAAAGCGACCTTAGCGGTTAAATAAAAAAATTAGTTGCCGTCACTTTTTGTTCTCAAATCTCGTAAGAGAAAATGATCCGAACTAACTTAAAAACCACCTGAACGGGATCATATTTTTCCACATTATTATAACACATGTTATCGTCTAGGCCACCGATTGCGAAAATACAGCGGCTACCAGACACCTCGACCACTGCAAGCGCGATCCCCCGCCTAGGAGTACTCATCTGACGTTTCAAACGCCATCTTTTAGACTGGAGATCAAAACATTCGACAGATGATAAGTGTTCAGAACCTAACATAATACATTTGTCAAATAAATTTGTAATGTCCCAAAGACCTTATAAAACCAGCGCCCTATACGCCCTAAGGGGGTTGTGGGTGTCAAATCTAGCTAACTGCAAGCAGTTTGAAATGGCTATAATAACTTTGTTAATATTGTAGGAGTGAATACATTTGAATATGCATATATATGGCGGTATTTTGAATTATTCAAACCATGAGGATAGCTGGTACAGTAGAGTGCGTGCAAACGGACAGTTTGATTTATCATTGCTTACTAACCTGTCCGTTTAACGCATTTTACAGAAAAATTCTCTGCGGGGCTGTCTGTTTAAACGCACGATGACCAAAATTGTAACCCAAAACCTGTCCTACCAAGCTGTCCGTTTAAACGCACTCTACTGTAGAACACATTTTAGTGTTTTATCACAATTTTCATGACCAGAGAGCGATTCTAAAATATGCCAAATTTCAGCTTGTTTCAACTCTCGAATGCTTCATAACATTCGCGTTTTGAAAATATTAAAAAAAATCTAGGAAATATACGAACTATTTGAACGGCGTTTTCTGATTATTTGTGTTTGATTTTAATCGGCTAAAAGATTAGAAAATGTATTTTATACAACAATGGATAATTTCTGTTTTCATCATTTTTCGAGAAAGTTTGACCGAAAAATCAAAACACGAAATTCTTGGCGTTCAACTGAAGTACAATCCATGAAAATTGCATCACATTGTATGCAGCATGTGAAAGTTTTTTCCTGGTGGAGTACAAAAATTAAGCACTCATAAACAACACCAAATTTCATTAACGTCAAAAAAGTGACTACTGTTTTGTGTTCAATCGTACCGTGAAGAGGAGGGAGTCCCTACTAGGGACCGAATAAATTGCTTTAGTTAATTAATTATTACAAAAAAATTTCCATGTAATAAATAAATGCCACTTTGAATTGCTCAAGCAATATTTCAAGCATATTTCAAACATTCAGCACCCACAACCCCCTTAAATACGCTGTTTTGTTTACCTGAATGACCTCCAACAGCATAAAGTGAGCCACTTAGGGCAATGGCACCTACGTGTCTTCTTGCATTAATCATATTTGGGAGCGATTTCCATTGTTTATCATCTCCTGCTTCGAGATATTCTACTGATTTATAGGGGTCTCCTTCATTGCCACGGCCACCTACGCAAATGAGTACTCCCGCGTATGAGTTTCGGGGACCAAGAATCCGCGGGATCAAAACGCCGGGATGCACACGTGACAGATGGTAATTTTTCGCTTGTGAAATTACACGGATCGATTCAAGACAATTTGAAGCTAAAAAAAAAGATAATTTAATCGCGTACTGTCCTGTGTGCCTATAAGGAAAATCTAATTTTTCGCAATGTGAACACGTGTCGTTTCGTCCATATACAAAATTGTCACTAAAATTGCTCTAAAAACTCGAAAGCGCCAGAGAGCTAAAAATGCAAGCCATGTTTGCACGACTCAGGTCCAACTGTCAAAATTTGGTAAATTATTATGGTGATTAATATTTCGACAGTATCTTCAATACAATTATAAGGGTGACGTTTTGTTCGTATTATATGAATCATATACCACGGTGGTATTACCACCTTATTTTCGAAAATGGTCAAAAATCGCAAAATTTCTGTGGTTTTCCTCATATACATGTATACGCATTCCTTAGGTAGCTTTTTTTTACGCACACGACAAAAGTTGGAAAAATCAGTTTTTCTTCCTATAAAACGCCCCTGAAATTCGGCAAAAAGAAATCCAATAAATTTGTATATTCAAAGTCGATATATATTTTAGGATCTAATGAATTAGTGTTTCAACTTCGGCGCCCTAGTGAGCGAACCCGTTATCGCAGAGAGGCGTTACCAACACCAATCGACTTAATTGGCCGAGTTAGTTATGTAAAGTACACTTTTTTAGCGGAAAGTACCCCCTGTCTGCGAACATTTTTTCTACCATTTTTGGATGATTCAAACTTTGAATTTCAAAAGGCTTTGTGCCTCCAAGGGTTTAAGGTCACTATACTGTAACGTAATTTTTACCTGGTTCCCAATTTTCCAAAGTGAGCATAGATTCAATGGCCAATTGCTCTAATCGAACAGCTCGAAGTAATCCAGGTAAAAATTTGTTTCTGATCTTTTCTGTTTCGATCCAGCGAATAACGATCCGAATTACGATTTCTTCATTTTTAACATTGAGCTTATTTGTTTCCAAAATACGAAGCAAAAATTTGTAGGGTAACTGAAATAGAGACCATAAGAGTTTGAATCAAAATATTTTACACTCGAGAGCTCAAGAAGTGAATTGTTTTGTAAGTAGGATGGGGAAAAATTTATAACTTTCAAAATAATGGCTTTATCGGAAATAATTCACGAGGTCGTGTGTGTCCATAAGGACAAGCTAATTTTTGTCGTTTTGTCCGTGTGGAAACGTGTCGTTTAAGGGGGTTGTGGGTGCAGAATTCGTTGCAGTTTTCATTATCTTCGTTTCTCTGTATTCATTTTCTAGATCCATAAAATTGTTTTTTTTTATTTGAGAATTAAAATGAAATATGTAAATAAAGTGGTTTGATTGAGGCTGTTAAGCGTGGGCGTTCGTCTCTTTTCTGCAATGCTCAAAAGTTTACCCTCTGCTGGGAAATAATAAACAATAAATCCTTTGTTTAACGCTTAAAACCTACAGAGAATAATTTTTTCAACGAGTTTATGGTCAAATATGACAATATTTCGTAGGTTTCATACATTTTCCTGTTTTATTCAATTTTAAACAAAATTGACCGAGCTTATTCAGATTTCAAAGAGAATTTCTGAATTTCATTTTTACCGTCTAAAAATCAAAGGAGATTTTTGTTTTATGGTAATTATTTGAAGACGTTCGTACTTTATCGAAACATCTTTGTTTTATTCAATTTAAAGCAAAATTGATCGAGATTTTACAATTTTTTGTGTGAATTGAGAACATATTTCTACCAGTTTTTCGATGCCGCACCGGTGAGCCATCATTCACCAGAATTAAAAAAAATTTACTTGCAGTTGACAGACCCTTCCAGTCCAGCTGGAGGAGAGGGCTTTTTTCCCAGCAATTCCAACATTCTACACCCACAACCCCCTTAAGATAGAAAGAGAAATGCGCGCTTACGCATGGACCTATCTTCACTGAGTCTGATGTACATACATTATGTGTTTTTTTACTTGCGAAATGAAAATTGCACCGGAAGAAATTACCGCCAATTAAAAATATATTTAAATTTTTTTAGATTTTTAAACCCTCGCTATGGACGAAAGCTTGGCATTCAAAATATAATCCGCCTAGTTACCATTTTTTATTAGCGGGAATTTCGTTCAATGCAATTTTCATTCGTACTGTATACATTTTTTTTGCTAAAAATGATCTATAAATTAGCGCTAGAGAGCTAAAAAAGCAAGCCAAATTTTCGCGCGACTTAGGCGCACCGTTTAAAAAAGTTTGGTTGTAATCAGTCAACTACGTAGGTGAAAAAAAATCAAAAAAGTAGATTTTCGAGAAAAACTTAAAAAACGATGGACTAAAAATTTATAGAAAAAGTTGTGTTAATATTTGAAAAATTCAAATTTTCGACGAATTACATTCGACGCATTTTTTTTCGCTTCAAAAATTTTTACATAAATCCTAGATAATTTATTATCGATAAAGTACCTGTAAGAAATCTGCTGAATTAGCAAAAGTATGGAAATTGGAAATACAAAATTTTTCTGCTGCTTCCATCAGATCCGAGCAATTTATATCTTGTGCGAATAACCATACGAGAACTACGTTATGTTCAGATAAATGAGAAGACATAAATTTAGAACACGCACGAATCACCTCGTCCACGCCAAGCAACGTCGCAGTTTGCAAAATATCCTAAAATCATACTTTTTGTCCGCTTTTATATATGTATTGAGATAAAGCCACGTGATTTTTTTTCAAAAGAATTGTTTGAATTTTTTTTGAAATATAATTTTCAATTAATTATAGAAATAATTATAGAAACTATTTTTGAAATGTGATTTCTAAATAATTTTTTTAAGAAAAATTTGAATAATTGTTGATATATTATATTATATGATATATTTCGAAAAATAGTTTCAAAATTATATTTAGGGTACGCACCAGGAAGCTACTGGAGTAGCCAAACTAAAAGTTTTCATGAGTGTTATGTGATGTTATTCTAAGCAAACAAAATGATCCCAACGATGATAAGAAAATCACTCTAGAAAACTGTTTTTTATGTCTTCAAACTCGATAAAAAGGACATATAAAAATGCACCAAAAAATCATCGAAAATTATAAAAAAAAATAGTTTTATTTTGTCATTGAGGGGACAATTCTATTTAAAAATTATACTAGTTTATATCAGAGTTTTTTCTAAGAGCTAGTGCATCCCTCATTTTGTAGTAGGGCGTCTTCATCGGGGGTATCGTAGAACGGCCCTTTTTTTTCGATATACAGCGAATGCCATTTTTATTTAATTTTCCGCAAAACATAATAAATCAGACAGATAACTGTATATCTGAAAAAATCATCTTTTTCGGATAAGCAAAAAATAATGTGTTTGTTTAGATCAATATGTATTATATAGAATTTTGTAAAATATTCTTACCTGTACATTATCAACATTTAGCGCAATATTTCCCGAATAAACAAAGTCAATTATTGCCCTAAATGAATTGGGACATAATTTCCTGCCGGGGCTTAATTCAAGCAAAATGGGAATAATTTCTTTGTTGGTTTCTACCATTCCAGAGCAAAACATTTTGTGAAAATAAGGAATCGTTGCGGCCAAAAGCAACTTGTGTGCCCGAACCTCACTATCCCCAACTATTAACGTTACATCAGTAAGTTGATCTCGGTCGCGGAAATCTTTGCATAACGCCGCTACAAAATAAAATATTAACCTACGTATTCACCATTTCCTGACGAACTTGTACTCATACAAGAGCCGTTCGGCACTTAAGAATTGTTAATTTATTAAGGTATTTAAGGGGGTACTTCTAATGAAAAAAGACGATTTTGTGATTTTTGAGGCCAAATATCTTGAAGGCCACACATTGTAGAACCCCCTAGTTAAATATAATGTAATATGAGACCGAAAATCTCACATTCCGAATTATGATAAAAGAGCAGTGTTTTTCAAAAAAAATGTGTCCTAAATCAATAAGAAAACATGAAAATTAATTTTAAAGTTTCAAAAAATCGGGCTATAGAGCAAACTTTGAAATGTGCTGATTTTCGAATTAATTTAGATTTTTGTATAAGGTCATTTTAGGCACGTCAAAATTATATTTTAGTAAATTAAAAATATTTTGTCAGTCAAGTTTATCTTTTGTCTCCACAATTAAATTATAATCTGATATGCATTTTCAGTAGTTTTTCTGTGATTAGCGCTGAAAATCAAGTCAGCGGACAGTTGCCTTCATTATTCGTTCAATCAAAACGCAAGAGCTCGAAAAACGAAATCGATATTTAAATATACTCGATATTTCGGATCGAAATACCGAGTAAATTTGAATATCGATTATTGTTAACCAATCAGCGGAACTGCCCGAAATCACGAGTAAAACTTAATTCACTCATATAGTATAATTTCAAGAAATTATTTTTTGGTCAATCGGCATCGAAAACGCAAAATTAAGTCGAAAATAAAAAAGCACCGATCTGATTTTTTTTTAATTTTAAATTTAGGAATCCGGAAAAATATGGTTTTTAGAAAACCTAAAAATTGATTTTTGTTTGGTTCCCGCTGCGCACCAAACAGTTTTATTGATTATGATACACCCCTTCCGAAATTACCGTGTGTGAAATTTGTGGTTGATTTATAATCCAAAGCTGCTGGTATTTCTTCATTTTTATCAATTTCTGAAAATGATGAGATTCGGGAAGTTTCAAATAATTCTAATTCTGGTTTAACTTCCCGTTTCCCACTTTCCAGCTTATAACTTTCTTCCTGTGGTTCAACCAACACTTGGTTAACCAGCTGGTGCACAACGGAACCACTAGACGACCCAGGGATATCTCTTAGTATAAGATAATAATTGTTTGAGATAAAATCGTGCTTTAAAAACTGAATTCAATTATCATCTCACCTTCCTTGTATCGCTCCGATCTCTACTATCCCGATCTGAGCTCAAGATTCTTCTGTGTGTCCGATCCCTCTCTGGGTCTCTGTCTGAAAAAATTATATTTGGCTGCGAAGACTCGAAAACCATCTGATTATCCTCATCCACCGATTCAGGCGCTAAATCCTCCATTCTGAATACTTTATCATTTGAAGTGACAATATAAAATTATACGATGCCAAGAAACCGGTCACGATATGCCACTCTTCAGCCTGCGAATTCGTGTTTTGAACTTCAGTTCTTGAGTGAAAATCACCAAATTTTAATTTTTTTAGACCAGAAAAAACAGGTATCTGGCTCTGGTAGCGCTTAAAAAAAATAAACCATGGTGCGATTGACTGCTTTGACTGAATTTAAAAACAAATGAAACCAATTTAGTCTTACGATCGTCGCTAAAATTAAAATTTTAATAAAAACCACAAATTTAAGCGTTTAATTGGGAAAATAGGTGAAGGTTCCAAAATGAGGATTAGAGACATTTTTTGAAATCCCTTAAAAATCCGCAAAATAATTTGAAATTGAAAATCAAACACGAAAATTGGGGGTTTTATCACGGTTTTGCTAAAGCAGAACAGTTAAAATCGTACGACCTGAATTATAAATGACCTAAGCCAATCAACAGTAATGTGTCAAAGTTTTAACTTAAGTATTTACCCAATCGCTATTAAAAACATAAAACTATTTGTGAGAACATCAAATCGTCAATTTGCTCGGCGTCCTTATAGCCCTCCGGGCAAACTTCATACAAATTGTCTGCGTCGTCAATATATATGGGGTAAACTTTTGAAAAAAAGTGCGTCTAAAGGGTCCGTCCTACTAAAGGCACTTACGGTCATTTAAAACGGCCATCCAGTTGAAAATGGCCTGAAAATTATATTTTGGCCCAAAATTCAAAAATGATTACAATCATTTTTCATCATACATATGATCCAGTTTGAATCTCAGCGACAAATTACTCTTGGAAAACTTATTGAAACGCGAACCAAGAGCGAGGCAAATAAGTGTCTTTCAAAATGGCTTTGTAAAGTTATATTATAATATGTATGCAGTGTTTTAATCTCTGTTCAATCCCATATCTTGCATTTGAGTTTCAAAGTCGTCTCTTTCATCTGTATCTTTTGTTTTTACATCTTGATCTTCTCCCCATTGAATCATATTATCAACCATAGCCAAAGTATATCCGATCGATTCGTTATCTCCAGAATCAAGGGGATAAAAATTAACCAAAGAATAATCTTCGATCACTCTTAATAAAAATAGATTAATACAGGGAAATTTATATGGGCGAAATTTGATGAATTTTTGGAAAATGAAGAAGGTAAGGGCCTATTCTCAAGATAAAAAATCCTTATTTTTCTAAAAATCGACTTCCTCAGAACTTTGGTTAATTTTACAGATTATTTTAGTTCATTTCTACCTATTGTAAAACTCCTTATGAAATTAAAAAAAACTTTTCATATTATGACTTCATTTCCAATGCTCAACCATTTTTTCATTTTTTAACGAAAAAAAATATTTCTGTCTCCATATCGCCGAAAGTGCCCAGTATGGCCGAAATTTTTTAGGAAAAAAACTTTCGGCAATATTGGGCCTCCCCTGTATCCACGGTACAATTGTTAAAAATAAAATCCTTATTCAGCTATCTATTCACTAGATTCCAGTGCTCATAAAATGTTCGAAAGAAATTCGAATTACAAAGAACGAATCTTATCAAAATTTTAAAAAATCGAGTTTCAAAAACATCCAAAAAATTTTATAGTTATTTGCGTTTATAAGGACAACTGTTATTTTATCATAGTGTCCTTTATTTTTGACTCAGAATTTACCGAAGGGATTTATCAATAATATAAAATTATTTTGGCCAACAAATTATTAAAGACTTTTTTGCTCTTCGATTTCATGGAAACAAGTTTTTATAGATATTTTTTGAATAAGAGAGGTTTTATACATATCGAATGTTAGAAAAAATTGATAAAAATTAAGTTGAAATTTTTGTTTCAAAAATGTAATTCGAAAAACTCGGAAAAATTTTAAAATTACCAAATGGTCTTATTTTTTTTAGATGGCTCTCATCAAAAAAATAGTTCGGTTCTGGTACATACGATCTTTCTGAAATTTTGAGTCATAATATAACTTTTTAGGCTCAGTGTCACTGGAGAGCCGGTTTTTTCGATTTCCGATTTTTTACCAGTAATTTTTGATGTTTTTTTCGGGCGAAAAACCGATAATTTATGGCAAATGACCGGTAAAAACCGGAAATCGAAAATTCCGGCTCTGCAGCGCAATGTAAAATAAAAAGTTATTTTATGACCCAAAATATCAGAAAGATCGTATGTGCCTATTTCGCTTGACGACGCTTAAGAATCCGTTTGGGGCTATCTAAAAAAAACGACCAAAGTATACATGATACATTCTAACTTTGAAATGAAAAATATCCAGCGGTTTTATTTCAGTATGTAGAGTTCCCGCTGCTCACCCTTCACATGTATCTGATCGATTCATTTTCTTCAGAATCAAGAATAAATTTCAAGAAAAATGTTCGAAAAAATCGACTTAATTTTGTAAGGCGAAATTTTAAATTTGTTTTCTGTATTTATTTTGATTCGAAGAACAGTTATTTTTGAGTTCATTTTGTCACAAGGGTGTCATCAAATATCAGCTGACAACTCATTTAAATTGAAAATCGATTTTATTTTAGAATTTCAATTTATTATTTTGGGTTTTCGGTGTAAAATGTCGGAAAATAACACGGAATTTGTAATTTGGATTATTTCTGGTATAGCTAGCGTGTTCACCATTGAAAATAGATTAAAGAAATACTGCGTGGATTGTCATACCTGGTACTATTTCTTGAGGCCAAATAACATATCAAATTGAATAAAAAAGGTTTAAACTAAAGTCGTCACGTGATCAAAATATAGCGATTTTTCGTATTTTCAGTATTTACGAGATTTTGTAATTATTTCAAAACAAATGCCGAATTGTTAATTTTTGGTTCAACAGGTACCGCTAGCCTGTCCGTTTAAAGTTGTGGCAATTTTTTTTCCCCGGCCCCTCATAAGGCGAAAATTTCGCCTGCGGGGCTTTCCGTTTGATCTCTAAAAAATGAGTAATAACTAGGGTCATACGATATGACTTATACCCGGGAGAGCTATCTACACATAACGTTAGGAAAAAATATTTTTACGGACTGTCTGGCAATAAAAAAAATTCGGAAGTAGCAAAAATTTCACCATCACCCCGTTAAAACTACCTTAATTGACTGCATTTATTTTGATGTTCTAAATCTCATTATGCTAACATAAATTTTAGGAAATAACTACTTATAGATATTTTGCCTTCTTTGTCTTATTATTTCTATTTTCTTACTTGAAAAGGGAGTCGATTAGTTTTGAGTATCGATTTCCATAGGGTGATTTCTTTTGTACTCTTTCATAGTTAGCTGGATTTGTATAATCCTCTAAAGATTCTTTTGCCGCTTGTGACAGAATATCCACCTAAATTAATACAAATTATACGATATCCCAGAGGTAGACAAACATTGAAAGTTTTAAAGGCGCTATTTATCTCAAAAGGTTTTGCGTGGGTTTAAGGGGATGGTGGTTCCTAATTTGAACATATTCAAGGTGATCATGCGCGAAATAGGATAATATCTCGGTAGTTCTGAACATACAAGATTGTAGATCTGACCTTGATCTCAAAAATAAGCATGAGGGAAAATATTTTTTGCCCTTACACTCCTTGGATCATGTCTGTAACACGGCACACTTTCCATATTTCAAAGCCTATCTCGTCCCTGTTTTTTAATTAAAGCTTTGATATTCACCACAGACATAGGAACTTAGTAAACTTAAAGACTCTAGGAATTGATTTTTCTCAATTTCGTCACACATTTTCTAGAATCCTGAAAACCGCTGATTTTTACCATTTTCGTCCTTGTAAACCTATCTCCTCCCAGGTTTTGATTTTTTTTGCATTTGTTATAATTTGAAAGTAGATTATAAAAAGCACAAACAATTTCTAGGAATTGAATTTTTGATTACTGCTTAAAACTCTAGAATTCGGCACTTTAGTAGACGGAAGTGATTTTTTTTGTCGGATGAAATCGAAAGTGGGCTCAAGTTGAAGCTCTTCTTTCACTGTCTTCAAAACTGTCAATTATATTACAAAGTTTCATCAAATTTAAAAGTCAATGACTTTGTAGATAAAAATCTTAGACAAATTTGAAAAATCCCAAAATTTCGAAAAAATTTTTGTTTTTTTCGGGTTAATTTGCTTTTTCAATGAATTACAATCGATTTGGTGCATTTTTATGAACATAATAACTCCAGAAAATGTAGGAACCACCATCCCCTTAAGCAACAGATAGGGGGAAATGTGGATGAGGATAGAAAATCAGGTCGGGATGCATCCCTTTACAAGCCTGACCGAATTGCAGCGCGAAAAATAAAGACAGACAAAAAATATTCGGGATTTTTACCAGTTAGAATGGCGGTCTAGAGTAAAAAAAAAATCTGGTAAAAATTTGATAAATCGATTTGGTGGCTCCTACATCTTCGGCAGTTATTAAATTTATAACGAATTGTGGAAAGCGATAGTAACAGGTCTACCTTGGCCGTCGTACAGTTTTGGCCGTTGTACGGCCTACCTCGTATTTTGTTGTCAATAAAATCTAAAAATTATTTTCTTATCTTGAAAACTCACACAGAAGTAGGCTTTATAAGACAAAATATCACTAAATTCATAAGCTCGTTCCTGATTGGTCGCGCAATCAGTGATCTGCAATTATTTTTTAGAAAATGTCAGAATTTCGCTCAAATATTACTGTGATTTCTGTCGATAAGGACACATGTGAGATTTGCTTCAGCCATATTTTTACGAAAAAAGGTGTTTCATGAAATTTTTTGAAAATCTACCTATTGGATTGACCAAAAAGGCGTATGTTTTGGCCATATTTTCCCTGAATTGTCCTTATAGACAGAAACCACAGTACTCTTTATTCAACTTTTTGGTTTTTCAATGTGTAGTATTCCAGGGGGCGTAGAAGATATTTGGCCACAAAAATTTAAAATCGTCTTTTTTCATGAGGCGTGCCTCTCTAATAATAAGTTTACCTTTGTCATTATATTAATATGCGGAACTTCTAATTTGACCATACAACTCAGTGCTGCCATAACACCACTTAAAAATTTTCCTCTTTCGACCAGAAATTGGGAATCCATCAAAAACACTCCTCCAACAGTTATATCCCAACTTTTTAACTTTTCTATAATAACCTTCATTACGTCTAAAAACAGGTCAAAAAATATTCTTACTACAGTATATCCATTATGATGCCCGGGTAACATAAATATCTTATTCCCTATTCTTTTAACAGGCAAATAAGATAGTTATGTTACCCGGGATCATAATCGATATAATATACTGTTTGTTATATCTTTCAAAAATTTGGATTCTAGAGCTTATTTCTCTCACCAGCGGGCGCCAAACCGTGAAATCAGCAGTCTGTGGAGGTACCATTTCCGCCTTGGTTACTCATAGAATCATTTTTATTTATGTTGGAAACGGGAAAGAACATTTAAAATGTTGAGGAACTGTTATTGTTCTACTTTTTTATTTTTTTGTCAATACAGTAAATAACCTCAAAATAATGTCAATGATAATTTCAAAATGATCGCATCACTTCAAAGCCCTGGGTTAATTATCTACACTAGGCGCATGAGAGAGCAAAAGTTGCTTCACCCTCTATTGCCCCCCGTATCAATTATCAACCAATGGTTGATTATACGGTATAATTTATGTATTATATAATTTATACCGTCATCAGAAAGTCGACTACCGGAAACATTTTGGTGATTGCGATTATTTTGAGGTTATCTACTGTATTGACAAAATAAATCCAAAAGTAGAACGATGAAATCTTGCTCAAGTCTGTTCTTTTCAGTTTTCGATATTTATAAAAATGATCATATGAATTAATAATTTGGAAAATGGTCTGGCCCATAATTATAGTTGAAAACAGAGAATATAAACATATTTGAATTATTTATATTTCGAAAATATACTGATGTTTTTAATTAAAAATGTAAAACATCCTTATTAAGTATATAGAAAGTTTAATAACTGTAGAAATAAGGCTTCAAAGTACTCAAACATGACTTCGAAAACGAACATGTTTCGAAAATTATTAAACTTTCTAAATTCTATATTACGATGGTTTTGAATTTATTCAGGTAAAACAATTCAAATTTATAATCTCTGTTTTCAACTATTATTTGTACAGTAGAGTGTATTTAAACGGACAGGTTTTACGAGTGGATTTGGGTTAAAAGTCCTGCAAGCGTGCATTCAAAGATGCAGTTTTGGGATGCAAACTGTCCGTCACGTTTTAACGGATAATTTGAATGGTGCAAATGCCCGTTTAAACCCAAATCCACTCGTAAAACCTGTCCGTCCAAATACACTCTACTGTGGTCCTGAACATGCCGATCTTGCGAAATATCGGCTTAAATAAATATCAAATGTTTGTAATTTTAATTATTTTGAAAAATCTCAAAAAACGAACAATTATCTGAAAATTCTTGACCTTTGACCTAAATGCGTATATAACTCTATCTGTCCTGGACAGTCAAAGATGATATAGTCGTCTTCTTGTGGTTGTAGTTGTTCATGAAGCCAGTCAAAATTCTCTGTCAAATGTTCTAGGCAAAAAACTAATCCTCCGTTTGGTCCGAGACGCAATTCTTCGTCTTCCATAACATCTTCTATAGAAATCAATTCGCGGATATCCACATCTGGTTCATAAGCAAAAAACTCAGCCGCCGGATCCAGATTTACCACTGAAATAAGTTAACTACTCATCAAAAAATGTGCTGTCGTATTTGTCAATGCGGACGTTTTAAAATCGAAAATTTAAAGAAAAAACATTATTTTTCTAAAATTTTTTGCAGTCAAATCTTTTAGAATGTTTATGCTATCGCTTGATAACCATATTTGGTCATATTAGAATCTGGGATTTTTTAAAATTAAAAAAAAACTCTCATGACATTCTCGTAAACTTTAGCAAAAAGAACAGAATTCTGATTTGAAATTAAAAAACGTTGACTACCCCCTTAAAACGGAGGTAGCCTACAACGGTCGATTTTGGAAAACGACCACATGACAACGGCCCCTGCCGGACAACAGCCCTATGAGACAACGGCCCTGTTGCTATTAAATAAATAATTGCTCATCGAAAGTATTAATTTCTCAGGTCTAGTGCCATGTTCTAAAAATACCACAAATCGGACTCTTTTTACTCTATAAACATTTTACTCTACAAAGATGAAATTTGGTAGAAATGATATTTTTATCTTAATTAATATTAATTAATTAATATTATTCAGAAGAATTGATTTTTCAAAATTAAATATTATTTTTTGTGGGAATATTTAACCAACCATAATGGAAAAACAAAGACATTTTCGCATATTAAGAAATCTCGAACAAAATAAATTGGCAGTAAGTTAACTTCACAAAATATCTGGAAATGCAACGGTCCTATTAGGACCGTCCTATATCATAAAAAACGAGGTTGATTGAACTTACATCTTGCTGTCCTTCCTACTAGAGCCATGTGTTGTTGCATGATATTACAGTAATATGATTTCCCACTCCCAGCTGGTCCGATCACCAACTGGGCATAAATTGGCATTTTCAATTTTTATCTTAATTGAGAAAAATAGGAAAATTTTGAAGTACACAGTGTATACAGGCTGAGTTTTAATTTTTGTGCGCTTTTGGCCCGCCATTTGAGATAAAGCTCCAGGTTGTTTTTGTACAACTAAAAATCTAAATGACCTATCGAAAACATGAAACATATGAAACAATCGAAATTAATATTTTCGGAACTTTGATAAACGATTTGAAATAAGAAATTTGGATAGTCAAAAATCCGTACCGATTTTATTGGTGCATCTTATAGCGAATATTTAGCGGTAATTTTAAGCCCCAGTGACTTTTTAGTTCGCTGGTTCTCATGTGAGTTAAAATGTTAGATGAGAAAAATCCAATTAGCTGACTCGAAATCGAAGAGGTTTCTCTAAATACGAATATTTTGCGACACTATCGGATGTACCGGTTGGTCAAAATTTACCGGTAAAGTACAGCTTCCAGTACCGGAAGTGATATGTCAATGATTTGAATTAAAAAGATGAGCAATCATCTGCTTTCTGGAGACGGTATTATGAACTAGAGGGAATTAGTTTTACAAAACATTTTGTAACACAGGGAGTAGTGTCAACAAGAAAAATTCAATGAAAATTGTATCCTGGAATAATTAGGGCGAAAAAATACGATCGGTCGTGGTCTGACAGTGATCATATCGAAAATCCTGCCTATACGTGGAATTTTATCACTACGTCATGACGCGTCACAAGAATAGAAAGTGACCAATGATCGAGAATCCTGTGATTTCATTGGTCACTTTCTCTTTGTGTGACGTTGTTATAAAATTCGACGCATAGGCAGAATTTTCGATATGTACCGTTTCAGCGCCAAAGAGCTCTTGGATACTTGAACTTGGATGCTACCGGTCCATAATCTGTTAGCTAAAATCGAATTTAGTTACTGAGTAGTAGGGTGTCACAGGTCTAGGCTAATATAGAGACTAAGAAGAGATTTTAGACACCAAGGAGTTAAAATTTCGAAATGTCATAGACCAATTTTTTACTCCAAATTAACCAAGGAACATAGTGGGAGTACTCAAAATGCTTGGATTTCGACTTTGTCTCGTCCAAAACTGACCTGTGACACCCTACTGAGTAGTGACTACTCCCTTAAAAATGCTTATCAAAAAAGCATAGCTTTTGGGCTGCACTTAAATATTAATGCTAAAAAAGGTTTGGACCTATGGTTTTCCAATTCATCATTGAAACATTTTTCTCAAAATCACATCCGGAATAGTTCCTACATATAGTACAGGTCACTTTTCGGACCTTTATACCGATTTTTTTGAAAAATAAAATCTAATGCTTAAATTTTAAGTCTTAAATCACAAAAAAATCTCTACAAGATGGGCAAATAAAATCGGTACCCATTTTTTACTTTCAAAATTTCTTATTACAAATCGTGACGATTTAATCGTCATTCATTTTATACATANAATTAAATTTTCTTTTATACACGTTTGTACTCTTAAAATATTCAAAAAAATTATACTTTAAATAATTTATTATAATTAATAAGCAAGATATTATTCGATTCTGAATAAAAACAAATATTAAAGATGAGTCATATTTCTTGAGCAGCCAATCGGAAACGAGCAGATTTGTTTTTAAACTTTATAATTTGAAAATGAAAGAATGAACGAATGGCGCCAAAAATAAAAGAAATTGAAAAACTGATAAAGGGACCAAAACCGAGGAATTCGAAAGGGCGGTGCTAATTTTTTCATACACTGGTAATTTTTTTAAAAATCCTGCATTTTGCTATAAATTGTAAGCTGGGTAAGAGAAAATGGCTTGATTAAAAAAATTTAAAGTTAAATAATTTAATTTTAAACTATTTATTTGAAATTCCGCTTCTCCGTTAGATAATATTTCGAAAAGTTGTTTGCCTCCGACGGGCCCTGCCGCAGGCTGCAACAGACTGAATTTTTATCTTGACAATTAATTTATTTCTTGAATTATTTTCTTCAATAGTATTATCTCCCGGCGGGCCCTGTCTGGGACTGAACCTATCTTATTCTTGACAAATACATGTAGATTTAACCTATCTGTAATTCTTACCATTTCCAGATGAGGTTATATTTCTAACAGTTACACAATAATTGTTTGTCTTGACGAAATATAACCTTATCTGTAACCCTAACTCTTTTATTGATGAACAATAAAATTTTGGTATAAAAAATAAAGATCTATTTTCAGCAATTGTTAAATAAAATCAGTGTAAAAAAAATTAGAACCCCCTCGATAGATAAACATGATTGGCTTAGAGAAAAGGCCGACCACTATTTCTTTGGTAAAAATTTCAAATATTTTATATCTTAACTTAGTGATGATTGAGAGAAACCGATAGCGATTGGCATAATTCTTATCTAGTTCTTCGCCGTCAGACAATGCCGTCAAATCTGTAGGCTCTCCTTTTCCAAATTTTGCTTCAAATGCAAGAAAATTGCGTAAAACCCAAAAAATCTTGATTTAGGGACCCTCGGGAAAAAAGGATCGATTTCTACAACGTTCATACAATTAGGATTAAAAATACATTTTACTAAAGCCAAAAGCGAGAGGAACATCTTTGTAGGCTTCGTTTTTGCGATTTTTGCCTCAATTTTATCCCAGAGTCGAAAATTTCACAATTTTTCTCAAAAATGAATTTAAATTTTTAAAAATGCCGTTTTTTTTCCTAAAGGCGCCCGGAGTTTAAATTTCCGGGGAAAACATTAGAAGTGTCTGAATTTTCATAAAAACTGTCCTAAATTCATTTCCAATAATTTTCATATTTTGAGCTCGAGTAGGTTCCAAATAGACACTTTGATCTTTATTAAAACTTAACTGTTATATTCAGCCTCATCTGACGAAGTTGGAAAATATTCAGAAGACGATAAAAAGGAATATGCTCGGTGTGAAATTAAAGAACGATTATCAATTATTCAATTTGCCGAAGAGAATCCAGGCTTAAATATTGACATTATTCACGAACACAGATACATAGGAGAAGCATATGCAAGAACTGATGCATTTACAAAAGCTCTGCAGGTAACTGCTATTACTGATATTGGCTATTAGTGAAAACAATATGATATGTAGGCCTCACATTTGGCCGAAACCTACGTAATTCTGAAAAAGCCAAATCTGCAAATTTTCCGAAAATTATTTTTATTTTCAAAACCATAATAATGTAGCGTGTATTATTATTTTGAAATCCTAGACGAATAATACTCCAGCCTAAAAAATACTACCAAAGAGGTTCGTCGAAGTGGTGCCAACATTTTGCTCGCATCTAGCTCTCTAGCGCAATATTTTCAAATTTTAGAGCATAAAAGAGCTAAAAGGACAAAACGGCAGGCCAAACATGTCCTGAAAGCTAAATACGGTAGTCATTTAATTTGTTTCCGGAGGACGAAAAATTCTTTTGAGTAAACAATTTTCAACAATAGTATAGTGCGATTCTGGGTTCAAGTAAACTCCGACAATCTTTTTTTAACATTATTTTTAAATTTTTTTTAAGAAAATTTAACATACATAGTTATCCATAATTTTTAACACATTTTTAATCTCAAGTTAATTTTAGCATTTTAATATTTTCATCGAATTGTCAAATGTGCAAACTGATTTCCTCAAGAAATCGATCGCTTATTATACGCGGGGAAAACTGTATAACGATCATCGAATGTTGCAACAAGCCTATCAAGATAATAAAGAAGCTCTGCGACTCATAGAAATACAAACAAGGTAAAATAAGATACGAAAACATTATAAGATTTTGAATCTCCACTTGCGCTGTTGTGTTTTGAAACACATAAATCCTTAAATGTATAGCGTTTTTAAAAGAGCCAGGAGAATTTCGGAACAGAAGTCAGAAATTCTCTTTATTTTTACTGTCGTCAGCGTCTATTATAACACTCTCTATAAGGACAATATGGAACAAAATATGGCCTTACCCTTCGTCTTTTATTTCGGCAGAGCCGTCTATAAGTACCATATGATTCATATGATATGAACCAGAAGGGTCAATTTTTGGAAATTGTAAGGTAACTTTTTTTTTAACTCCACCCACCCTACTCAGTCATTTTTCTCGAAGACCATACCAGATATCAACAAACGGTTTTCTGCTATGTGTAGCCAAGTACAGATCAGTAAAAATGACTGAGTAGGGTGGGTGGAGTTAAAAAAGTTACCTAAGCGCAAAAAGGGTTTTCATTTTTTTTGGCCAAAATCGTTAACATTGGAGCATTTTTGAAAGATAAGGGCGACAGATTTGACGCAAATCATTTGACTGTGCCACTACAGACGAACCCTGATATATTCCAAAACGTTTTTGTACATTCAACTAGAAACTAAAAAAGCTTAGATCAATTTTTTTTGCCCCAACAGTTTACCGGTAATTCATTGTTATTTACGGTTTCTCTTACATAATACAGTGTTTCACACAAATAATTCACTTTATTTCACACGAATACCTGCTGGAATTGTTATTTCGGTTAAATTTTATGGAGAATTTATCAAAATTTTTGAAATTTGACATTCAACAATTTCCAGTTTTAGAGAGAAATAATGACTCATCATTAGGAAGAATTCCTGGGAATTTGGGAAGACATAAATTTTGTCATTATGAAAAATCGTAGGAAAACTTAATTTCGGAAATTTTATTTTTCAGCCATTATACTTAGAATTTCTTCTTGTTTCATTTCATATCCATATTGGGTCATTTGAAAATCTCGAATTTTGAAAATATCTCGAAAAATTAAAAAAAAAATGACCTTTAAGCTTTTTTATTTTCCAGGTGAATGCAAAAACCGTTTTGTGATATCTCATACTGTTCGTCTTTGGTGGCACAGGCGAATCTGTCGCAGCTACAAAAATTACCTAAGGACAATATGGCAAAATCTCAGCTGTCCCTATAAACGAAAACTGTTAACTGCTAAGATAAATATTTTTAAAATTAATGTTAATTGTTCAGGGGAGGTGCTTGTGTACTTTTTGGATCTAATGCGCGGGAACGCGGAGAGAGACAGCGTAGTGGGTATGATATGAAATTCAAGTGCTACTCAACTTTGGCGCAAATTCTGCTTAATCTTGGCGAGAATGAAAAAGGTCAACGTAGGTTGAACAATGCGATTCGGATCTCTAAAGAATTTGGTTTGATCCGCCAAAAATTCGATTTTTTCGTTCTTATTGGTTCAGAAGAGACATCCAGGGGAAATTTCAAATCTGCAGATGAAAAATTCAGGAACGGTTCAAATAATAATCTACAATCTTGTGATTATCATTTAAAAAAATAAAACTGACGTCTATAAAAACATGTTTGGTTTGACTATATGAAAAGCCGCCGGTTGGTTCTTAGACAAATTACGCTCTAAAAAATACAAATTTTCGCATGACCTAGGCGCAACACTTTGGTAGTAATCAGTCAACTGGGTTGAATTTTAGTATACACTGTATCAAGATTTTTTGAAAATAGGCTATTCTGAATAGCTCAGAAAAAAAATCTTAAGAATTAATTGATTTATACACTCTACATTATTATTGTTTTCGAAAATACAAATAATCTTTGAAAAATTGGCCGTGTTGTCGTTTCGTGTTTTCAAAATTCGGCCGTTTTGTTCTTATACACTATATGAGTACTATATGAGTCAAAAAGAGTGTCTAGGAAAAAACAGGTTTCTACCATTCAAAGAGTTTCAGCGCGCTAATGAGTCATTTTCGAATATCATTTCACTTGTCTCGAGGAACTCAGATTATATTTATCAGATGGAACTCTGTACATAATTGAAGGTGTTTGTTTTACCCTCGACACTCTATTTGACTCTATTTGACTCTAGTCACAGCATGTCACATTTTTGCTCCCAGTCTTAGTTTTTGCAGTGGCCAACCTCCGCCAATGAAAACGTTCAAATTCACTACGTGTTTGTAAATTTAAACATTTAGATTGGCAGAGGTTAGCTTGAGCAAAAACTAAGACTGGGAGCAAGAATGCTGTAGCTGATTTTTTATAGAAAAAACAGTACAGTACCTTTCAAATTTCATAAATATCAAAGTCTTTTCAATATAACTTTTTCTACGAAAACTTCGAAAATGGTGCGAGAGAGTTGAATTAGCCAAAATTATAAAAAAAAACCTTTATAGGGAAGCAATGACTAGTTTAGATCATATTCAAGATAAGGCCGACCTTGATGATTGTAAATTTAATCTCTTCTCGGCTTGGGCTGAAAATCACCTGGCACAATATCAATTTTCAAAAGCCTTATCACTTTATAGAGATGCTTACAGTATACGTCCCAAATTACCAGAAACAAAATTAATGTACCAAATTATGATGCTTTTTCAAAAAGGTAAAATATTTAGTATTATAAATGCATGTTCAGGACCCTTGAAAAAATAACAAGATTAACAGAAAATTTTAACGTTTTTCTAAATTACCTTGAATATACAATAAATATACTACATAATTCTACTGTACATAATTCAAATAGTTTGAAACGCCTATTTTACGCTCTCCTCGTCTGGCGCAGGCTTCAAAACTATGAATTGCAGCTAAGGTACTAAGGTAAACTTTTTAAGCAGCGACATATTCGACTGTGCCACCACGGACAAACCGTATGAAATATAACAAAACATTTTTTTGATCAAACTGGAAATTAAAAAATATGCGGGGAAATTTTTTATAAAAATTCTCCTCAACCAGTTTACCGGTAATTTAGGGTTTGAACAGGTGATCTTTCTACCACTGGCAAAATTTTCATAAAAAAATTTCTGCAAAGTTTCAGGCAATTTGAAAAAATAAATTTTTCGTGGCTAAATAAAATTTAGATTTTTTTTTCTGGTGGAGCAAAATTTTTCTCCGCATCATTTTCAGTTTCCAGTTGGATGCAAAAAAACGTTTTGTGATATCTCATACTGTTCGTTCGTTGTGGTTCTCGAGAAGTGACCAATGAAATTACTGGATTTCTCTATTTGTGATGTAGTGATAAATTTTTACGACTAGGCAGGATTTTCGATATAAACAAAAAGAATTCCTTAATTATCAATTCATGAATTTCTATTTTTAGTAAAACGTTTGGCTGATGAATCGCTACCAGACAGCTTGGACCTTTCTTTATTGATGGAGAAGCAGGGAGACATTTGTGTCAAATTATACGAGAAGTTTCATTATAATGGTCTACTTGTAGCAGCCTTAGCTAGATATTTTGAACAGCTCCAAATAAATAAAAATAGTGGATCACAAGATAATTCAACTATTTATTCATCTATTGCCATGACTTACTCAGATTTAGACGATTTAGAGAGGTAAAAAAGTGACTCTGAACGGACAAGTGTCCCCCGCCAAAATAATATTTAAATTGTCAAAGTTAGCAGTAATTCAGTTTTCTAGTTTCAAGAGAATATAAATAATGGATGATTACCTGTACATTTAAAAGTGCTGTAATAAAACCACAGTATATCAATCATGATGCCCGAGTCCAAATAAAATCTTTTTTATTTATTTTTCTAAGAAAAAAATATTTGGATGATTATATATGTATGGGGTGGCGCGCCATGGCGTCCGCTCAAAAAGCTGGCTGAAATTTGATATAATACCAAACTGACTACAAAAAATGAATGGTCACGTACTCATCCGATAAAAGGTTTTTCCGCTAGCGGTCGTAAATTTGGGTGATTTAATTTTTACAAGGCTCTCACAGTCAGGCTTGCAAAGGGATGCATCCCTGACCGGATTTTCTTTCCCCATCCCCATTTTTTCCCTATCTTTTGCTTAAACCGACGCAAAAAAAGGATAGAAAACCCACGCAAATCCCATCCATTTTACAAGCCTGCTCACAGTTAAAACTTGATTTAAATTATTTCATATAGAACTCCACCCAAAATCGATTAACAAATGTTTTTTTCGGGCGAAATTTTCAAAATTGTAAAATTCAGTAGATATTCTTTCTATAATTTCTGATACGTGTCAAAGTACATGCAATCGTTTCGAAACCACAACCAAAAGATTGCGAACAATACCCTTTTACGCTTTATCGAAGATCATACTTTGGTATTGATAGTGACCAATCAAATCACACGATTCCTTAAATAAGTTGAAAATTGTGTGATTTGATCGGTCACTATATTTTCTGACGTCACAGTTATGACGCTGAGTAACTATCCATACCGTCATAAAATGAAAAGGCGTCTTACTGAACTTCCAATATCGAATTTATTTTAGTGCAATTGAAAACTACCATTTTGCTATTTCTGATTCAAGTGAGAATAAATCAAATCAGATCGGATTTGTGATCGATCTGATAGATTTGCTGATTGAATCAAAAGTTGACTCGATACTCGATGAGTTCAAAAAAGCCCTCAAAATATTTGAACATCCACACCTACGCGAAAAATTACAAATTCTAGAAAAAATGAAACTTTGGAAATTGGAAAATGATTTTGACGTTTTTGAAGAAGTGGAAGAAATCAACGAACTGGAAGAGCAAATTGCAAAACTACCAAAACCACACGAAAACAAAAAACAATCAACTTACAATCTAGGTAACCTACGCAAAAACCGATTTTTATTTTGACATGTCCCTCTATAAGGACAAAACATACGCTTTTTATTTTGGCATGTTTTTCCATGAGGACAATATAGACAAAATCTCCGATTTGTATATCGTCATGTCCCTGTATTAAGACAATATGGCTAAACCTAAGATTTTATCTTAAAATCTACGTGTATAAGGACAATATGGAGATTTTTATTTTAACATGACCCTGATTTGATGTCTAGTTCCAAAATATTTTCTATATCGAAAAATTTTGTGTTCCAACTTTTTTGTTATGAAACCGAAAACTTAATTTATGATGCAGCAAAAATAGATTTTTATCATGTCTGAGATTCGAGATATAGCGTCTGTTGGGTACTCGCCGCGTCACCAAATTCCGAATAGTTAGATTTGGTTTGTTGCGTATGAGAGAATCACCAAAAAGCTCAGCTAAGACCGGGAATCGAACCCGAGTAGGTCTCGTACCAATCATACCAGGTTCAACGCTATTATTGAGAACACTATCAACGTGAAATGGACATACCTTTGGAAAAAAAATTGAAAATTTGTCATTTTTTGCTTCCAAAAGCTCGCTTTTTCGGAAAAAGAGAATTTGTTCAAAAAAAATATCACCAGCAAATAAAAATGTTTTCAGATGATGAGATCTCTGGCGTGGTTTTACCAAAAGCATTTAAAAAAAGTTCCTCTGGAAAACTATGGTGGGACATTGATCGAAATAGACTTGGCGAAACTGAACTTCAACGGCGTGTTATTGATCTGAAACTAACCGATGAACCTCAAGAAAAACTGGACGCTATTCTGGAATTAATTCAAGTCAGGGGACATCCCGTTAACGTTGCAGATAACACAGGTAACAAAATAAGGAGTGCACATTTTTGGTCGTTTTTTTTTAAATGCGGATATTTTGATATGAAAAATTCATAGGCGGAAATTAGTAGTACAACTAAAATTCAAATTAACTTTAGTAACAAATTCAAATTACCTTAAGGGGGTGGTCGTCGCAAAATGAGGCTCTAGAAACAACTTTTCCCAATTTTATTTCTATGCCTTTTTTATTGAAAATGTGGAAATTACAAGCATTGGTTGGTACTCTTTATTTTTGAACATGGCTAGGAAAGCACTTTTGATGAGTTCAAAATATTTCGTATGAAAAATATGAAATTCTGATTTTTGAATTTGAAACCGACTTACAGAAAACCGAGTCAGAAATTTAGAAAAACTCAACTCGTAATATGCACGACTCAGCTGAACATTATTAGGTTTCGAATGTGTGAACTTCTATCCAGGGAGAGATACATTTTGATGAGACCCCTAAACAAGGGTCAAAATGACGTTTTTGGTGATACCGAGACCAAATTCAAAATTTTCAAAAAAACTCAACTCGGTTTTTCTGTCCACGTTCTGTCCGGTTAATTTAGTCATAAATCATTGTTGTACCTCAAAAACTCAGGGAGGAGATTACAGTTTTGAATAAAATAATTCGTCAGTTTGTAAGCACGTTTCTGAATTTGGACGACGCCATCCGTCACTTTGTCTTTATTTTTTAGTATGCAAGATTTTTGTTCAAATATATCAGAGAGAGGCAATGTTTGATCCTCCGAACGATTTGTACTTTTGCTTACAATTGCGTTCATTGAAACCAAACCATTTTTGCCTTTAAAATGCGAACGACCACCCCCCTAAGGGCGGTTATGGTCGCTGGAATTGTTTTTCTCGATTAAAAACTTGGCCATCAGGGCTTCAGGATATTATTCAGATTAGCCAGTTTGTAGATCTAGCCTTTAGCTTGCGTGAGAAATGTGTCAAAACTTTTTGTATGCACACACTCTCTGACACATATAGCGACAAAATAGGACTTCTTTTGTTGATTTGGTCGGCCAGTACACTTTGTTATCACCCGGGGTCATTTTGGGCATTATTATGCCCTAAGGCCCCATAAAGCCAGCGACCAGGACCCCTTAAGAGCTCTTTTTTAAGACACAAAGAAATATTTTGACGAAGTCATGGACTCAGACATCGGATCATCAAACGGCTTTTTGCATCGTGTACCTGACCAAACTTCGAACACGGAAATTTTTTTTCGTTTTTCCCAGTCAACCGGATCATCGGTAAATGTCTTCGTCAAAATATTTCTTTGTGTCCTTTAAAAAACAGCTACCTAAATGTTTTTTTTCTATTTGTGCATTGAAACCTGTTGGTTTACTCGTATGTCGCAAGGATTAATAAAAAATTGTACCCTACAGCTTTTGCCAAAAAGGGAGGGAGGGTTAACTGGCTAGCGGTTATATTTTCCGATTATCAGTTAAGATACGATTTGAAATTGTAGGATCGCTCAAAATATTGAAAGTTTTTTTTTTCTCCTAAAATTAATTTTTTTATTTTTTCAAAATTTTGCATCCTATTTATATCAAAAAGCCTGCCCATGTGTCGAATTTATCAGGCGTCATAAATTTGAGACAGTGTCCAATCGATTGTCAAGAATCCAGTGATTTCAATGGTCACTGTCTCAAAGCTATGACGCTTAATAAAATTCGACGCATAGGAGGATTTTCGATGTAAGTAAAACTGAATGCATTTTTTTTTCGCCAATAGTAAATAAATCTATTTTTTGAAAACGCCATTTTTGAGAAGTGAGCTGGTCTCTAGAAAAATTAACTTTGCTCTCTAGCACCAATTGATGTTAATTCAGGACTTATACAACTTCATGAAGCTGCAAATTGGGTTCTCCCAAAAGTGGCTTTGCTCTCCCATTTTGATGTTTTTTCTAGATAAACCCAATTTCTGTTAAATCCTTATTCGGGACTTATATTGCTCTCTAGCTCCAATTTATGTTAATTTAGGACTTACACCACTTCATGAAGCTGCAAATTGGGGTCTTCCAAAAGTGGCCTTAATTTTATTACGTGAAGGTGCAAACGTGGACACGGAAACTCTCAAAAATATGGAATTTGAAAACTCAGCGGGAGAATCTCACGCCGAAGGTTGTATCACACCCTTACAAGATGTTACAAGCAGTCTCGTCGGCGAAGAAATCGAAATTATTATTAACAAAATTGAATTCATAAATATTATTTTGGAATTTAATCCAAATGTTCTAAAAAGAAATAAAGCTGGCAAAACACCACTCCAGGTTTTAAACCAATCTATTAAAGAAATTATTAACACATATCTGGACATCACAGTGAAGGTTAATAAATACGCTACAAAAAACAAGCTAAAAAATATATCTGAAATTATACTTGCTGGCCTCGTCGAACTTTGACGTCAGAGACACGTCTAGGACCTGTTTGATTGGTCAAAAAACCAACACAAAAGTTAATTGACCAATGAAGTCACGCGATTCTTTAGGTCTCTGCCGTCAAAGTTATACAAGGCCAGCAAGTATAATTTTAGATATAGGCCTTTTTTCATCATTTTTTTTGAAATTATTTCCAGGCCAAAAGATAGGAGTTTTTCAAAATATTTTTTTCAAGTTATTTTCAGGCCAAAAGAAAAAAAAATTGTAAACTTATTTTCAAGCTAAATGATAGGAGTTTTTCAAAAAAAAATTTCATTGTGTTTTTATAATTTTTAAAGAAATTTTCAGAGATCGACACCGAGCAACTTATTTGCTGATCGGATCGGAAATTTTAGACTAGATTTTTCTTAAAAAATTCTGAAAAAAAAAATTAATATTTGCGAATGATTTTTGCTTAAATGTTTACTACTATTATACTAGTACATATAAGCCGAAAAAGGTTTTTAAATGGTCGATTTGATTTCACGATTTCGGCTTAAATGTTCATTTAAATTTAACCTTCCCAAGACGATAAAAAGAACAAATTTAATGCTTGTGAGCGTAAATTATCGATTTTGACGGATAAACAGACCAAAAGTATGAAAAATGGAAATGGTGACCGAAAGACACCAAAAACTGGTGTTTCAATGTTTGCAAATATGAATAATTCAAATAAAATTGAGGAAGCTATAGAAGTCCGGAGGAAACCGAGATTGAATCGCATTATAGATAAAGATCACATCAGATCAGAAGTGGGAAGTAAAGCGAGATTCGATCGCATTCTAGACCTAGATAAAGAAGAAATAAAAAATGATCAAAATCCACCATTGAGAAATTGGCTCACATCTAGAACCATCGAACGAAGATGCGAAAATCGACCTTCTTCCAACGACAATCGGCCTTCTTACAAACGAATTCATAGTATTGAAAATACAGACTCAGATGCAGAAAATCTAGAGAACATGTCTAAGAGACAAAGGCATCGATTTATTACATTAATGTATTTCCTTGAAATGAGAAAATTGTATGGATTAATTAATTATCAAATTGTTTTTTGTAAAATGGTTATAAAGGGTATGATGGTTCCTAATTTGGCATATTCCCTATAAAAAATGTGCTCAACAGGTCAGTAGGTCATTTTTTTGTATGGCTACGCTCCTCGATACGAAAGCGTTACGCCACCTTTTCAAAAGGGTAAAAGCTATCTCCTCCTATGCTTAATTTTGGAATAAACCTACAGTAGATTTTTGTACAGCAGATACCTGTAGATTTTTACATGACCTTTGAAATGAGTAGACAAAACTACTGAGGAGCGTTTTTGTCAATAAGTGCTATAATTTTTCTAGAATATGTGAAAAACCACCGTTTTTAAGATATTATTCATCGAAAAATCTATCTACTCCTAGGGTCCGTTTTTAGATGCCTTATATAAAACGGTTAGATAGCTCGGAAGTGCCACATACGATCTTTAATTTCCAAATTCGCTCAAATCGATTTCCGACCCGTATCTGGTCGCAGTTAAAATGTTTTTAAATATTTTGACGCCAAAATCCGATAACGCGCTTTCTCGAATGTTTTTCGAAATTATTTTAATAAATTTGTTTAAAGACAACCGATCAAAATTGAAGATGATTTTGACAATAAAAGTGTAAAATCCGAAGGTTCTCGAAAATCTGGTGTAACCTCATCGACCCTTAACTCAAAAAATTCCGACAATTCGATTCAAAAAATGCGATTTACTGTTTCGTATAAAAGTGGCGAAAAAATTCAAAAATTTCGTATTACAGAATGTCCAACCAGAATCCTCAAATCATTTTTTGATAAAATCGAGATTGAAATTATTCGAAAAGAATCTCGACCAAATCATAAACCAAGTATCCAAGTTTTTATAAATAATGGAGATGATAAACTTGAACTAACTCCATCAGACACAAGTAAGCCATACATTAACCCTCTCCGGTGCCGGTGTATTTTGAAACACAGCGATTCAAAGTTATTTCTTATTTGGGTCATTTTTTCACGTCATTTATGGTAGGGTAAATAAAAGCAAACCAATCATAGTAAGAAGGTTCCAATAAAAAAATACAAACCATTTTTGATTTCTGAGTAAAACTGACTTCAAGGAATAAATATAAAAAAAAATATATTAGAAAAATGAATGAAAAAAAATAGTTTTTATCGAAAATATTCTGACTGAGTTAATCGCTGTTCATATAATTTTGGCACATGAATTATTTTAAAATTTCATTCTGATTAAGCTTTAAAATTTTGACGAAGATATCAAAACTTCTTAAAATGTTTGAGATCGACAAAGTTATAATATCTGCGAAGCGAGAAAGATTTTAGTACCAAAAGATAGGGAATTGTGAAAACAAGTCGAATCGTAGTGGTAATATTACCAAAATTAAAACAGCTGTTAAGGGGGTTCTATAGGCAGCCTATATCTTTTGAACTGAAAATGTTATTGAATTGATTTTACGATTTTTGATCCCCACGACTCGCCCCACGTAGCTTGTTTATTTTAAGGAATAACAATTTTAACAAATTTGACATCCTGGAATTTTTTAAATTTTTAACTAAAAAAACTAGAGATCTGATTTTTGAACTCGACGTGGTATTTTTACTTATTCACAAGTCAAAAAATCGAAAAAATTTTCGAAAAAATTATTATAATTTTTACGAAGTGTCTGCTCTAGCGCTCGAACGGTTTAATATTCGGTCATAGTTTATAATACAGTTTCCAGAAACATTCAACTTACGAATCGTTTGGTACATTTGAANACATGGATGTCAAAAAAACAAATTTTCAAATCATTATCCTGAGAGTTAAAAAATGAAATGGACGAAGTTTGTTGAAAATAATCTCAAAAAGCTAAAGTGCATGCAAAAATAGTTTGCCATGTAATATGTAAAAAAACGACTATCCGTGACTAAAATAGCAGAAAACAGTCCTTTTCGCCATCTTTGGTACATTTTTAGTCAGAAAATCGAATAAAATGCGAAGATTTTCTTTCCGCCTTAGAATTTCACAGGTTATGAGCAAGTTTGAAATATTTCTTAACCCCTGGAATCACAGAAAAAAAAGTTCCGCCAAGGCACCAGAGCCGATATATCGGCTCTACTTTGAACGTGGTTTACAGAAAGCCCAGGGCAGTTGGAGTTTTAATTTTTCTTGCATCGGGAAGTTGAAATGATATATTGTTGCATTCGACATTTTAAATTCTATAATTTTTATTTTTTGTTCTAGAAAATATAGTGAGAAAAGCAAGGTTCAGCATATCATGTCATACAAGCTCACAGTTGTTGTTGCAAATTTAATTTCATTTGTAATCGATGCGCAAGGATCTGAACTACATCTGAGTTGTCTCCGATTTGATTTTTTTGATTTTTGTATCATAAATCAAAAGTTATTATTAAATTAGTCTGAAATTTTGATGAAAAAATTACGATTTATCGTAAAGAATGGTTATTTTCCTTATTAAAGCAGATAATTACACTTCTGTTATTATTTTTAGGTGGATATAGTAATCAAATGGCAGTGTGGACCATTTTTGATTGCTTAAATTAATTTTTATAATAAATACATTTTTTCATGGAATACTTAAGGGGGTAGGTGTCGGTTTTTTTTGAGCCCTTTATAGAAATCAATTTTATGATAAATTATATCGGTTATGACTAAAGTTGACCCAAGGAATCTCATGGTGGCAATTATTTTTCAAAACAATCTAGAAAAAAATCTAGAATTTTCAAAATTCGAATATTTTTAGCTTTAACCCGCATAAAACCGGTATGCTACCATATACTAGTATGAACATTTTTTATTGTGAATATGACCCGCCTAGAACAATGCATAACAATTAAATTATCAAAATGTCTTAATCGAATTCTAGAAATTTTAATTATTTTTAAGCAAAAATTTTAAACCTAATTATCGAATTTGACGCTGGATTGGTTCAGAATTTCGATTAGCTGTAAGCAGATTTCTTGATCAGTGAACTCTCAGCTTCAATTTGGTGATACTTTTGTTTCCGATCAGACGACCTTTTTTCGAACTTTTCATTTCCGGTTTACTCCACTCAATTTTCTAGATTCTAGAATATTAATCAAAAATTCTTTCCGATCACATTGACCGCATTATATTTATCTACCTAAGTCGAAAAAACGGCTTTATTCTAAACATTCGTCTAAAAGAAGATAGAGTTTGAAGTCGAAAAACTGGTAAAATCGGCGTTCAAGTGAGATTCTAGAAAAAAAAGGTCAAAATTTGGAAAAATCCTTCCGATCACATTTTTGTTCTCATTTATCCGCTACTTTGTGTAAATTTTGGGACGCTTGTATGTGGGGTCTAAAAGAAGGTAGATTAAAAAAAAACGTTAGTGTTCTAGAATAGACTCACACCTGGTGGTGTGATGTAACAATGTTGAATTGAGATGTGTACTCGTTAGACGAAGGTTAGATCTACAAACGAATTCTCAGATTTTTTCACAACTGCCCTAGATTGTTCTGAGCGTGATTGAAAGGTACCAAAAAGCGACACTACCCCCTTAAATTGAAAATTTTGAATTTACTTGTAAAAAAAATATCTGTCCTAGACCAAAACATTTTTATTTTAAGTGTTATGCATGCACAAAACACTTTCCTAAAACCTGGCTTATCTCCCATTTCTATTTGATGTCTCGTTTCGAAATCATTTTTTCGGAAGTAAAATTTTGGCGAAAAATTTCAACAAATCAACTCCCTTTTAAGATTCGAACCAAATATCAAAAATAAAAATGAGTATTTTTTTGGAATGCGCGCAAAATTTTTCATAATGTATTTGGAAGACACAATTCTGCGACATTTTTTCCGCTTTTCAGACGGTTTTAGGTAGGCTTGAGCCGATATATCGGCTCTGTGATTCTAAGGGTTAAATAGTTCGAAGAAAAAATACGGATTTTAAAATAAATATTTGCTCCTGGTTAACCCCATTTAGTTCAACATACTATCACAAAAATTTGGATTAAAAGTTCTTCCAGAGATTACGAACTAACCTATCAGAATTTTTTAGTTTCTTCCTATGTCTATGTCGAGAGTAATCAGCTATTCAAAAAGTCCATGTTGTCTATAGAACCCCCTTAAGGAGTCGATATAACTATAAATTTTTAGTAAGTGATGCGATCGATTTTGAAAGTAAAGAAAATGAAAAGATTTTTGTCGAAATTTGTGACTGGAGTGTGAACACAAATGTAAACCCCCTTAATCTTTATATGAAAACGATAGAAGAACAGAACTTAGATCCAATAGACGAACTTTGCTCTCTACTGAGGACTAGTGGCCGATCAGGATGCATTTCGTTGAATTCCGTTACTATTTCAGCACAGGAATAGGTTACAATTTTCAAAAAGTTTGCAGTGGCGTTATTTTTTGTTAATATTGGGGTCATATTACATGACAAAAAATCATTTTTGTTTATTTGAAATAATATAAGACTCCCTACGAGAATTTTTTTAAATTTGACCCATCGGAGTCATATTACAAAATTTGACCCTTTGGTGTCATGTTACAAAATTTAACCCTGGAAATATTCTCCAGAAGCCAAATGGTAAAAACCTGTAAATCATGATTACAATAATTGTGCGAAAATGCGCCAAAGTTCTCGGTATAAAAGCCAGCACTATCTTCTGAACATTTAGTCGAAAATTAATACTGATGATGCAATAAATATTATATCTTTATTTTATAATGGTAAACAAATCATACTCATACCATATCCAGTCAACAAGAAACCGCCAATTTAAGATTTGACCGTTAATAACCAGAATTCCGGCATCCGGTTCGAAAATCGAAAAGTTATGCAATGTATCAAACCCTTTTGACATTTAGTAACTTTTTTGACCTAAAGTAACCTTTTTGACCTTTAGTAACCTCGTTTAGCCTCAAATCCACTTGTCGTCTATCTTTACTGCAATTGGTGGATCATCCATTCACGAGTTAAACTTGAGTGGGCAAAACCTTTCTTCTCTGATACATTCCCTGTCCCGATCCCTTGACAATATGGCCAATTTAGAAAAACTGCTTTTATCAAACTGTAAATTATCAAAATCCGATTTATCCGGAATCAATCCAACAATATGTACCTCATTACGCCTACTAGACCTCTCGTCAAATATAACCGGAGATTGTGGGCCCGAATTGTCCACTTTGCTAACAAAGGAACGGATTCCCGATAAATCAAATAATAACCTTAAAACATTTCATTTTAAACTCCCAAGTACTTTTTTGCCCAAATTGTGCAAATACAGTCCTCGCTAGGTACAAATTGACCACACAATTTTCTCTAGATTTGATTTTGACACGTGTTCATTTCATCTAGATTTGTTTTAGGCACTTTATCATTCTCTCTAGATTTGTTTGGGCACGTGATCATTTCTCTGGATTTATTGGGATCCGTTAATAAGTTTCCAAATGTAGAAGAGTTGCGATTGGTCCGGATGCGGCTAAGTCACGTGACGTTCGAATGTGACGATTTGGACTTTAGTGGATTAAAAATTTTAAACATTTCCTCAAACTTGAAAATTGGATCTCTCGGAATCGAGAATATCACTTTGCTCCTTAAAGACACACCACTTTTGCGGACTTTAGAAGCAGTCCAAATCACCACCACAGACGACATATTCACTCCCATCACAAAAATGCTCTCTGAAATTGACGGACAAGAAATTAAAACTTTGAAAATTATGAAAAATAATTTAAAAGGAATCGATAATAAAAACCAATAATTTATTAGGATGCACAATTTGCCCAAACTTTAAAACCAAAAAAAAGTTGAATGCTGTTCGCTTCCGATCAAAATTAACGATCAATCAAAACATATTTTTTTCGAAATTTTTCTCATAGGTCCTTAAGGGAGTACTGGTCGCATTTTAGCCCAAAAAAACAGGGTTTTTCAGCGTCGCCTTCAATGAAATACTAGAAACAGCACGACATATGGATTTCAGTTTAGGATAATTTTTGAAACCAATTTGATTTTCTTTTGGGCTTTTCCCCACCCCAAAAAAAAAAAACACATCGGAGGTCTCCTGATAAGCGACCCAATCAGGAACGACCTTTCAAAAAGTTGGCAACTATTTTCACTTCAAAACCTACTCCTCCCTGAGTTTTGAAGATAGAGAATACTTTTATAGCTTTTATGACCACAGGAGAAAGTGGGCAGAGCCCCTGTTGAGTTGTTACTCAAAAATTTCATTCCGGCGCTTAAATGAGGCAAAAAACTTTTTTTTGTTTTTTTGGCCAAGTTTTCTTGCTCATTTAAGCGCGGATGAAATTTTTCGTAGTTAAAAACTCAACTAGGGGGCTCTTGCGTTCTCTGTGCGTCAATAAAAGCTATTAAAGTATTCTCTATCTTCAAAACTCAGGGAGGAGTAGGCTTTTTGAAGTGAAAAATAAGTGCCACTTTTGAAAAGGTCAGTTCCTGATTGGGTTCGGCTTATCAGAGGCCTCCGATGTGTTTTGTGGAAGCAAGATCAATGTCAATTATTCCCTAAACAGAAATCCATATGTTCGTGCTGTTTCTAGTAATTTCATTGAGGCGACGCTTGAAAAACCCTGTTTTTTGCCTTAAAATGCGACCAGTACTCCCTTAAAAAATCATATTTTCGAGTTTATGTTGAAATCTCAAAGAAGTGCTCGAGTTTAGGGGGGGTGCATCGATCCGGCAGATTGGTTACATTTTTTCAGAGCGATAAAATGAAAGAAAAAAAATGTGGAAAATTTTATTTTTTTATTTTTATCTTCAATAAAAAGTGTCCATTCTTGCAAAACGTTCTATATTTTAATTTCTTAACATACTTATTATTTGGGAAAAATATAAAAAAAAACTTTTCATGTACATCCATTTCCAACTAACTCGACTTACATGGTATTTGTTTTTAAAGACGATATGTAATAAACTTCAACACTGTCGGGTGTTTGTGCGCTAAAAAGTCTTGTTTTTACGTTGCTAATTAAAAATTTCGAATAGGCGAGTTAAAAGCCTTAATTAGTAAAATGCCTTACAACAATGAAGTAAATGCCTTAAAAAAAGGAGTGAAATGTCTTAAAAAAACTCAATAACAAATAACGATTAATGCGTTTAGGCGGGACATAGCAAATGGCCCTTATAGTGTTCAATGCCTTAATTTTGGGAGTATAATGCCTTTAAAATGTGAAAGGGAAATTTTATATAAAAATATGATTTGAAAAATTCTAGTTTTACAAAAGAAAACATTTCTTTTAAGTTTTCAAATTTTTCTCTATTTATTTTTCAGGAACGGATTCGAAAATGTTAATTTGGCGTTTCCCATTTTAAGGCTTACTGTTCGCTGGAAATTGACTTTTTTGAATTAGAAATTCAGGCCTAACAGAGAAACTATGGGAACAATTAGATACCATCGTTCGGTAAATGGACCCCTAATCTTGTCAAAAAGCATAAGTCAAGGAAGTTTTTGTTCCGATACACTCTGAGATACGTTACCAGAACAAGGTGTCCCTTGGATCAAATTTTAAAAATCTATGTCCTCCCAGGGTTTATTTAAGAAATGAGCCTTAGGGCATTACAAATCTCCAAAAGACCCGGGTTGATGATAAAGTTAACTACCGATCAAATCATCGAAAAATTTTAGATTTGTTCTTTTAAAAAGATAAAAGATAGTTCTACAAGATTGCTCATCTGACTTATCCTCAGGTCCTGGTATGGCTATTTTTTTCTGGAGAAAACTTACATACAGCGTACCCAGCAACCTCCTTTAAGGGAGTGGGCGTTCGCTGATTTGCCTTTTTGAAGTTTTTAGATGCAATGTCTTTGTTTAAACTAGCAAGGTGGAATTCCAAAACTGTTTCAGTAAGAACAACTCTTAGCAATCATTTACAGAAATTTTAGTTATTTGATACAATCTAACTACGCACTACATGAACGTATAATGAACCTAACCAAAAAAACACTAAAAAGCCTATCTTCTCCATCCATTCTCATCATTTTCATTTATTTTTTTGTGTGAGGCTCAGACCATCAATCTTTCAACCTATTTCTGCCAGACTATTAAACGGAAAGATCTGAGCCAAAAATTTCGCCAGTTTTTAAAAAAGGACAGTTGAAAAACCTCAACCTGTCTTTTAACCACCCTCAACTGCAATTTAGAGCGTTATTTTCGAAATTCAAGCGCTTTTGTCGGACAAAACTCTTTAAAAACGAAATCTGAAATAGAGATTTAAAGGCCTTTCAAAAGCTATCTCCTCCACTAATTTTTTAATTCAAATTTTTCAGTTTTATTACTTTATATGAAAGCCAAAACAGTTTAACATAATTTGGATCGTTTTTTTGTTTTTGAAATTTTGATCCAAACTTCGTTCCGGAGCATATGAGATTACTACTATAAGATTACTAGTATAATTTTGCAATATTTTGAAACTCAAAATTAAATTTTTGAAAAAAACAGTTTTATGGTGTTTTGTATATCTTCAAACATTTTAAGAATTTGGTGTTTATTTTGAATCGAAGAAGTCAAAAGACAAAAAAGGGACATGTTTTTGAAAATTTAAAAGTTTCAGAAAAAATTCAAGATATTTTGTTTTATTGTGATGAGAAGATAACATGGATGATAATTTTTTTATTTTTTTGACCCACAGTTATAAAGAACAGAATAAAATATGTTGTGTAAATGAGCTTTATGAAGAATTTTTTCTAACTCCTTTCCTATGGGTATAATTTGGACAAAAAGTTTAGAAACCCTGTTTTTTTCACATTTGTTTGCCTCCACATAGATATGCCTCCAGAACGAAGTCTCGATTAAAAAAATTCGAAAAAAACGCTTTAGATTATTGTTAAACTAGTTTTGAGCTTTTAAATTAGTATACACCGAAAATATTTAATGAAATTGGCGAGGAGGTAGGCTTTTGAAAAAAGCTCTTAAATCTCGATTTCAATTTCGTTTTTTAAAGTTTTTGTCCGACAAAAAGCTTAAATTTCAAAAAAACGCTCTAGATTACTTCGTATTTGTGATGTCTGGAGCCTGACACAAAGAATAAATGAAAAGATGAAACTGACGGAGGAGTAGGCTTTTAGTGTTTTTTGTGTAGTACATATACGTTCATGTGAGTGCCGTAGTTGGATTTTATTGGAAGGACTTTTTTGAATTTTGGCCTGATTGGCTGCTAAATCGACAAAAAGTGCGCGAAATCGACTAATTTTGAACATTAAATTGAAATTAGAAATTTAAATGCCACCAAAAGATTCCTGTATACGATTATATATATACTAAATCGTATAGCTAATATCGTTTCCAGCAAATCGTTGCAAGAATTTTTTGGTGGCACTAAGATTTTCTTAATTCTCACTTTTGTTCAGAATTTTTCATTTTCGCGCACTTTTTTTTTGTCGATTTACAGCTAATCAGGCCAAAAATTCAAAAAAAATACTTCCATTCAATGTTCATCAACCCTTTGGCTTGTTATATTCCGAAAATAACGTTTCTGGCATTTCCACAGAAAAGCCTTTAATCAAAAGTCGAAAAACACCATTTTTTCGCATTATTCAAGCAGATTGCTGAGCCTGAGACAAAAATCGAAAAAAATAGCTCCCAATTCACTAATAAAATTAGGGACATTTTCCGGATTATCATCAAATTCTCAAAACTTTCCGATATAAGCTCTAGGATCCTTGTTTTTTTTTGAAAAAAAGATGAGGGACTCGTGTTTAACCGCGGTTAACCAGATGTGGTGGAGTGGGTACTACAAGAGATTGTTTTAATGTAAATCGCGAGATCAAGGATGTAGATCTTTCATATGTACGTATCGATGAGAAATGTGTCTACCGGTCATCAGTTTAGCCATTTACCAAGCCTCCAAAATGCAAAAATCATGTACACCCTCCCTTTATCAAAAAAACTTTGAACCAAAAAACTTCGTCACTACAATAAATGGTCTGAAAATAATCGGATCAGGTCGCTTCTCGCGAAGTAAAGATTTTCCTACATTTTTCATGTTTAAAATTAAGGATTTTTACTATGTTTTTTAACTTTATATGAAATAGTAAGGCATTTAACTGATGCGTAGGGTTAAATATAAGGCATTGTACTCTGTTTTCATTCTTTTTTAAAAAAAATTAAGGGCATTGTACTATTAGCGCATTTTACTATTAAGGCATTCTACTCGCTATACAAAATTTCCTTTGATATGAATATTTTTTTCCAGGAAAAAATGGTCAAAAATGGCAAAAGTAGAAGAAAAACAACTTTTTTTGAGCAGATAAAAATTGACCTTCAATTTGCGTTTTGATCTTAAAATGTTTCTCACCTATCTAAGAAATGGCGCCTATTACACCCACAATTTTATTTTGGAATTTTTGACCAGCATAAAATTTTTAAATATTCGTGCCAAATGGGCACTTATTCGAGTGTACAGCGAGTGTTAAAATTTCTATTTCATAGTTTAGAAAATTGAAATTCGCGCGACCAACTCAATTAGTTGACATACGGAATTCGTAAAGATACCAAAACATCTTAATATGTGATATCCTGCCTGATTTTTCTGGAGAGGCAAATTCAAAAACCCACTTAATTAAAAAATTTGGAGCTAAGAATTTGTCATGGGATAAATTTTCAAAATAATTGTTTTCTAAAAAAAGTCGACAAAATATAAATATAAACATATTCATGTTTTTCAAACAGCAAGCAGAAAAATATGTAGACAGCAGAAAAAAGGTAAAGTAGCTATTTTTTATAAGCTTTATTCATTAATTTCAAAAAACGATCAGAAAATTTATTGGACAAAAAATGGCGGAAAATTTTCATAATGTATGATATTTTTTGAAAATTTAACGAGTCACAAAAATAAAATGTTCGGTACTCAAAATCTTCCCTAAAAGGCAAAAATATTTTTTATAATAGATGCACATTTTATTCTGGTTCAGCTAACGATATTAAGCAGAAAAGAGTAAGCCAACTAATTAATTTCGTAAGTTAAATTGACTCCAGTCTGCCGAGTCGATGCCCCCCCTTAAGTTTTGTTTTCGTGTGAGCTTGCTTTGAGAACAATTTTAATGGATTTTATAATTTTTCTTAAAAGGAGATAGTTTTTCCGACGATAATTGCCAAAAAAGGTGTTTTTTTACATATTTTAGAGAAAATATAGCGAATTTTGAGATACTGCTCGAGGTAAAGTTGGGCCTACCACTTTCGCAAGTTATGTCAAATTTAAGCTAATTTCGATATAAAACCTGGTAGGAGATAGTTTCACTATTTTGGCTTAGCTCCTTTTGTATCGCTTATGTGTGAACTTCACTCTGAACTTCACACTCTGAAGGAGTGTATGCATAAAATAATGAGATTTTTATTCCACAAGCTAAAGTATAGTTCTGCAAGATGACTAATCTGACAAGTATCCTAAAAGCCATGTATGGCTAATTTTTAATCGAGAAAATGTAATTCGTGCGACCAGTACCCCCCTTAAGGGGGTGGTCGTCGCAAAATGAGGCTCTAGAAACAAATCTTCCCAATTTTATTTTTATGCCTTTTTTATAAAAATATGGAGAATTACAAGCATTTTGGTACTCGTTTTATTTTGAAACATGGCTAGGAAAGCACTTTTTGATGAGTTCAAAAATATTTCGTATGAAAAAAATGAAATTTCTTGATTTTTGAAAATTTGAAACACGATTTACAGAAAACCGAGTCAGAAATTTAGAAAAAACTCAACTCGATAATATGCACGGACTCTTCAGCTGCACATTCATGTAGGTTTCGAATGTGTAACTTCTTAATCCAGGGAGGAGATACATTTTGATTGAGACCCCTACAAAAGGGTCAAAATGACTGTTTTTTGGTGATACCGAGACCAAATTCAATAATTTTCAAAACTCAACTCGATTATCTGTCCACGTTCTGTCCGGTTAATTTAAGTCATAAAAAAATCATTGTTGTAACCTTAAAGAACTCAAGGCAGAAGAGATACATTTTGATAAAATAATTCAGTCAGTTTTGTAAGCACGTTTCTGATTGGACGAGCCATCCGTCACTTTTGACTTTTTTATTGGATGCAAGATTTTTGCTCAAATACATTACTGTCGTATGCGTCTAAGAGGACTTTAAATGGACAAAACGACACGTTTTCAGGTGGACAAAACGACAAAAAATTTTCTGTCCTCTTATACGCATACGACAGTAGTTAGAGGTAATAATTTGTCCAAGAGTTTGTACTTTTGCGATAATTGGCCATTGAAAACCCCGTTTTTCACCTTAAAATGCGACGACCACCCCCTTAAGGAAGTGGTTGTCGCTGATTTGCCTGTTTTAAGATGCGATTTCTGGCTAAACTAGCTAAGGTGGAATCCAAAAAACTTTTTTAACGTAAAGAACAACTTTTCGAAATCAATTGCAGACATTTAGTAATCTGATACAATTCAACCTACGCACTCACATTATCAAAATTTCAAATCTATCTCCTCCTAGAGCTCGCATCGATTTCACTCTAACTGTATGAACACGGAACACTTATGGTTGTAATTATGTGGTGGATTTTTTAATTTTGCAACTAGTTTTTTCTAGAACTGCGAAAAACCGCCAATTTTCAAGATTTTCGCTATTCAAATTCTATCTCCTCCTAGGTTACATTTCAGAATGCAGTATAAATTGGGAAAAGATGGAGAAAATGTTTTTGTTATTATGATGGTGCAAAATTATGAAAATATTTGCTGATTCTACAAGTAGAAATCGCATTTTAGTAAACCGAAAGTGAAACTCGGAAAATGAAAGTCGTCGGACTAGTCGAAAGTACCACCAAATAAAGCTTGAGTTTCACTGATTAAAATCTGGCTTCAGCTTTTTGATATTTTGAGTTTTCTGGTTGAAAAGTGAGTTTTCAATGTTACAAAAAAAAAATACTCAGAAATATTCTGAAAAAATGAAATTTCGAACTTTTTGTTTGGATTTTTTTTTTTAATAAGTTCATGCTTTCTGAGTGTTCCAAGCAATTTCGTGCTATTTTTACACCCAAAGTACCCTAAAAAGACTGCGACCGCTACCCCCTTAAGCTGTTTTTTTTAAAGTTTTATAAATGGTTTCTTGATGAACTGGTAGAGGTGGTATTGAAAGAACTTTCTGAACGTGAAGAACAAGTGTCGACAATTTTTTCAACATTAATTGTAATATGATTACAATTCAACCTACGCTCACGCACTAACCCTTCATAAGCTCTCCCAAAAAGAACACACTAAGAAAGCTTACTCCATCCACAATTTACATTATTTTTGAGTAAAGTTTGGAGAAGCAATATCAACAATAATATAGAGCCATTTTTCGAAATTTTGCTTTATAGACAATTTTTTCTTCGACCAATTTTGTTGAGATTTTGTTTTTCGGTCTTTTTCGCATTTTTGTTCGTTGAAAGCAAAATTTTGAAAAAAAGCTCTGGATTATTGTTGATATTTGGTTTTCCGGAACTTGACTCAAAAAATTAACAAAATTGATTTAAATTGTAGGAGGAGTAAGCTTTTTTAAGTTTCAAATATGAAACATTATAGTAACCTTCATATGCCTCCAGAACGAAGTCTGATTAAAACTTCGAAAAAAACGCTCTAGATTATTGTTAAACTAGTTTTGAGTTTTAAATAAAAGTAAACAACCGAAAATTATAATAAAATTGGCGAGGAGTAGGCTTTTGAAAAGCCTTAAATCTCGATTTCAGATTTCGTTTTTAAAGTTTTTGTCCGACAAAGCTAAATTTCAATAAAAACGCTCTAGATTATTCTTTGTTTTGATGATCTGGAGCCTGAACACAAAAAATAAATGAAAATGATGAAACTGACGGTAGGAGTAGGCTTTTTTGTGTTTTTTGTGAGGTTTACTATACGTTNNNGGAGGAGATAGATTTTGAAATTTTGATTAGGTGTTCTAGAATTCGTTGCATGGTGATCACCAGGATCGGCCAAAAATTATTCTGATTAATTTTTTCTGAAGATTAAGGATAGATCTACCAAATGGCTACTCCCAAAAGTTTCGAAGCAGTTTAGTATTCTGGTAAAGTGGAGTACAAAAGTACCATTTTGCGACCGCTACCCCCTTAATCAGCGACAACCACTCCCTTTAATCAGAATAATTTTTGGCCGATCCTGGTAACCACCATGCAGCGAATTCTAGAACACTTAATCAAAATTTCAAAATCTATCTCCTCCTAGAGCTCGCATACGATTTCACTCAAACTTGGTATGAACCAGGGAAACACTTATGGTTGTAATATGATGGTGGGATTTTTTAAATTTCCAACTTGTTTTTTTTTGGGTTTTTTTTCCGTTTTTGTTTTAATAATTTCAGCTTTCTGAGTGTTTCCCAGCAATATCTTGCTATTTTTACACCCCAAAGTACCCTGAAAAGACTGCGACCGCTACCCCCTAAAGGGTGTGGGGGTCGCTGATTTTGACCTTTTACGAAGCTATTTTTGCATAAACTAGCAGAGCTGATATCCCAGAAACTTTTGCATCTTGAAGAACAACTCTTCACGGTGATTTGTAAGTTAACAGTTATCTGATACGATCCCACCTACGCCAACACCTATGCTTTTGAAAAGCCTCCTAAAAAATCGCTCAAAACCTATCTTCTCCTTAAATTTTCACCATTTTTCATTATTTTTTTGTGTCAGGCTCCAGAGAAGCCTCACACATAATGCAAAAGCGCCCTTTCCTCGGAATTTTGCTTTTGGCGGCCAAAAAACGAAAACAAAAATTATTGATTTATTTATGATTTAAATTGAAAGTGCGCTAATTTGTTTTGTTTTGACGCTATCGAGTTAAAAATTGCACCAAAATCCTTGAAAGTGTTTGAAATTACGAAAAAAATTATTTTGGAGCATTTTGTCAATTTTTTTTTTGGTTTTTAAATTTTGTCAAAATAAAAATGAAAAGTTGACATGGCCCACAAGAGACGCCGAATCAAAATTTCAAAAAAAACTCTCTAATGGATTGTCAAACAAGTCTTGTGCTTTGAGATGCAGTATGAGCCGAAACTGTATCTTCTAAACTGGTGGAGGAGATACCTTTTGCCTGAGCCTCCCGAACTGAGCATTTCAAAAAAATTGGCTAAAAATGAAAAGTTGACATGGCCCCCAAGAGACACCAAATCAAAATTTCAAAAAAAAATCTCTAATGCATTGTCAAACAAGTCTTGTGCTTTCAGATGCAGTATAAGTCGAAACTGTGTAACTCAAACCGGGGAGGAGATACCTTTTGCCTGAGCCTCCCAAACTTACCCTTTCAAAAATTTTACTTTTTGTTTTTTCGCGTTTTTGTCCGCCAAAAGCAAAATTCTGAGTAAAGGACAATAATGCATTATGTGTGAGGCTTCTTTGGAGCCTGACAGAAAAAAATAATGAAAAATGGTGAAAATTGAAGGAAAAGATACGTATTGAGTGATTTTTTAAGAGGCTTTTTAAAAGCATAGGTGGGATTGTATCAGATTACTGTTAAATTTTAAATCACCGTAAAGAGTTGTTCTTCAAGATGCAAAAGTTTTTTGGTATATCAGTTCTGCTAGTTTACCCAAAAATAGCTTCGTAAAAGGTCAAAATCAGCGACACCCACACCCTTAAAGGTCAATCGTTTTTAAGCATTTATTTTTCTTGAATAGGTGTGATTATATTAATCTTATTTATCGAATTAATAGTTGATCATATCTTGGATAATGTGTCGGAGCTTGGAATCTTTTCTCAGATCGAATATTTGAATATTTCTAACAATCGTCTGCTAGACGCGGAAATTATTAACGAACTTTTGACTCAAGTTCAATCTCTGCTCAATGTAACCCTGTTTGGAACCGGGGTGAATTCGATCGACGAATTAGATCTGATTCATCACCCAAAAATTACTTTGAAAATGTAGATAGATTTCTGCCACTCAATAAATCATTATTTTAATTCTGACTTAATAAATATATTGAAATATTACATCCGTGTTTAGTTTCGCGCCATAATCGACATACATATATCGAAGATTATCTTTCGGCCTGCTTTTTCACTCACGCGTCATAAATGTGACGCCAATCAAATCACACGATTCTTAAAATAAGTTGACAATCGTGTGATTTGATTCTTCATTATTTTCATGACATCACAGTTATAAATTATGACGCGCGAGTGAAAAAGCTGACCGAAGGATAATCTTCGATATGGTCACTTTAGTTTAAACTAAATCGTTATGATACATGTAGGTCATATAATATGTTTTATTCGTGACTCATGAGTTGAGCTGGTTTCGATTCCCAAACTATCTGTACAGTAGAGTCCGTTCAACAGGACGCACTTTGACTCAAAAACTTTGCCACGTACCGAATAACAGGACGCACTATTTATCTGAAACTTTGTCAGGTCCGAATAACAGGACGCAGAATTTTGATAATTTTTACCATTTAATTCAGACTTTCCCGACCCATGATTATCGTCTAGAATCTAAATCAAGCAAAGTAGAAACTCTCATACCTTTGCCAGGTCCGTTTAACAGGACGCACGTTTTTTGCAAAGTTTGCCAGTACCATTTAACAGGACGCACTTTCGAAATCGAGACGTCCTGTTAAACGGACTCTACTGTACTTTTTGCTCAACATTTGAAGACGATCTGAAAAATTACCGAAAGTCCTGAAAAAATCTCAAAATAACGTCAATTTTGCTCCTGGTTTGCCTCATTTACCGGTTAACAATCTTGAAATTATTGTTATGCAGGAGTAAAGAGTTTGGGTAGGGACTCCCTACAAGGTAAAATTTCGGAGAATTTTGGCAAAATATTGTATAAATTGTTACAGTAGAGTGCGTTTAATCGGACAGTTTGGTAAAAATGGGTCTGGCTCAAAAAGTCTTACTAAAGTGCGTCAAATATAAACTGTTCGTCACCTTCCAAGGAGCAATTTGAATCATCAAATTGTCCGTTTATACGAATGCTAAAGAAATTTTTGACCAGATATGCTACACCTTGGTTTTCCAAATATATAACTTTTTAACTTCCTATTGCAAAAGTAATTGGAGCTTCAACTACCTTGAGCTTTCTCTAAACAACGTCCAAAGTAGAGCCGATATATCGGCTCTGGTGCCTTGACGGAACTTTTTTGGTTTGTGATTCCAGGGGTTAATAAGAAAACTACACCCTTGTGAGCACAGAGCCAATATATCGTAGAATCGTTTCTTTCAAACACAATTCGATGAATTAAAATGCGATTTAATTTTTTTTTTTGGATATCTAGTTCAAATATTAGGGAGGGTTGATTTCTTCGGATTTTTCGGCTATGTTTTACATCTGAGTGTTTTGTGCATGCATGACACATAAAATAAAATCAATTGGTATCTAGGGACTTTTGATTTATGATATAGATCTAATCGGACAAAACTTTGTCGTAGGCCAAATACTTGTGCATCGTGTTCGAAAGAAATGTAACTTGTGAAGACAACTGTGACCTTGTATCACCTCATATGCTATACCTTGCTTTTTTCACTATATTTTCTAGAACTAAAAATTAAAATTCTAAAATATAAAATGTCGGATTCAAAAATATCATATTTCAACTTTCTTATGCAAACAAAATTGAAAGTCCAACTGCCTTTAAAAGAGTGGGTGTCGCAAATTTGAGCCTCTTCCGAGGCCATTTCCCGCCAAACTAGTTAAGGTGATATTCCAAAAACATTTGTAACTAACAGAACCAACCTTCGCGGTAATTTTGAATTTAACAGTAATCTGATACAATCCCACCTACGTCGACACCTACGCTTTCAAAAAGCCTCTAAAAAAACACTCAGAATGAATTTTCTTCTTTGTCAAATTTACTTTTTCGTTCTAAATTTTGCTGAAATTTACATAAATATCATATTTTTCTGAAAAAAAAGTTTTACTGCAAGAAAAATATAAAATATCGATTTTTGGCCTTTTACTATTTTTGCCTTCTACTGCCAACCCCTCAATTTTCACCATTTTCATTATTTTTTTGTGTCAGGCTCCAGAAAAGCCTCACACATGATGCAAAAGCGTCTTTTTCTCGGAATTCTGCTTTTGGCGGACAAAAACGCACAAAAACTAAAAGTAAAATCTCCTCCACAGTTTAGGAGATACAGTTTTGGCTCTATACTGCAACTAAAGCACCAATATTGTTTTGACAATGCAATTAGAGAGTGTTTTTTTTTGAAATTTTGATTTCGGGCGTCTTCTTGGACCATGTCAATCTTTTCATTTTGAGCTAATTTGACAAATTTAGAACCAAAAAGAATGTTTCAAATGAATTTTTCCGTCTAATTCAAACGTTTTAAAGGATTTTGGGTCAATTTTTAACGCTCGGATGCGTTCAAAAGAAACAAAGCGAATTAAAAATCCACGCGATCTTCATTACATAAATATTCGGAATAGAATTTTGTTTGTTCGTTTTTGGGGCGCCAAAAGCAAAATTCCAGTAAAGGACAGAATAATGCATTTGTGTGACTTCTTTGAGCCTCGCACAAAAATAATGAAATTGGTTTGAAAATATTGATAGGAAGAGAAAATTCATTCTGAGTGTTAGGAGGCTTTTTAAGGTAGTGTAGGCGTAGGTGGGATTGTATCAGATTATGATAAATTACCAAATCACCGGGAAGCAGTAGTTCTTTCAGGATGCAAAGCAAGCTTTTTGGGTATATGATGCTCTGGCTCAGTTATCTCCAAGAATAGCTTTCGTAAAAGGTCAAAGTAATCTGCAAAAACCCGACTCACTTACAACTTACCGGTAAAACAATCAGTAGAGCTCGCATGATGTATATTTGGCAGCTCTGTGTTGCCTTGGCGGAAATTTTTGTTCACCATAATGTCTCACCCGGGAAGAGGTTAAGGAAGAGACACCCAGAACAGGCCCAAATAACGTCCTGAAAATCGAGAAATCATAGGTGTTAGGACGTTTGAGTACGCGGTGTATATTCATATTTTTGTTAATTTATTCAGTGTCAAGATAAGTAACTTTTATTTCATTTGTTCCTGTGTTCACATCCATAACTTTTTCATAACTTTCTGTTTTCGAAATTCCCAAAACAAGAACGATTGAAGTTTCTACCGTGTGATCTCCAAAAACTGTTCCCCCAAAAACTTTGCCATTTTCATCTGCCAACATTATTTTCAAATCAAGACCAGCATTACACGAAAGAGTTCCAGACAATGATAAAACATCAAAACGCCCACGCAAAACATCGATTCCTCCATTTGAAAACTGAATATTGGCTCGATTTATAGTACCTATTTCAAACTTTTAAAAAACAAATTTTATTGTTATTTTTTTAATTCTTGTTTGTTTTATTTAACTCGTAGACTTTAGACATGAATCTGTATCCAGACTCGATTTTTTTTTAGCCAACGAGTTGCCTCACTTTTAAATCGGCCATATTAGCAAAAGTTTCATTACAATCATTCATTTTTCAATAGCTTAAAATAATATTCAGACAATTTTTCTATACAAAATAAAATAACAAATAAAATTTTAAAAAACGATTTTAAAGGCAATTAATGAAGGATATAGAAAACAAAAAGTTGCAATACCTCATATAATAACTTCAAATGATTTCTAGCAGTGTTAAAAAATAAATATATGTTATCTGCTAACATTCCTCTTGTGAAAAGACGTCTAAAATATTGTTTAATAGTTATTTATGTGTGACAAATGTGAGACATACTCACGCTACGTGAAGCTCCTGTCATGTGATTGCAACTCTAATTAATTTTTCGGAAGTTTTGAACTTCTAGAAATGCCTAAAGTCTAACCGGAGGCCAATTTTCACAAATAATACAAACACGAGAATCTGAAATAAAAAAAAATCAATCTGGTAATTATTGATGAATTCAAAAACCATGTATCCGATAAAGGGTAATGAGAAAAGTTCTCAATTACATTAAAAAAACATTGGGGGATGAACTTCAGAAACGCTTTTAAGACTTCTTCTCATTACAACTAATGGTCCGAATTAAATACAGTGACGAATAATGCAAAAATAAGGTTTGAAATATTGTCCATAAATAAATTCCCTTATTTCTCGAAAAATAAGATCCAACGTGAGCGTGTGGAAATATTATTTGTTCAAAACTCTTAAATAGGTGTTTAGTCCCCAAAAAATTTTCGGCGGTATTTGAATCACTATTGTTTAACTTTCACCGAAACCTTATTTCTCTATTGAAGGTCACGTGATCGCTTATTGGACTTGTGTAATGGGAAAAAGTCTTGAAAACTCTAAGGGAACCATTTCACTTCTTACGAAAATGATTTAAGCAATTTTTGGAAAAAACAGTACTAACTTTATCAACCTTATTCCCTTAAATTATACGGTCACGTGATCTTTTGGGTCATAGGTGTGAGGGAAAACAGTTCTTAGAATTTTTTCTGACTCGGATAAAGGTTAAATTTTGTCGATTTAAAATTTTTTTGCAAAAAATAAGTACTGTAATACAGCTACAAATTTTCAAAACAAAAAACGACACATACACGTCATTTTTTCAAAGGTTTTACTCGATAATTAATAACTTGATCTTGTCATTTAAGATTAAGCGTCGTAAATGCGAATTAAATGGTGTGCGGCAAATAGTTTGGCTAAATCGAGTCTACGAGTTAAGTTTGAAATTATCTAGAATGTGCATTTATGCGTGAGACGGTTTAACAATATTTTTCCAGATTCGATCAGATCCGCAATAAAATTTCGATTTCCGGCAAGTAGTACATTCACATGTAAATCGCTTGTACGACGGCTTAAAACATTTACATGACAAGATCATTATAAAGTTATCGATACTTGAACAAAATGACGTTTGTGCTTTTTTTTTTGAAAATTTTTACTGTATACAGACTGTTATTCTTACAGTACTGTAACTACTTCTTCCTTACAGAGACTGATTACTTTAACAGTACTTTTTTTTGTCAAACATTTTTGAATCACCATAATACTAAGACTTTTTCATTACACCAAAGCCCAAAAATGATCACGTGACCGTATATTCAAGAAATAGGTTCGGTTCAAAATAGTACTGTTTTTTTTTCAAAAAATGCTTAAATCATTTTGAAATTAGTGAAGATGTTTCGTAGGAGTTTTTGAAGACTTTTTTCAATTACATCTGAATTACCAAAACGATCACGTGACCTTCAAATTAGAAATAGGTTTTGGCTCAAGACACAAATAGTACTTCAAATTACGCCGGAAAAATTTGTGGGATAATAAACACCTAATTTTAAAGTTTTGAAAAATAATGATATTTTCCAAAAAGGTTCACGTGATCTTATTGTTTTCAAGAATTAGATTTATTTATGACATAATTTGAAACTCTTATTTAGATATTGTCACGTGAATTTATTCAGATCTTTTCGTGTAATGAGAAAAAGTCTTTATTACAGTATGGCCTCTGGTTTAAATAGAGCATTTCTAGAAGTCAAAACTTTGAAAAAAACTGATTACATAAGACGCCGATCTTTTTTATCACGGAAATAAATATTTCACAACAAATTTAAGAGACATTTCACTAGAGAAGTTTGTAGAAAACATATAATTATGTTCAGACAGAGCGATAGAAAATATTTTGAAATTTTATATGAGGTAGTTTCAAATATAAATCAAGGTTTAATTTCATCTCATTATTGCACTTTTGTTTGTCACTGGAGGTAATGCTCATTAAATGCCTTTTAATTCGTTTATTAATTTCGTTTTTGGTTTTTTAATTGTATAGCAAATTGGCTGAATATTATGTTAAGCTATTGAAAAATGTATGTTGATAATGAAACTTTGCTTATATGGCTCAATTTATAAGAATGGTCACTAGTTGCCGGAAATCAAGTCTGGGTACAGATTCATGTCTAAAGTATACGAGTTAAATACGAATTTAACTACAATATAAACCAATCAAGTCGGTGTCTTTTGGTAGAACGTATTATTTGCGAAGCTGTTTGTAATCTTGAAAAAAAGAGGGCAAAAGTTAACCAATCAGAGCGCTTGATGTTTTTTTTTATGAAATAAAATCTTTTAAAAAAATTAAATACAATGTGAGTGGAAAACGCGCCAAAATAAGGAGATTTGATTTATAATGATCGGTTATGGTGCGAAAATCAAAGAAAATTAACGACCATTAAATTAAGTCATAATAAGACATAATTTAAAAGGCTAGAAAAATCAGACGAGGTCATTGGTTGGTGAGATAACCTACGTGAGAAATACCGCCATTTTTTAACGGAGGTCTTAAACAGTTCGGCTCAACTGCATTGTATTTCTCATCAAAATTATAGGAAGGAGCCCTGACTAGTAAAAACTCCCTGACTGATACAATTAGCAAGGACTTTAGTCTTCATTTTATACTACAGCCTTCGCTATAATGTACTACGCTATAATATACTACACACTGTATATTGCTTAAAATATATTTTATTTTGATAAATAACCTGTTCCAGTTATGACAAAAGCAGCTTCGATTTCATTTGCGTTCACAAAAGCTCTTAGTTCTCTCAGTAAATCCTTAAAATATAAAATTAATTAATTTTTAAATAATTTTTTTCACTTTTCCTTGGCGAAGTTTTAATGTAACGGTATCCATTATTAACTTTTTATTAATACTTATTTCAGTGATTTTAACTGCTTGAACAGAAATTGATCAACTGTCCCCCGGGGATTATCACTTTTCGTAAGGTTCATTTGCAGTCAAAATGCTTTGAACCATCATTTCTTGATTAAAATATTGATATGAAAAGGTCACTAGTTATATTTATTTAATAGCAGTTTTTTTGAATCCTCAGATGATTTTTAAAATGTCTCAAGAAATGTTGAAAAATAATTCGTAATTTAACAGGTGAACTCAGCCGTGGCCATATCTGGCCAATCTGACTTACGAGCCTTATGTTTAATTAGTTAACTTTTCCCGATCACATTTTCATTCAAAATAATCGGGGTTTACAAAATTCTCTATCTTTTGGCTTATTTATCATTTCTTTATCTTCTGTAGTTCTTGAGATAAATGTTGTCGACCATAAAGGATGTGAGTGTCGCTGATTTGGACCTTTAACGAGGCCGTTTTTAACAAACCTGCAAGAAAAAGTTTTGGGCTAAATTGAACTAAACTGTTTCGCAATGAGTAGGCACCCATAAAAAAACTTTGAGTGTTCATTTCTTATGAAGTAATTTCATTGAAATTGCTTTAATTAATTGAAATTTTGACGAAAACTTAAACTTTGAACTCAAAACATTCCTGAAATAGACAAAAATGATTCTAAATGGAACTTTTGGATGATTTCTTTAGCCAGCTTTCTCGGACAAAATATTTGTACATTTTTAATATAAGTTTTATATCCCTTTATCACACTTTTGTAAATATCCCGGCCCTACAGCTTAAAAAGACACTACGTTTGCTATTCAGGTCCGGGATATTTACAAAAGTGTGATGAAGGGATATTGTTGGAAATACCAACTAGGGATATGTAATTTATTTGGGTTAATAATTAATTCTGGTATAACACAGTAATAACTTTTCGGAAAATTAATTCATTAATTTCTTCTGATGTCAAATTCTCATCTGGATAAGTTTCATTCATGAAAATTTCACAAGCTTAATTTAGGGTAACATATTTTTTGACATTTCAAAACAATTTTTGGGATAGTTTTTAGTCAACACTAAAATTGATAGACTTAATATATTTTCTACCAAAATATAGACAAAAAAGTCGATCAAAAATGTATACTCCAAGTTTGCTGAATTTAAAAGAGCAAATAAAAGATCGGAAAATTTTTAACCTCTGAAATAGAATCTATCTCGGTACCCTAGCTTCATATGCCAATCTTTCTGCTGCTATTTGTGCCTGAATTCTGCTCTCAATTTTTGAAGGTGGTGATCTTTTTAAGCTGTATAAATTGTTTTCCAGTTAATCAAGTAAGTTAATCCAGTTAATCACTCATTTTAAGTTTTTTCTGTAAAACCAGCTGAATTTCTCAATCGACGAGAGCAACCAATCTATGGTCGGGAGTAACGGACGAAGGGCTTTAACTCGAGATATATACTTGATAGCATCTTGATTTTATGGCTTTCAAAATTTTGGGTTCGGTTTATTTCTAAAAAAATAATCGAAACATTTTTGGACAAAAAAATCAAAAGTTTCGAATATCCTCTATGTATTTTATGCTGTATCTTTTGACCCACATTGTACAACAGCTGAATTAAATTTTTTTTGCATCAGCTAGTCAATATAACATACTGTAAAATAGTTTTCAAAAAGTCTTATTATTCTAAAAAATTCATTAAATTTTCTAGATGGAGATATTTGTGTGAACCGACGTAGGGCTATGTCCATATGTCAATATCTACAGTGTAGATTCTACATATAATTAAAGGCAATTTTCTGCTTCGTTTGATTTTTTTGAAATTTTTAGAATTTTTGGTTAATGTCGGGAAATAGAAAACGCTGTTTCTCATGAGTTTTTATACAGATGTAGAACTTATCTCCAGATAAATAAAAATTTTCGAAAATGTTTGCAATCTGTAGAAGAAATGATTTTTTTTTAATTATTAGGGATATAATTTATCATTATTAGGGATATAATATATCATATAAATTATATCATATATATAATATAATATAATTTAATTGGAAATGTTGGATATCACCAAATTACAAAACAGTATAAAAAATATTTGGAATTCTCAAAAAAGGATTTTACAATTTTACAAGCAGGCAAAACGCTAGCTTTTGGATTTAATCTAAACAGCCTAACTATTTGCCATCAAAACAGAAGATACTTTCTCTGCTGCGAACTTTTTTGCTACTTCTGATATTTTATTCGATTTTTCGGTAGATTTCCATAATGCGGCGTAATTCCCATCAATTTTACTTTTGCCTTTTCGAATTCTTTGATCTACATAAAAACCCATTTTTTTATTATTTTTTTCGTTTTTGCGAAAATATTATTATTGTAGATTTAAAAAAGGAAATTGAAAAACATCACATATTTTACCTGATTGTTTTTATTATGAATGATTTCACCTCATTTTAACTCTCAGGGCTCTTCCAAAAAAAAGTAATGGCTTTTTGAAAAAAATATGTAAGAAGTAAGCACAAATGTTCCATTTTTCATTTGAAACTATTTTTGTTTGAATATATGAGTTTCGCCTTTTTTCGACACTTCATTTGTCTATATTTTTTATGAAGATTAATTTTTGTTCAATTGCGAAAAAATCGTTGTGTAGTAGAATGAAAAGACTGATATCAATATCTTGTGATAACGGGGACCTTGATTTTCATTGAAGCATAGAATAAGATTGGTATTTGTGATAAGAAAAATATTTATCACGTGAGGAAGTCTCACTGCGAAAGAAGTTAAAGTAAGCCTAAACTAGGCTGTCCTAGAAAAAAATTCCGTGCTGATTTTTTTACCACTAAAAACTGCAAGTTACTGGTTTTTCGGTGGTCGTCAGTAACCCGGTAAACCAAAAATTAAGAAAATTTCTCCATCACGGTTTTTAGTTGGCAGTGTAATGCAAGAAACCGATTTTTATATCTCCTACAGTTTTTCCGTTATCGTCAATGACCATTCGTCATGATAGTAAATGCACTATAAACAAAAAATACGTAAAGCATATTGGGAAAATCAGACTTTGAAAGTCTTCGTAGACT
>SCLH01000312.1:165697-180671 GCA_004367855.1 Oikopleura vanhoeffeni | reverse complement strand
GAAAATGTTTTAATAAAAAACGAAACTAGTCGGAAAAATCCAATGTTACAATTTCATTATAATAAAAATCAAGAAAAAGAAATTCATGTCAAATTTTCTTATCGACCAATTCGTACGTTTTAAATTTTTTTTATAACTGCGGAAAATTCGGCTTTAGAATCATAAAAGTATTATAAAAACCCGCCAAACTTTTTTTGAATAAGCAAAAAATTTTAAAACCATTTTTAAAAAAATTATTTATTTAATAAGTAAATTACTAATAATTACTAATTAATTAGTAAATTAATAAGTAAAAAAGTTACCTTACTATTATAGCCTTTCACTATTACCATGAAAATAATTGATCAAATATTTGAATAACAATATATTTATTGAAATTATGCATAAAAGCAGTATTCTCAATAATATTTTGCCAAATTTGCGGTATTATATCCCTTTAAACACCTTTTGGGTGATTTGAAGATGTAGGTGAGGGGGAGCCTAACACTCCTGAGACCCCTTCTAGCCAATCATGAGGCCACTTTCTCTTCTTTTCAGCCTACATCTATCAAATCACCCAAAAGGTGTTAAAGGGATATAAGCTCCTAATAAAAATTAAACTTTTAAGTGCAAACTTACATTTTAAATAAAGTTTAAATTTCATTTCCAGTGCATTTTTAAAATATTATTCTAGTGTAAGTTATGGATTCCGGAAGTTCAATTCTCATTTTTATAGCATAAAATTAATTTTATATTTCATAACGCATGTCATAACGCACATTAAACCACGCAGCACTTCTCTCTCACAACTAACCTAAATTAAGCGAGTCGCTCGGAGGCTGTTTCGCGAGATCCATACATGGTAGAAACTTAATTTTTATTGCAATCGAAATTTTGTCATCGGTTTGCTTCCCAATAAATATTTTTTTTACATTAATATTCCTTGCACTATCAAAAAAGAGAAGACCTCGCTGGGATTCGATCCCAAGTGCTGACGTTGAAAACGTTTTTAAGATGGAGTTCCGTTCGATATAGGATATAGAATATTTCAAAGTAGGAAAAAGTTGACCATCAAGAGAATAAAGAATGAAAGAAAGTGCAAATCTGTTCTCCTTAAAGTCAACTTTTTTTCAATATCAAACAATCTCTTTATTCACAGAGATTTAAATAGATTATTAATAGGTTAATTAGATTACTAATATTAGGTTATCTTAAACCGAGTGTTATAAACCGAGTATTGATAATGGTGCTATTTGCTATGTATCTAAATATACCGGAAAAGTGTCCAGTGGACACCCTACAACCCCCTCAAACTAACTTTTGTGAGTGTGTAAGAAAATCGATTTAGGTTTCGTCTTGTTCGGTACAATGAAATTAAAATTAAATTTTAAAATATCTTTTTGCCCCTTGATTCTTATCCAGATGGTACCACGCGAGTTAGCTGTTTCCGAAACACGGTTATGATGGTTTTAAAGGTTCAAAAATATCACACAGCGTCCAAATTGGGTAAAACGATAAGTAACTAGTTTATTTATTTTATTCTATTTTTTAGTGGTTTTAAAGGGTTGGCACTGCCAACTTGGCAGTAAAAGGCCAAAAATAGATATTTATATCTTTCTGGCTGTAAAAATTTTTTTTTCAGAGAATATGATTCGTGTAAATTCAAGCGAAATTTAGAACAAAAAAAATAAATTCGAATATTTTCCTCGAAAAAAGCCAATTTCAAAATAAGTTATACTGTAATTTTTTTTTTTTTTTAAATAGTGTAAGAAACGCAAAATTTGATTGCGCAAAACCGAACTTGTTTAAAGGGTAGCAGCGATGTGGCAGATTGGTACATTTTTTCTAAGTGATTTATAAAAAAAAATGTGAAAATTTTTTTTTTAAATTTTTATCTTCAATAAAAGTGTTCATTCTTGCAAACGTTTATATTTTTAATTTCTCAACATACCTAAGTATCTGTAAAATATTAAAAAACAGTTTTCACTATAACTTCAATTCCAACTAAACCCGATGTAAGAATTTTTTGCAGACGATATTCATAAACTTCAGACATTTTCGGGTGTAATGCGCTAAAAAGTGGGTAAGTAATTCTGCACATCAAAACAAAATTTTAATATGAAAGTTTTTTTTCAATGAAAAATAGAGAAAAACAGCTTTTTAGGAATTAAAATTGACCTTCAATTGCGTTTAAATATTGAAAAATCTCCTGATTTTCAAAAGAAAAGACGCCTATTACACCCGAAATTTTATTGAAATTTTTTTGCGAAAATAAAATTTTATAAAATTGCGTGCCAAATGGCCCAAACCGGTGTCACAAGCAAGTGTTGTAAATTTCATCAGTAGTTTTGAAACGATTTTTCTGATTTTTAAGGAGAATTAAAAAAACCACTAATAAAAATTTTTGGACATGATTTGCGGAAAATTTTCTTAATATTTCTAAAAAAGTCGACAAAAAATGACGAATAAACATTTTATGATATTTCAAAGTTTGAAATTCAAACAGCAATCAAAAAATATTTAGACATGCATGAAAAAAGTTAAAGTGGCTATTTTTTTTGTTTTTATTCACAGATTTCAAAAAAAAATATGCGTAAAATTTTACCGAATGTAAAAAATAAAGTTCGAACTGCAAATCTTTCCTTAAGGGGTAGGTCACCTACCGTAGGTGTCGCTTTTTGGTACCTTTCAATCACGGCCTCAGAACAGTTCTAGGGCAGTTGTAAAAAATCTGAGGAATACTCGTTTGTAGATCTAGCTTCGTCTAACGATACAACATCTCAAAGTCAACCTTGTTACATCACACCACAGGTGGTGAGTCTATTCTAGAGCACTAAACGTTTTTTTTTAAATCTATCTTTTTTAGACCCCACATACAAAGCGTCTCAAAATTTACACAAAGTAGCGAATAAATGAGAACAAAAAAGTGATGAGAAGGAATTTTTCGGATTTTTGATTTTTTTTTCTAGAATCTCACTTAAACGCCGATTTTGCCAGTTTTTCGACTTCAAACTCTATCTTCTTTTAGACGAATGTTTAGAATGAGCCATTTTTCGACTAAGGTAGATAAATATAATGCGGTAAAGAGTGATGAGAAGGAATTTTGAATAAAATTCTAGAATTCTAGAAAATTGAATGAAAGTGAAACGGAAATGAAAAGTTCGAAAAAAAGTTCGTCTGATCGAACAAAAGTACCAATCAAATTGAAGCTGATATTTCACTGATCAAAAAGTTGGCTTACAGCTAATCAAATTTTCAACCATCAGCGTCAAATTCGATAATTAGGTTTAACATTTTTGCTTAAAAATAATTGAAATTTCTAGAATTCGATTAAGACATTTCCGATAATTTTAATGTCATGCATCGTTTTCGGTGGGTTATATTCACTATAAATAAAGTTCATATCATGGTGGAATACCGGTTTTATGCGGGTAAAAGCAAAAAATATTCGAAATTTTGAAAAATTCGAGATTTTGTTCTAGATTGTTTTGAAAAAATAATTGCCACCATGAGATTCCTTGGGTCAACTTTAGTCATAAACGATATTAATGTATCATAAATTAATTTTATAAAGGGCTCAAAAAAAACCGACACCTACCTCCTTAAATAGATTACAAATTATTTTAATGAGCTGATACACATTTATTCTGGTTCAGCTAACGATACTAAGCACAAAAAAATAAACCAACTAATTATTTTCGTAAATTAAATTAACGCCAGTCTTCCACATCGGTTCTACCCCCTTAAGTGGGTACTGGTCGCTGGAATTGACTTTTCTGGATGAGAAATCAGCCTAACAGAGAAATTATGGGACAATTAAGATAAGTCATGTTGTAGATCTACCCTTAATCTTGTCAAAACCATTGATCAATCATTGATCATCAATGACTTTTTGTTCCGATACACTCTACCAGTACAAGGTGTCCCTCGACTTAATTTGAAAATCTTTCTCCTCCCATGGTTTATTTCGAAATCAGCTCAAATTATAACATATTCCGTATGACTTATAAACTTAGATCCTCTGGAAGCGGGTTTTTCAAAAATCACTTCAGTTTTACTAGAAATCGCAGAAAACTACCGATTTTTAGCATTTTTTTCACCAAAAATCTATCTCCTTGTCAGGTGCGATTAGGTCAATCGACTAATTCGCGCCATAAGCGAGAAATCCGACTAGAAATATCAGGCAATATGGTGTAGTTGGTTAACACACTCAAATCATGATGAGAGAGCCGCGGGTTCAAGCCCCGACTTGTCTATTCCCCTTTTTCAGTCATTACGGACCTAACATCCTCCTAGATTATATTTTGGAATCCACTGAAATTCCAGCCAACACTAGCACAGAACAAATAGAAATTTCTCTGGGAGCGTTTTTTTAATTTTGACTTCAAACTCAAAATATAAATTTTTGAAGGTCAAGTGAAACATTTTCCGAACAAAAATGTGCTTTGATTTTTTCGAAAATTAAACAAAAAGAAACCCGCAAAAACACTCATCAGAAAGTTGGCTTACGTCAAGGTGAAGTTTTCAAGTTTTAGTGGTTAAATTAAAGCAAACGTTATTTTTGAACTTCATTTTGAAAAAAATANTTGGAAAAAAGTCGAAAAAACGCGAAAATTTAGAAATTTTTTTTGTTCGGTAGTACACTTTGTTATCACCTCAAATCAATTTGGACCATTTTCAAAGCCCCAAAGGCCTCATTAAACCAGCGACCAGTACCCCCCTAAACCGAGCTTGTTTTGCATCGACAAGATTTTTTCAGGAAGTTCGGTTTCGGCAAGCTCTGCCGCCAAAAACTAAATTTGAACTTCAAAATGAACGAAATTATTCCTTTTGGTCCAACTTTTGGTACCACGCGACTTTTTCGATAAATGATTATTTGAATATAAACCGGAAACTGAAAATTACATAATCTGAAAATAATTGTATAGAATTTTGGGCAAACAATTGCCCAATTTATAGAACTAACTCAGACCACACATAAGAGTCACATCATTTCGTTAAATATTCGGATTTTGACAAGTTGTCTTCAAAATTTTTGATCATTTCAAGGGGATTGTATCGGATGGGGAGGATTTTTGGAAAGCTAAAGACTAGGGTTCGGATCGCGAGAAACAGGGACCAATTTAAAACCGGTAGTTATTTGAAACAGCGCTTCTAGGCATCATCAGAAGATTTAACAAAAATAAACGTAAATTGATAACAAAAAAAAGTGCTAGAAAAATGTTTCACGTAACAAAAAAATTTTCGAACCACTTGATGGTCAGAATGTAGGTTTCATAATGAGAGTTTTCATTCTTTATTTTTATTTTTGAGGCAATTCTTTCAAACCAGCTATATTAAGATTATAAGGAGGTCACCCACAGTAAAATTTGCGGCATTATTAAAAAAATTTGAAAACAATGTGGTCGAAAAATTTTAGTACAGAAATTATTTGGTATAGAAGTTTCACAGAAAAATGGTTTTATAATTGTTTGAAAAATTAATATATTTGGACCAACACTTTTATATCATTTTGGTACGAAATTAACTCAATTTTACGATAAAAATAATCCTAGTTTTGAGCCAGTTACTCCTCCGAACGCAAGCAAATGAAAATTCGAAAAAAAAAGATGTGGGAAATTTAATCATGAAATATGCGGGTTATCCCAAAAGGACGGTCAATTTAAAAATAGGCAGCGGGGCCGGCTGCAATTTGCCGCGCCGTACAAATAATGGGCACTCGCGTCAACAGCGCGGTAAAGTTCTTAAAACAGCATGAGCTCATTATTTTTAAATGTTTCCGAAAGTGACTACATAAAAAAAAAATATTTTTAAAACATTCTGTGACATTACAGTGCATTTATAAGCAGAACATGAGATCAGATAAATGCCCGGCTTCCATAACCTTAATTCCACTAAAACCTGATTTGATAATTACAAAAAAGGCGAGTGCAGAAATCGTTCTTTCCTCAATTATGATTCTGATTTGTCAGAAAAATCTTACAAAGACTGAAAGGTTGTCAAGTCAAATGGATGCCGCCATTTGAAATACTTTTTAAACCAAGTTCCGCTTAAAGAACGATCGGTTTCTCAGGATGTGAAAGAAACCGGACTACCACAAGAAATTCAGGCTGAAAAACGGAAATATCGTTGATTTGACCCTGGTGGCGCTCTGCTCGCCAATTTCGCACAAACTATACTGAAGATGCAATTAAACATGGCCAAGTTTCAATAAAAAAATCTCGCAAGAAATGAACTTCCATTCGAAAGGTGCAGAACTTATGGCAAAAATCACAACTTTGAAAAATTAAGAAAAAAGCAGTCGATATCACCAAACAAAAAATCGAAAAATTTTGAATTGGGTCGATTCGAAATTGCTCTCAATTTTACGAGCTCTCGAGAATATTTGTGCTGATGCCGTTGAAGAACCCTACATCCATCTAGATCTCCAAACTCAAAATTACATTCTCATTTTTTTGTAATCTGAACTTTTTAAACTCAATTTTAATGACATTTTCTTTGACGGTACCTTTAGCGTTGCCCGAAATTCTCATTATTCCCAAATATATATATTTTAAATTATTGTCACTAATGGTGGCTCTGGCGTTTTTAGTTATCCTTTGTTAATGTTTTTTATGAAAAAAAAATCGATGTCAAATTACATCGAAATTTTAGATTTTGTTATAAAAATTTACAAAGATGAACTTGGCACAGATTTGACCAACAAAAATTTCCATAGTGATGCAGTTGCATATGTTATTAAATAACAGAATTTTTTAAATCGCCCTTATCACCTTACTTTTGAAATTTGTTTTTTTATTTCAAAATTGATAATAATTGGCAACCGGAAATATGCCTGAAATCTTTCTGGGTAAGTTTTTCCGGAAATTTTACATTTTTGGCGAACTAAAATCGAGAATTTTTGTTCTAATAGATTCTGGATAAGAATTCACTTATTCCCATAAGCCGATAATATATACTTTTGATCGCGGATATCAATTCATCGGAAATAGCTTTATCGAGAAAAAGTGTTTGGAAAGTTACGATTTTCAGCTAAAATTATTCTTATCTTCTTTTGGGACAAGTGTGCCGGTTGACCCATCGACTCTAAACTAAGAGGCTTCCGCATTTCTTGACCCGGATAATCTCGGAGCCAGAAAACTTTTTTTGACTTTTGATGCCAGATTGTGAGAAAACGGAACATACTATTAGTAAAACAAAATTTATATGTGACTTTCAAAATTTTTGGTTTTTCGAATAAAAAACGTAAGAAAAACGTCTATTTCCTGTGGATCTACTTATCAACTGTATTTATCAACTGAACAAAATTAAAAACTTGGTTTTATAACTTTTAAAATTAAGTATATCTTTGATCTCACCTGATCAAGAATAATTAATATCCTATAACTACTATTTCTCCTGTAATTAGCGCTCAAAGTAGCGTACCCGAATGACGTTTGGGGTATAAAAGGAATTTGAATGCTTTTGGGTGTGCAAGGGTGAAAAGCAAAAAAAACGTTCTATTTGAAATCTCAGTTATTTCACCATATTTTCGTGATAATCCTTGTTAAAGTCAAATTTGTCAAATTATATGTCATGTTATATTATATGTCAAAAATTCATAAATAAAAACATGACAACCCTTCTAAGATAATTTTGCAAATAATTTTTGTGGAAATTAATGCAGTTCCAAGTCCCCACAAAACTTTTTTTCAGCATCGGAAATAAAAAGCGTAACGTTCGCCTTGTCTTTTAATCTCTCCTCTCTCTGCCGTGGGATATTCGCCAACCGTTTTCTCCTCCCTTCGTCTCCGAAACTCTAGTTTGATGAATTCAAAGTGGCACCAGAAAGAAATTTAGCTAATCGGTTGAAAATAGTGGAGTTTACGGGGAGTCGAAAGGTCGACGACTTTTGTTGGTCGGGTCGAGTCGGAAAATCCGATCCCGCCTTTTTTCCCTTAGTTCTCCCTTATTAGAAAATATTACTCTTTACGGTAGGGGGTCACTCTTCCCGCTTTTGTGCGGGAACCCACTTTTTGGCGAGTTCCCGTAATTATTTTTTTGTGTGAGAACCCGATGTTTGGCGAGTTCTCGATCGAAAACAAAAAGCAGGAACCCGCCAAAAATCGAGTTCTCTTTTCAAAAGCGGGAAGAGTGACTGGAGACCCTCTTAACCCTCGTTTCTCTCATATTAAAAAATGGCCTTATCTCTCTTGACGCCATCTTTATTTTCAAATGTTCCCTGAGGATTCTCTTATTAGAAAATAGGCTTCTCTCCCCTAAGGTTCTCCTTTTTTATCTTCCTTGTTGGCTTGTGAATGAGCCGAGAAACATGTCCAATTTAATTGACCACAAATGTCCAGCAAATAACTATTGTACAATTTTGACTCCTACAGGACAAAATTAACATTGCCGAGAGCAATTTTCTCTGCATAACAAATAAAAACTTTTGAAGTTGAATTAAAAATACTTTCTGTTTTCATTCAAAATAATATTTAAATTGTGTCTGTAAAGATAACATGTAAGGTCAGGTAATACATATTTAGAAAGTTGTTTTAACAGATCGAGAACTAAATATTAGAACATTTTTCTGAGAATTATTTTCATAATGAAAAAATGAAAACAGCCACATTAAATGCCGCATTATTACGATTTCACGCATTTTATCAAAAAATATCTTTTTGAATTACGTAATGGTTGTAAAATTTAAGAATCATATATTGAAGATATTATTAACATACGACAATTCACTTGATTTGAGTTAAACAAAATGATTGTTTTCTTCAGTGTTACCCTGGCTGTCTTTTGACTCAAAAGTTTTGAGCCTACTTTCAAAAAAATCAAAGCTGATTTTTATTCGAAATTTTTTTAACGTGACATTGAAAAATTCATATTTTGAGCTTGGGGTCAAAATTGAACAAAAAGGCTTGTATAAAGTTTTTATTTGTTTTGAGTTAGCTTTTGCAAAAATATGAGCAAATTTTGAAATTTAACCTAGGAGAAGATAGATTTTCCGATGAAAAAAGTCCAAAAACCGGTGGATTTTTGCAATTTCTAGAATATATGTAACACTTATTCACGAAAACGCTCCAATGAAGATTTGCATACTCACGTAGCAGTAGACATAAAATTGGACATCTCTATGTCCAAACTTCCATTCTAACTCACCGTTGCATGCAGCATGCCTGCTCATGCAAGTTTTAACAGGAAAAATTTCGATATGGATGAGATTAACATCCTGAATATATTTCATGAACTACAGTTAACTCGTAGACTCGATTTATGGCGACCGCTCGCCATAACACCATTTAATCGCATTTTACGACGCTTAATCATTTAATGACAAGATCAGTTTAAAGGTATCGATAACTTTGAAACAAATGACGTTTGTGCGTTTTTTTTTAATTTTTACTGTATTACAGTACTTATTTTTTTGCAAAATTTTTTGAATCACAAATTAAACCTTTCATCGTGATCAGAAAAAAATTCTAAGACAATTTTTCCATACACCATAGCCCAAAAATGATCACATGACCGTATATTTCAAGAAATAGGTCGGCAAAAATAGTACTTGTTTTTTTTCAAAAATTCTCTACTGTCATATTAAAAACAATTTTTTAAAAAAGTTTATAAAAAGTTATCAAATGTGAATAAAAAAATTAAAATCTCTCTCATTTTCGCCCATCACTCACAAACAAGTGAATAAATAACACACATTTAGGGTTAATTTGACATTTTTAAATTTGAAATATTAAACCGTTCACATTTCCGGTTATGTAATCTGCGAAAAAAATATAATGTTTTAAACAAAATTCCTTAGTAAATGACTCTTAAATTTTTGTGGACGATTTATTTCTCTTTCTTTCTGTCGCCTACGCATTTCTTATGTAATCCTTATTTGGAAGTTTGGACTTCTAGAACTGCTCTATTTAAACCGGAGGCAATTTAAAATGCATTAAAGTCTTAAAATTCGTAACGATGCTCTTTAGGGGTCTTCCACGTGATTTGAGTACTTTTGAATAAAAAACATAGTACATTAATTTGAAAAAGTACTCAAATTACGTCAAAAAAATTCCAGGGTCAACTTCAAACGTTTTTAAGACTTTTTTCACATTACACCAAAGTCCAAATAAATCACGTGACGAAATAATCCAAAAATAAGGTTTGGAATATGTCATGAATTAATCTTATTTCTCGAAAAATAAAATCAGGTGACGTTTTGGAGAATATTATATGTTTAAACTCTTGACTTAGGTGTTAATTGGCCCAAAAAATTTTTCGGCGTTAATTTGATCACTATTTGTTTACTTAAACCAAAACCTTATTTCCTAATTTGAAGGTCACGTGATCGTTTTTGGACTTTGCTGTAACGGGAAAAGTTCTTAAAAACTTCTAAGGAACCACTTCACTTCTTTCAAAAATTGATTTAAGCAATTTTGGAAAAAAAAAACAGTACTATTTTTATCAACCTTATTCCTTAAATATACCGGTCACGTGATCATTTTGGGGCTATGGTGTAATGGGAAAAAAGTTTTCGATTTTTTTTGATCCCGCTCAAAGGCTTTTTTTGATGATTTTATTTTTTTTTGCAAAAAATAAGTACTGTAATACTGTTCTTGGAATTACTTCCTGGTATTACTAATACAGTTCAAATTTTCGAAAAAAACGCACAAACGTCAATTATCAAAAAAAGTCAATCTATCACTTTGTAAATTTTTATTTATACATGATTAAGGGTCCTAAATTGCGATTAAAGGCCATTGCACCATGGATGGTGCAAAAGACACTACGGGAGTTAAATAAATTCTGTCGATTATTCTGAAAATTAAAAAGTGTAAATTCGATTTGTCACAGCGTCATAATAACGTTTTTATCTCAATAGAATAAAATGTGGTCAAATTGATGATTTGAAATATCACAGTTGATAACGTAATCATGTATAATTGTCAACCGGCACGAAAACGCAAGGCTGTTTGAGGTCAGCTAAAGGAAAATTTACATTACAGCAAGACAGAATTTTGACCGCATGGTGGCTAAATTTATTTTTTAAGGGGTTGCCCCTCATGAATTGAGGTTCAAACAAAAAATGTTCACAATTATATTGTCATAGTTTTTTCTACAAATATGGTAATTTGAAACAAACCAGTGATATTTTTTATCTCCATACTCTGTCAGGAAAATACTTTTTCATCAGTTTGAATATATTGCCTTGGTTTTTAGCCTTTTTATCAAAGTTTATGGATTTTCAGATATTCAAAGAACATTATCAGAAACAAAACAACACAAAAATTAATGTTTCGATAGTATCAGCTGTCCACAAACTCATCGGCTGTTTAATTATATCGGTTTCAAATTTGTATCTAAAAAATTCAGGGAGGATTAGGCTTTTGCGTGAGACTCTCAAAATAAGCTCGAAAAAACGTTTTTTGCCGATTCTGGAGCCAATTTATTACAAATTTTTGAAAACGATAGTAACAACGGCGTACGTATTTTTTGGTTAATAAAATCTAAAAATAATTTTCCTATCCCAAAAACTCTCAGAGTTGTATGCTTTTTAGAACAAAATATGACTCTATTTTGAAGCTAGTTTCTGATTGGTCGAGCGATCAGTGATCTTCAATTATATTTTCGGATTTAATTTTTTTTTCAAATATCACATAGTGAACTATTGAGACCTACAATGTTTAATAATCCAGATACTTAGCCTCAAAAATCACGGGGATATATGAATGGCTGCTTTTGCTGCATGTTTTATGAAAATGCCTCTTATTGATTGAATATGTTTTTTATAAAAATATGAATTAAAACTATTCAACAAGCAAAAAGTTCTTCACTAAGAAAAAAAATAACCCTAAATCTTGAGCTGTCTCTTTGCATCGACTCTCTTAACCCTTGGAGGCTCCGGACTATTTTCAAAAACACCTGTAGGTTAAATACCAGAAATTGCAGGTTGCTTCTGAATGATTCACTTTTCAGGAATTTTTTTTTGAAACCGCTGCATTTTCAATTTTTTTGCTGACGGCTCTGAGTATATTTTTATTTTTTTAATAGCGATTTCGATAAATTGCGAAGGTTAGGTTCTTTTTTTCGGAAAACACTTGTAGATTAAAGACCGAAAATTGCAGGTTATTTCTCAGGAAGTCACTTTTTAGAAAATCAAATTCTTAATATTTTCCATTATGAATTTTTGTTCTGACGTCTCCTATTTCTTCACAATAAAATTGCGTGGGTTGAAGTACAATTTGTAAATGTCACTTTTCTAAATGGTTTATGAAGTCAAAATGTGAATTACATACTATCAAAGTTTAAGTCTATCCTTAATCTCGAGGACTAGAGAAGAATAAAGTTGCAAGCACTTATACTTTTCCCGGAATTAGCGCTCAAAGTCGAGCCGAAAAATTGGCTTCGGAGCCTCCAAGGGTTAAGAAGTTGAAATACGAAGATCCTTCCAAAAAATGGTCAAAAATTTATTACATCTTATGTCCAAATTTCAAAAAAATATAATCCTTATTTTCTTGTGTCTCTCTGTTTCCCCATGATTTCTGAATTAAAGATAATTCCGATATAATACAAGTTGAGTTTTCATTTCTATAGAGCTCTTTTTGATTTGACCTTAGACCTAGTCCAGTGAAAGCTATTAGAAATTAAAAACTAAACCAGGTTTTCGTGCCATTCACATTTTAGTCCTTCTCCGAAATGCCCAATAAATACTAATATTTACTATTTTGCCAATTCCTCCCATGCTGTAGGACCCCAAATTATGAGCTCAGGTCAACCTGATAATCATTTAAAAAATAAAGCACACTTGTTTGCCCCCTTTCATTACTTCAACATTTTTATGCTTGAATAACTTCAATATAATAAATCTGAAAAGGGTCTAAAAAAGTTTCTAAAATTATCTCCATAATACTGTTTTTGACCAATTTCTGAAGATTTTGACGTTTTAAATGCGGTATTTAAAAGAATTTTATGAGACATTTTTGATATTATTATTCATATTAAACTCAGTGAATTGAGACGAATAAAATAATGGCTTAATTTCGATAATCGGATGAAGTCGAATCAAGACCAATCACGGAGCGCATTTGTTCGAATTTTCAAAATTTTCAAAAAGCTAATTTTTTATCTCTGAAAAGTTATGAACAAAATTTTCTTTTTAGAATTTTAAGTAAAATGATACATCGCGAAATCTGCATTTGAGCGGACAGCCTAGAAATTTTCTTTATTTTTAATTTTGACTATTTGAAAAACTACGAAATTCCAATTTTACCTTTCCCTCTTTGACATTGTTTTCGAAAACATGTTTGAAATCTTCGCGCTTATTTCAGTCATTTATTTTAACACAATTAAAATTTTTTCTCTGTAAATTATTTAACAAAATCACATTGTTTGATTTGAAATTAATCTAAAGAATTTCGAAAAAAAATTCGGCGATGATGGGCATTTTCGGTGATATTGGCACTTTCGGCAATATGGAGACAGTAATAAATTTTATGTTCAAAAATGAAAAAATATTCAAATTCTTTTAAAATTGTATAAAAAAAACTTCAAATATTGAAATCATTCTTTCGAATTAAAGTTAGAGTATTTTCGTACTGCTCAGCCATAGACGAAAAATTGGGTTGATCCTATTTGGATTTAAGGAGGAGAGATAGGTTTTTAAGCGATTTGGTCTTTGAGGCCGTCTAGCGGTTAAACTCTGTAATCAAAAAAATCTTAGACCAAGCTCATTTGGTCATTTTTTGGCCGATGTTAGTATTGTCTCAAACTTGTTAGCGAAATCTGTATTTGGGCGACGACTACCCCGTTAAGGGGGGTGTGGGTGTCGGTTTTTTTTGAGCCCTTTATAGAATTAATTTATGATACATTAATATCGGTTATGACCAAAGTTGACCCAAGGAACTCATGGTGGCAATTTTTTTTTCAAACAATCTAGAACAAAATCTAGAATTTTTCAAAAATTACGAATATTTTTTTTGCTTTAACCCGCATAAAACCGGTATTCCCACCATGATATGAACATTTTTTGGTGAATATGACCACCAAAACGATGCATGACATTAAAATTATGAAATGACTTAATCGAATTCTAGAAATTTCAATTATTTTTTAAGCAAAAATGTTAAACCTAATTATCGAATTTGACGCTGATTGGTTAAAAATTTTGATTAGCTGTTAGCCAACTTTTTGATCAGTGAAATCTCAGCTTCAATTGTTGGTGTTACTTTTGTTCGCAATCAGACGAACTTTTTTTTCGAACTTTTCATTTCCGGTTTCACTTATTAGTCATATTTTCTACAATTCTAGAATTTTATTCAAAAATTCCTTCTCATCACTTTTTACCGCATTATATTTATCTACCTTAGTAGAAAAATGGCTTCATTCTAAACATTCGTCTAAAAGAAGATAGAGTTTGAAGTCGAAAAACTGGCAAAATCGGCGTTTAAGTGCGATTCTAGAAGAAAAAAAATCAAAAATCGAAAAATTTCCTTCTCATCACTTTTTTGTTCTCATTTATCGCTACTTTGTGTAATTTTGAGACGCTTTGATTGTGGGGTCTAAAGAAGATAGATTTAAAAACCGTTTAGTGCTCTGGAATAGACTCACCAACCTGGTGGTGTGGATGTAAGAAGGTTAACTTTGAGATGTGTAATCGTTAGACGAAGGCTAGATCTACAAACGAAAGTATCCTCAGATTTTTTACACTGCCTAGGATGTGTTGAGGCGTGAATTGAAGGGTAGCGCCAAAAAAAGCGACAACCACCCCTTAAAATCACCAAATTCTTTCTCTTGACCATATTGGTAACGCAATTTTTGAACTCGGAGTATGGGCTACAAATGGACCAATTCAGAGCACATTTTCCAGAAGTACGCGGTGTGCTATAGTTAGAAAGTACGCGTATAGTGTAGAATTACGGCGTATGAGTCCGGGTTTGGGCGACGAACTTTTTTCTAACTAGTTTACGCCGCACCCCGCTGGTATACGATATAATTTAATTACCAAAATGTGTAGATT
>SCLH01000312.1:151556-165676 GCA_004367855.1 Oikopleura vanhoeffeni | reverse complement strand
GTGGGTGTTCGAAATGGCGTGCTTATTTGAAGATGATAATTGTTTCAATTTAAAGGAGTTTAAACAATAGGTTAAAATGAAGTTACAAATTGTATTATACGATATAATTTAATTACCAAAATGTGTAAATTACAAACTCCACCAAACACAATCAAACCCGAAAAAATCGGAAGAAAAGTGGATTGAGAAATTCGAATCTTCTTATATGAAAGATTGATCTATGATGAGATTTCATACTCACGCGTCATAACTGTGATGTCAGAAGATTTTTGCCATTTTCAGTCTACCCGTCAATGCCAACTTTTCCAAATTGTTCTTAGGTTTCAAAAGTTATTTTTCTGTTGTAAGGTTAACCCTGGCTATTGCCCATTTACGGGTCAAAAGTTTACTTTGCCGAGCAACTTTTTTTGGAAAATCAGGAACCGCTAAAAATTGAAGATTTGTTTCTGAAAAAACTCAAAAAATAATCGTTCATTAAATTTTCTTGGGCTATATTGTTTTTTTCTGAAGTTCTAGCCTTTCTCGAATATAGCTTTTGACACCTGCGGCCACTCTAATCTCTTTCAATAATTGGAAATCAGAATAGGAAACCAGAAGAGATCTTCAAATATATATTTTCTCAATATACATGTAGACTGGTGGCGGTAGAGAGCAAAGTTTTAAATTCAAAGTTGGATCCGCACTATAACAAGTCACTTTTGATTTAAGAACATTTTGGACTGAATTTAACGCCGCAAATATTTTTACATAGGAAAACGTTGTAGTTTTGATCTGAATATATGAATGTAAACTTGGGTCGAATATATTCAGCAAGATTTTATCTTGTCACATCAAAAAATATTCAGGACCTTTTCTTCGCATTTTTTCCGCGATTCATTTTCTCACAAATCTTAATCACCCTTTATTAATGAGGAGGGCGACATTCTGCAAAAATTTCGTTCCAAAGGTGTGATTGAGTTAATTAACATTTAGCAAGATTAAGGTTATCCCGGTCCCTATAATTTGACATATTCTCGATAAAATATAGCCAAACAGAGCTTCAAGGATATAATTCAGATGTAGCAAGTTTGTAGAACTAGGCCTTCATCTTGCGTAAACATGTTGTCAAAACTTTTTTGCATTGGCCACACTCTTCACACATAAAACGGCACAAGAGGCCACCTAAGCAAAACGCAAAAATCTATCTCCTCCCAGGTGTTATTTTGAATAAACCCAAATTTTAACATAACCTGTATAATTAGTATTTGAAACTTCTTGAGGAGCGCTATGTCCGATAATGCTATATTCATTCTAGAATATGTAAAAAACCGGTCCAAAATACCGGTAATTTTGGACTTTTTTTCATCGGAAAATCTACTCATCTCTAGGTTAAATTTCAAATTTACTCATAATTTTTGCAAACGTTAAGCTCGAAACAAATAAAAACTTCATCAAGCGTTTTTTTATCAATTTGACCCCAAGCTCAAAATATGCAATTTATGAAGGTCACGTGAAAAATTTCCGAAAAAAAATGTTGCTTCGAGTTTTTCGAAAAGTAGGCCCAAAAGAAAGCTGGGGGAAACACTGAAGAGAAAGTGCGCTTACGTCAACCCGATATTTTTGAAGTTTAGTTGGTCAAATTGACACAAACGTTATTTTTGAACATAATTTTAGAAAAATACTTGGAAAAATCGAAAAAAACGCAAAAAATTCGAATTTTTTGTTCTTATTTGGTTGTTTTTGTGCTGGTTAAAACACAACACGATTGATTTGGTGTTCATTTTTATGACATTAATAACTGCAGAAAAATTGTACGGAACCGGGATACCCTTAAACAAATTTGAACGTTGTGTTTTTACCAAGTGATAACACATCCTAATATTCGAACCGATTGATACAAGTTTATATTCTAAACAAAAATTAGCTGAAAACCTACCCAAGTTTTAATATACATTTGTAACACTTACAAAGGATTTCAAAAATCATTTTTTCAGCGGCACAGTATGCAATGTGTCTTAAACGTCATTGTGACCTGCCTAAAATATCAATGTGTCCCAAAATTCATTGTGGCCAGCTCAATATTGAAACATAGGCGTCCTCAAATAGCTGCCATTTTGATACCATATTTCTTACGTTAAAATAGCCATAAGGATTCGGTTATCAAGGATTGTGCACCATTATACAATTTTGAAACCGTAAAGGGGGGTAGTTTTCTCCGGCCAAAATAAGGTTGACTATAAATTTGATATTAGCTACTAAACGAGCCTTAAAAAAATGATGTGGTTTGTTCTAGTGAGGCATCAATTGGTAGTCTCTTCCGGCTAAAGGTCGTCTAAATGGTAACTTCGAGTGATTTTTATATATAACAAGGATCTTACAGTTTATATTAGATTACAGTCATTTCATATCAAACTTGAACCTAAAAACAATTATCTTGGATTCTGTCGGCGCGAAATTTTGTATTCATGAAATGAAAGTACTTTTAAAAATTGTTTGGGTCAAGTTTAATATGAAAATAACATAAATTAAACTGTAAATCTTCGTTTAATTTAAAATTTCAATGAAATTAACCACTTGACGACCTCATAGTTTGAGAGAAACCTATTATCGGATCACGGCGAGATTTCATATCGTATCATATTAATTTTCTCGAGGCAATTTTTTAGGAGACAATAGTAGTGTTACTTACCACTCGTTAATAAATTTGACCCCTTTGCGTTGTGATTGCATTAAATTCAAAATAAGGCGCCGAGGAGCTCATAATCTAAAACATTTTTGCATCTAAAGTGTACGTTTTTTTACAAAGAATAATTCAAAATATTGGCCGATAAGTTTTTAGAAGATCACCTGGCATTAACCTTAAAACGTTAAAAAGTGTTATTCCTTTTGGTGACAGTTTTCAAACATAAAGCTGATAAGAACATACAAAAACGAATCATTGCTGTGACTTCGAAAGCAAAAAAGTTTTTTCTTTATATTTGCAGTTACGCAAAATATTAAAACTTGAAGAGATTCACGCCTACTGCATTTCGAAGCATATAAAGATTGGTATCCCTCTACTTTCGCGTTTGCAAGTGATCCGTGTTGGACCAATGAAGAGCACCAGATATCACGTTGTAGTTCAATAAGATCTTCGAAAAATTAGTTGCAATTGCGAACGCGAAAGTAGAGCCACAGGGATTCTATTGTTTTAAATAAATTCCATTTTGTCTGGTTCAAATTTATTTTAGGTACAAATATTTATAAACTTTATCAAAAGATTATAGAAACAGACGCGTCAATTTTTATGGACTCTCATTCGTTTGTATTACTTAATTCAATCCAGAATTAAGCTTGATAAATTATATTTACAAAATTTTCTTGCGACATCCTTAAAGCCAGCTTTTGCCTTTGTGATCAAATTTAAAACGAAAGACCCTAAAAAGGGACATATTGCCTAGAATATTTCTGTTCTAAAACAGTATTTCCATTATTTTGTCCAGAAAATTATTTCTTCAGTATATTCAATGAAATTCAGGAGTGTGTTGAGCAGTTATGATATGAAAGATAAATTTGATTTGAAAAATTATGATTATATGATTAATTATAATTATCAATCAAATGAAGTCGCAATTCGGTTCTTTATTTACATGGTATGTCATAATAAAAATTAACCAGAACCAATGTGACCTAATTAAAACGTGTTAATTAAAAAAATTAGTTGAAAGTTTATGTTCAATGTTTGGGGAACTTTAATAACCGATTTCATCTTGAAAGCATTTTCGGTCGCATTTTGTTAGACCTTGCCCACTTTCGGATCATTTCAACTCCTCTGTCAATTTTTCATTAATTTGTGTTTAAATTATGTGGTCTGTTTAAACTTTGAGGATGTATTAGTTAAATTGACCTTCTAGGATTATCTCTGATATTAGTATGGATTTGTGAACTTCCCGTGGTTAACATTAAAGATTATTGTGATAATTTGGCGACAAAAAAAAAAAAATAAATAAAGGGTAATGTAGAAACACCTTTCCTTTAAATGCAAAAATAGAAAATTTAATCAAACAATGGAGCTTTTCATAGTTAAACATAGCATTTCACCCTCTCACTCATAGAGCCATAAAAGTGGCTTTTCATTTTTTTTGAAAAACACAAATTATTGAAATAGAAGTGAATGGTCAAATCGCACATAGAGTTTGCCGATTGATTGGTTGAAAAATTAAAATAATTTTTTTGTGAGGAGCCGTTCGAAAAATTATTTATCCTATTTTTTTTTCTGAATTTCTCTTGAAATTTTTCTCTAGAGAAAGGTAGCGGAAATATAACGAGCAGACATATTGTTACTATTAAATCTCTCTCCCAAACACAATCAAAACCGAAAATCGAAAAAAGTGGATTGAGAAATTCAATCTTCTTATATCGAAGATTATCCTATGATGAGATTTCATACTCACGCGTCATAACTGTGATGTCAGAAGATTTTTGCCATTTTCATCTACCCTCAATGCCCATTTTCCAAATTTTTCTTAGTTTCAAAAGTTATTTTTCTGTTGTAAGTTAACCCTGCTATTCCATTTACGGGGTCAAAAGTTACTTTCGAGCAACTTTTTTTGAAAAATCAGGAACCGCTAAAAATTTGAAGATTTTTTTCTGAAAAACTCCAAAAAATAATCTTCATAAAATTTTCTTGGCTATATTGTTTTTTTCTGAATTCTAGCCTTTCTCAATATAGCTTTACACCTCGGCCACTCTAATCTCTTTCAATAATTGAATCAGATAGAAACCAGAAGAGATCTTCAAAATATATATTTTCTCAAATATACATGTAGACTGGTGGCGGTAGAGAGCAAAGTTTAAATTCAAAGTTGGATCCGCACTATAACAAGTCACTTTTATTTAAGAACATTTTGGACTGAATTTAACGCCGCAAATATTTTTACATAGGAAAACGTGTAGTTTTGATCTGAATATATGATGTAAACTGGGTCGAATATATTCAGCAAGATTTTATCTTGTCACATCAAAAAATATTCAGTAACCTTTTCTTCGCATTTTTTCGCGATTCATTTTCTCACAAATCTTAATCACCTTCTATTAATGAGGAGGGCGACATTTCTGCAAAAATTTCGTTCAAAGTGTGATTGAGTTAATTTAACATTTAGCAAGATTAAACAAATTTTGAACGTTGTGTTTTTACCAAGGTGATAACACATCCAATATCGAACCGATTGATACAAGTTTATATTCTAAACAAAAATTAGCGTGAAAACCTACCCAAGTTTTGATATACATTTGTAACACTACAAAGGATTTCAAAAATCATTTTTTCAACGGCACAGTATCAATGTGTCTTAAACGTCATTGTGGACCTGCCTAAAATATCAATGTGTCCAAAATGTCATTGTGGCCAGCTCAATATTGAAACATAGGGTCTCAAATAGCTGCCATTATTGATACCATATTTTAGTTAAAATAGCCATAAGGATTCGGTTATCAAGATTGTGCTACCATTATACAATTTGAAACGCGTTAAGGGGGTAGTTTCTCCAAAATAAGTTGACTATAAATTTGATATAGTACTAAACGAGCCTTAAAAAAATGATTGGTGGTTGTCTAGTGGGCATCAAATGGTAGTCTCTTCCGCTAAAGGTCGTCTAAATGGTAACTTCGAGTGATTTTTATATAAACAAGGATCTTACAGTTTATATTAGATTACAGTCATTTCATATCAAACTTGAACCTAAAACAATTATCTTGGATTCTGTCGGGCGAAATTTTTATTTCATGAAATGAAAGTACTTTTAAAAATTGTTTTTGGGTCAAGTTTAATATGAAATAACATAAATAAACTGTAAGATCCTCGTTTTAATTAAAATCAATGAAATTAACCACTTTGACGACCTCTAGTGAGAGAACCTATTATCGGATCACGGCGAGATCATATCGTATCATATTAATTTTTCAGGCAATTTTTTTAGGAGACACTAGTAGTGTTACTTACCACTCTTAATAAATTTGACCCCCTTGCGTGTGATTGCATAAATTCAAAATAAGGCGCCGAGGAGTTCATAATCTAAACATTCATCTAAAGTGTACGTTTTTTACAAAGAATAATTCAAAATATTTGGCCGATAAGTTTTTAGAGATCACCTTGGCATTACCTTTAAAACGTTAAAAAGTGTTATTCTTTGGTGACAGTTTTCAAACATAAAGCTGATAAGAACATACAAAAACGAATCACTTGCTGTGACTTTCGAAGCAAAAAAGTTTTTTCTTTATATTTGCAGTAACGCAAAATATTAAAACTTGAAGAGATTCACGCCTACGCATTTCGAAGCATATAAAGATTGGTATCCCTCTACTTTCGCGTTTGCAAGTGATCCGTGTTTGACCAATGAGAGCACCAGATATCACGTTGTAGTTCAATAAGATCTTCGAAAATTAGTTCAATTGCGAAAAGCGAAAGTAGAGCCACAGGGATTCTATTGTTTAAATAAATTCCATTTTGTCTGGTTCAAATATATTTAAGGTACAAATATTTATAAAACTTTATCAAAAGATAATAGAAACAGACGGTCAATTTTCTGGACTCTCATTCGTTTATACTTAATTCAATCAGAATTAAGCTTGATAAATATATTTACAAAAATTTTCTTGGACATCCTAAAGCCAGCTTTTGCCTTTTTTGTGATCAAATTAAAAGGAAAGACCCTAAAAGGGACATATTGCCTAGAATATTTCTGTTCTAAAACATATTTCATTATTTTGTCCAGAAAATTATTTCTCAGTATATTCAATGAAATTTCAGAGTGTTTTGAGCAGTATGATATGAAAGAAAATTTTGAATTGAAAAATTATGATTATATGATAAATTATAATTATCAATCAAATGAATTCGCAATCGGTTCTTTATTTACATGTGTATGTCATAATAAAAAAATTAACCAGAACCAAATGTGACCTAATTAAAACGTGTTAATTAAAAAAATTAGTTGAAATTTATTGTTCAATGTTTGGGGAACTTAATAACCGATTTCATCTTGAAAGCATTTTCGGTCGCATTTGTTAGACCTTTGCCCACTTTCGGATCATTTTCACTCCTCTGTTCAATTTTTCATTAATTTGTGTTTAAATTATGTGGTTGTTTAACTTTGAGGATGTATTAGGTTAAATTGACTTCTAGGATTATCTCTGATATTAGTATGGATTTGTGACTTCCCGTGGTTAACATTAAAATTATTTTGATAATTTGGCGACAAAAATAAAAAAAAAATAAAGGGGTAATGTAGAAACACCTTCTTTAAATGCAAAAATAGAAAATTTAATCAAACAATGGAGCTTTTCATAGTTAAACATAGGCATTTAACCCTCTCACTCATAGAGCCATAAAAGTGGCTTTCATTTTTTTGAAAAGACACAAATTATTGAAATAGAAGTTGAATGTTCAAATCGCACATAGAGTTTGCGATTGATTTTGAAAAATTAAAATAATTTTTTTTTGATGAGCCGTTCGAAAAATATTTTATCCTATTTTTTTTTCTTAATTTCTCTGAAATTTTTCTCTAGAGAAAGCGTAGCGGAAATATAACGAGCAGACATATTGTTTACTATTAATTCGACCATTTCAAAAGTGAGAATTATCGTTTTCTAGACGAACTCGATAAGGTATTTTGAATCGGAGACCAGATTAAGAAAGCCAAGGTTTTATTCTATTTTATTTAATTTGCATCTTATCACAAAAATCGTGTAGTTTTTCTTAGGAAACAGTGTAAGTCAACTTCGTTATTATACAGCCCCAATAAAGTACTCAAAGTGTTAATTCTCGGAATATAATCATCCATAAAGTTAACTCGTAGACTCGATTTCCGGCAAGTAGTGACCATTCACTATTAAATCGCATTTTACGACGCTTAAATATTTATGACAAGATCAGTTATAAAGTTATCGATTAACTTGAAGAGAAAATGTCGTTTGGTGCGTTTTTTTTGGAAATTTTTAACTGGTATTACAGTACTTATTTTTGCAAAAAAATTTTCTTGATATCAGCCAAATAAAACCCTTTCATTGTAAATTAGAAAAAAATCTAAGACCTTGTTTTCCATTACACTCTCAAAGCTTAAACATGATCACGTGATCGTATATTCAAGAATAAGGTCGGTCAAAAATAGTAAACTGTTTTTTTCAAAAACAAATGCTTAAGGGATGGTGGTTCCTACCATTTTCTGCAGTTATTAATGTCCATAAAAATGCACCAAATCAATCGTTTTGAATGTTTAAAAGCACAAAACAACCCAAAATAAGAACAAAAAAATTTTTCGAATTTTTAGTTTTTTCGATTTTTTTCTGAGTATTTTGTTTAATAAATTAAGTACAAAATGACGTATGTTTCCAATTTGACCACTAAAACTTCAAAAATTTCGGCTTGAACGTAAGCGCAACTTTTCTCTTCAGTGGTTAACTCAGCTTTCTTTGGGCCTATCTTTCGAAAAAAATCGAAGGCACATTTTTTTTTCGGAAATTTTTTCAAACGTGACCTTGTGAAAAATTCATATTTTGAGTTTGGGGTCGAATTGAAAAAACGCGGCTCCTCAGAAGTTTTTTATTTGTTTTGAGCTACGTTGTGCAAAAATTTGGAGTGATTTTGAAATTAACCCTAGGAGGAGATAGATGTTTTCCGATGAACAAAGTCAAAACGGTTGGTTTATCGCATATTCTAGAAATTAAGCACCTAATTGACAAAAGCGCTCCCTCAGAAGTTTAAAATACTAATTATACAGGTTAAAATAAAAATTTTAGGTTTATTTCAAATAAAGCCCTGAGAGGAGATAGATTTCCGTTTTGACTTAGGTCTCGCCTGTATCGCTTATGTGTCTGGGAGTGTGTGCATGCCACAAAAAATTTGAACACATGTTTTTACGCAGATGAAGGCTAGTTCACAACTGGCTAAATCTGAAGTATAGATCCTTGAAAGCCCTGTTTGGCTAATATTTCATTGAGAATATGTCAAAATTAGGAACCACCATAGCCCTTAAATCACCATAATAACCCTAAATCACGTTTTTGAAATGAGTGAAAGATGTTCTTTAAGGAAGTTTTTAAGACTTTTTTTTCAATTACACTAAAGTCCAAAACGATCCAACGTGACCTTTAAATTAGGAAATAAGGTTCTTGGCTCAAAGTACACAAATAGTACTCAATACGCCGAAAAAATTTGTGGGATAATAAACACCTAATTTTAGAGTTTTTAACATCATGAAATTTCCAAAAAGGTCACGTGATCTTATTTTTTCAAAGAAATAAGGATTTATTTAAGACACATTTCAAAACCTTATTTTGATTATTTCGTCAGTGATTTTATTCGGACTTTGGTGTAATGAGAAGAAGTCTTAAAAGACGTTTGAAGTTCATCAAATAAATGTTTTTTGAACGTAGCTTTTTCTCAAATTACCGTATATGGTGTGATCGTATATTCAAATTAACCTTCATTTCAAGTTCATCTTAGATGGACTTGTAAGTACCACTCAAAAAAAAATCGGAAGTCCAAACCTTTTTGATGAAAATTATTAGGCAACTATGGGTAAAATTATGTACTGAAGGGCGCCATAGAGCAAAAAAAGCCCTGTGAAATGTGATCATTTTTGATCTTTGATAAAACCTTTAAGTACATAAATTGACGCCATAGTTGCTAATATTTTCATGAGAAAAGTCGACTCTTCCGATTATTTTGGTGGTACTTTTCGAGTTTATACGATGAACTTGAAATTGACCTTGACCGTTGAACAAGAATTAAATATTCCACAACAATTAAGAGTCATCGTTTACTAAGAAATTTTGTAAAAACATAAAATTAACTTATTTTGACAGAGCGATTACTAATAATAATTTGAAGTTTAATAATAGGTGTTTTCAAATATAACTGAAGTTTTATTTCATCTTATTATTGCAACTTTTGTGTGTTAAGCTAGGCTAATTTTCGCAAACTTTTTTTGTTTTCTTATCGCTCATTTAATGCCTTTTAATTCGTTTATTTTTTTTTTTGGTTTTTTCAAATGTATAGCAAATTGGCCTGAATATTATTTAAGATATTAAGAAATGTATGTTGATAATGAACTTTGTTATATGGCTGCAATTTATAAAGAAATGGTCACTAGTTGCCGGGAAATCGAGTCTGGGTACAGATTCATGTCTTAAAGTCTAACGATTTAAGTATCCTTTTCTCAATGACTGAAAAATAAATTTAAATCGAAAAGCACTTATACTTTTCGATAATAGAGCTTCAATAATCGAAGCCATAAAAGTGGCTCCCTCGGCCTTCAGGGGGATATCAATAGTCAAATGAGTAAGGGGGTTAAAAAAAATCGACGAAAAATTTTGTGGACCAAAAATTTATACTCCGGTATACAATACTGAGACCAAAATTAAAAATATCTGACCTGTCCGGCCCGACATCTATCTGTAAAGACATCTGCTAAGACATTTATCTGTCCTGTCCGAGTATTTTACGGCAAAAATCGATCAGCTCAGATTTTTTTATTTTCGGAACACTTTAAGTTTCTGTGCTGAAACTACCCAGAAAAAATTTTGGAAAAAAATTATGTCCCTTTTCCAAAAATCAGCATTTTTCAAAGAAAATTTGCCTTTCATTTGGCTTTAAACTATTTTTGAATTTATTCCGAAAATTCCAAGTGATAGGCAATTCCAAAAGCAGTTTTGCGTTTTTGAACACTTTACTTGTGGAATTTTGAAACTTTTTCGCACAGATCATTTTTATTCATGATTCATTTGAACATATAAAAAAATCACCTACCGTAGGCAAATTTTTTTTGACGGGCCTACTTTATTGTAGGGTCTCAAGTTTTTGTTTAACCCATAAGTTATAATTTAAATTTTTGAAAGTAAACTGACTTTGGTCAACTCGGACTGAGTTACTAAAATATTAATAATGTATTTGTATTTTATGGGACATAATTTCTCAGTAATTTCAAATCAGAAATAGGATTTTGTTGAAAAATTAACTGGATAAATAGTTATTCGTTCAAAATGTAATTCGTCGAAAAATCGAAAATTTCAATTTTCCGAAAATTAATAGAATTTTTTCTAAAAATTATTTTGGCTCATCGGGTTCAGTGCCAATTTTCAATTTGAAAAATATACAACCTATGTGTGTTAAAGTAATGGGAGCTCTGATTGGGGGGCTCTGATAGGGACCCTTCAACATGATAGCCTATCATTGATAGGAATCGTCTGCGTAAGACTTCGGTGGCCTCTGAGTGGGTAGTAGAATTGTTTTTGAAAGTGTGTCGATAGCGATTTTGCTTGAATTATTTTTTGGCACCTCGTGAATTGTTTTTTAGCCCGAAACCCAATTTTGATTCAATTGTGCTGGCTGTACTAGTACTCATCTCAAAAAGTACAGACCAGTTAACAGTGGCAAAACGCGAGCTTTTATACTCGCGCTGCGTCTTGGAACGCCTCAGTGAGCATTTTATGCCCACAATGAACGCACAATTTGTGTGAGAGGGAGAACGATTTTGGAAGTAAAAGAACAGAACACGCTATTTTTATATATTACCCTTTTCTCTTATACGAACTACAAAAATATATGTTTATCACCCAAAACCCGCCCCATTCATTTGCCTAACGAGAAACCGCAAAAAAATCCAGCACTGGTGTCTGAAAAAAACGATCGAATTCACTGCAAGTTATACTAGAATATATATTTTTTTGAAAAAAGTGAAAAATAAATATATTTTTTGGTATTTTTGTTAAAAATTAAATATTTTGTGCTGAAACTTGGTGAATATGGAAAATGTGGGGTTTTATTGCAAGGCACCCGCTGATTGTACAGAGGGTGAGCTTGACAGATATTTGTCACATAAAAATATACAGTATAAAAAATTGAAAAAATCAGAGAAAATTGAATTAGTTAAGGGGATGTTAGCTGCTAGCCGAAGACACACAATTATTTTTAAGAGCCCAAAATCAGTTTTGGGTAAAGCAGTTTTTACGGCACGAAAATTTTTGGACCGAAAAAACATCACAAAAAAATCCGTTTTTATCGGATGAGTTGGTGCCTACAGCGCTTTCGGTAGTAAGTGGACATGAGCAACTTTTAAACCCATTTGTAGAATCTACCCCGAAACAAAGGTTACCATTTTTTAATCCGGGTTCAATTGTGGACTCAAATTCAATTATGACGGGCTCTGAACACGAAGGTAATTCAAAAATACGAGTCCCACCACAAATACCGCCAAGGTTACATGAAACAAACCCTTTTTATTCAGAAAACTCTCAGGTGCGTTCTTCTCAGAATACACCGAAAATCAATGAGCAAGTTAGATTCAAACCAGTGGTTAATCTTTCACCAGCGGTTACTTTTTCACCGGTTGAACTTAACCGCGGTTCAGTTCATGAAAACTATAGGGCTCAATCATTAAATAATGAAATTCAAGGGTTGAAAATGACCAATATTATTCAAAAGACCAGCCAAGAAATGTCTAGAAATGAAAACTAATGTCTAGTAATTGAATATGACTCAAAATCAATTACATTGAACATTTTCTGAAGAGCCTTGAAAGTGGCGGCTTCTAATGACGCAAGTGATGAAAACTATTTTTCAAGTCTGAAAATTTCAAAAAATGTTGCTCTTGCTAAAAATATTCCGAAACTTTGAGTTTGGAGGCCCTAGGAAATTTTGAAATTTCTCTGAAGAGTTAAGGAGCCGTTTAGGTAACTCACCAAGGGAGTGGTACGCGTCGTTTCACAACACCAGAGAACAAAATCTGAAACTGTTATGAGTTTTTTTCAACTCGTCAGTGAGCTCAAAATGGAACTACAGGTATACTATGCTTTCTCATGAGGCATAAGGAATGTTGCTGAAAAGTTCTTATCAGAACTTCACCAGAGTTGAGAGGTCTCCTTGAAATACGAGAACTGAGGTTACTTTCGAAAATGTGGCGCTTCGTGGCTCAATAAAATTGAGACTATTAAGGGAATCCCTAGGGTGCTTGGCGTTTCAATTAATAATTTCGAGAAAAAAACCCGCGAAGTGTGAATTTTTCACGGGCAGACCGGGAAAACCTGGTTTTCGATTTTTGCCAAAATAAAGGGCACACTCGTTATTATTGTTTTAAAACCCAGAGTCAAAATCGTTTAATTTGGAACGTTTTGAAGCAGCTGAAAATGGCGCGAAACTTCAGTTCGTCAAAAAAACTAAGGACTTTGTAAAATATACCTACAGTAAATAATTTGTTATCTGTAGGTGCCAACTTGCTGTTATATCTGTTAAAATAAAGATAAGGTTTAACTGCTTTAATAGGACAGCGGTTCTAATCAAAGCTGTATAAATAGTGTTTTATGTTGACAATGAGATCGGAATATTTGTCCGATTCTCCTTTTTTGCTCAAAATCTTTTTAATGGGAGGATGAAACTCAAAATTTTGGCTTTTTGAACACAAAAAATTAATTTCGGACCTTTTAAAAGTGCAGCTAATTTAGCTGTTGTTCCATCGCTGAATTATGATTTTGATTATTTGGTTAGATACAGTCGATGGTTTATCTATAAAGAAAAATTCAAAAACTTTCGAAATTGAGAAAATCACAGTTAATGGTTTTAATTTAACTCCTTCGTCTGTATTTTGAAAAAGTTTTTAGTTGCTTCTGCCAGTATAGAAATTGAGCCTAAAAGTTCAAAAATAGTAACATTTTCGAATCCGGGTTTTTCAAAAACAGAGGTTGTCACTTTATGGCCGCATCAAAATAGACCGAAATTTTCAATACTAGTGGTACGACTTGCATCGGAATTGAATATGCTAAAAATACAGTCTCGAAGGCTCAGTTTTTATTAAAAAAATAGCATGTGAAATTTTTGACCGAAAGACAAGATTATTGGAATAAGTTTAAAGGATTCATAACCAGATTTCGAAGCTAGTCTACGCGACATTAAAAATTACTCGAAAAATCGTCAAAGAAAAAATTAAGCCTCATTCACAAGCAGCCAATCATAACGCTTTGGTCCAAACAAATATTATCCAAAAGAACCCTAAAAGCATAAAATGAAAATTTTGGGAAATTTTTGTCTGAACAAAGCTTGGTTAATAGCACAGACAAATATACGATAGTCAGGTTTGGTCACCGGGGGTTTCAGCACAAAGTGACTTTAA